>OZ020609.1:95429671-95842580 GCA_963971545.1 Philophylla caesio
TGTACAAATTTAAAATTTCATTTGGTTTTGTGACCTTAGGGCTAATACACACTGTAAGTCACATCTCGTTCTCCCTCAATGCCACTCTCTCTCACTCTCTCTCTCTCCCTCTCTCTCATGCTCTGACAATCTCTTGCATAATGTAAAAATTACCTTTATTAAACATGAGTGCCATGAAAAATTAGAAAAAAAAGATATACGAACGCAAGAAAAATGTTAAGCTATATTTTCAATACCACAAACAATTGGCTACAGCTCGAAATAAGGAGTGAGATAGTAAGAAAACAAAAAAAAAACTCCTTCAGAAAGCCCGCTTTCGGACGTCGAAACCTTTTTTTTTTGCTTTTTTGAATATTCATACGTTGCTCTGCGCACGACCTTAACAAATCGAGATTAAGAACTTTGTATAGATTTGATAAAGTATTGTTGTTGTTATTATTTATTGTATTAAATTGTATGCATGAAAAATCTGAAGTTCGAAACGAATTAAGCAAGCAGCGCTGCCTGCCTGTCAGTGCAAATGATTGGTGATTGTGCATTTGTGTCGATTGTTGTCTATCTTTTCTCTTTGCTTACATTCTGCATACACATTCATTTATACCTACATACATACATATGTACATATTAACTTCTTTTCCTTTCTCTCTTCGATTTCGGATATTTCCTTTCTTAATTTTATTGTTGTTGAAACGGTTGAAGCAAATCATTTGCTTTTATTCTTCTTAAATTTTTTACTATCTCCTGCCTTTCCACTTAAATAACGGGTGTTTTTTTTAGGGGTATAGAACTTCGAATTGAAATAAAACACAAGAAAATCGTTTTAAGGTCCATCAATTTGGCTTTATTGGAAGGATAATTTTATGCCATTAATGTTTAAATATGATTTCGGGCATGTGGCCGCCGCGGCTGGCTCGAATAAACCCAATTCTACAGGTCCAATTTTCAACCACTTTTTCGAGCATATGGAGCCGTATGTCGGCAATAACGCCACGAATGTTGGCTTCCAATTCCCCTAAAGTTTCTGGTTTGTTGGTGTAGACGAGCGACTTCACATATCCTCAAAGAAAATAATCCAATGGTGTCAAATCACACGATCTTGGTGGCCAATTGACAGGTCCATTCCGCGAAATTATGCGCTCAGCGAATGTTTCCTTCAATAAATCGATTGTGACGTGCGCTGTGTGGCATGTAGCGCCGTCTTGTTGGAACCACAACTCATCCACATTCCTGCCATCCAATTCGGGAACAAAATAGTCGGTTATCATGGCTCTATACCGGTCTCCATTAACGGTAACTGCCTCTCCAGCATTATTGCGGAAGAAGTATGGCCCAATGACTCCACCAGCCCATAGAGCACACCAAACAGTCAGTTTTTGTGGATGTAATGGAGTTTCAAGGGTCTCATGTGGATTCTCTTCACTCCAAATGCGGCAATTTTGCTTGTTGACGTAGCCATTCAACCAAAAATGAGCCTCATCACTGAACAAAATTTTGCGATGAAAATCAGCATCGAGATCAATCTCATTTTCGGCCCATACACCAAAATCACGACGCATTGCATGGTCTCGCGGCTTTAATTCTTGCACAAGCTGGATCTTGTAAGGTCGCAAGCCAAGATCTTTGCGCAAAATCTTCCATAAAGTTGATGGACAAAGCTCCAATTGCTGTGCACGGTGGTGAATCGATTCATTCGGGTCCTCTTCAACACTTTGCTCTACAGCGGCAATTGTTTCTTCGGTGCGCACTGTTCGACGTCTCTGCGGATGCGTATTATCACATAGAGTAAACGTAGTGCGAAAACGATCCATGGTTAACCGAATTAATTGCTCGGATGGACGATTATGTCGACCATAAAATGGACGGAGCTCACGGTAAACTTCGCGAACTGAACCATTATTTTCGAAATAAATTTGCACGATTTGCAAGCGTTGTTCTTTTGTCAACCTGTTCATGATGAAATGGCAAACCAAACTGAACATAAATGACATTAGAGTTGCCAGATTTGACCACAAAATGCTAGTTTTATCTCTATTCAAAAAACAAACCTGTAAAAAAAACACCCTTTACTATTTTATGTATTTTCATTTAATCTTACATTCACCGCTGGTTTAGTGGATTACAAGCAGTTGTACATAGTTTGTCTTCACAAAGAACTTACTTACTTACTCCTTGTTCATTGAAGATTCCCACGTTTTTTTCTTTTGTGGGATTTGCCATCTATCACTTTAACGCTTTGGCAAGCTTGCTAATTTTAGTGGAGTTGGTTTAGCAAAAAAAAAAAGCGACTGTTTGATGTTTGCTGCGCCTTATGGAAATTTATTCCTTTCAAAAAGCTTGCGGGAGAGCAAATACATACATTCGATTCCAAGAAATAATTTAATACAATTTTAAAAATCTAGATACTAATAAATAAGTAAATCTTAAAAATTGTTTAAACATGGAATTTAATTGTAGTCGTCATGAAGACAGTGACTAAGAGTACGAGGAAGTAATAAATATTATTGCATTGATGAGTACTAAAGTAATCCGAGATCGTCTCAATTTTTTTTTAATTGTACGATAAGAAAGATTTTCACGACCAATTTCGAGATAATAAGCCAAATGTTTGGAGTGTCCTTAATTTAATTAAATATGCAATAAAGCTTAAAACTAACAGGTTTGCTTGCCATATTACAAATTTGTATAAGAATATGAATTACTACAATTTTGCATTTTCTTACATTCGAGAACATTTTTATAATTTGCCACTAATGTGACCAACAAATGAAATTTCACGTGGAGAAAAATGTATTATTCTTTTAATATCTGCCATCGTCGCTATAATAAAATTAAGAGTTCTTGTTTAATTCCAATTTAAAATATGTTGTACGTATTTGGGCAACGGTCAAAATAAGTAATATGTAAAATCTTAAACTGGTCTTAGCTAAGATTTGTCTTAACTAGAACTTTAGTTCAACTTAAGATTAGATAGTAAAACCAGTGCTTAATCTCCATCTGGCCAAAGGCGAACCTGAGCACTAGACGATTTCATATGTGTCAATATTCGATTAAAGAATCGATATTCGAATGCCTTGCCCAGGTTTTAAAGCAAGTGAGCAATCTCAGCCATTAGAGATGTTTGCACAAGTTATTTTATTACATTCAAGATTATAATTATATGTTTGCATTCGTTTGAACTATTTTTAGAAACAGCTTTACCAATTGTAGCTCTTCCCTTGGAAAGGTAGTTAGACCACAATCCAAAGCCATTCACTTGTCTCTCTCAGTAAAAGCCATTTCATATTTTTTGCTGTACACTGTCGCTCGGGTACGTCATCTTTCGTATTAGAACATCCCAAGGAGCTTGCTTGTTTTAGCTTTCTGCAAGTGTCTTTATGTAAGAATGCCACCTTATACAATCGCTGGTTATGTTGCGTCAACTTCAAAAGTCGAAGGAAATTCTTCGAAGCGTTTTTTCGCATGAAAATATTTGAAGCACCTCTTTGCTAAAAATTTCTCTTAAAGTTCTGAATTGAACTGTTAAAATTAGTTTGTCTTTGTCTAGCGTTAAGACTTCTGAGTAAGTTTGATAAAATCGACGAAAACGAATTGATGTGAATTATAAGAAACCTTAAAGAATTCTAAAATCTAATTTTTTAACTTCCATAGCATTCGCAGCGTTATGAAATTTTTTAAAATTATTTTTTTTTATTACTCAGCAGTTAAGTAAGATTTATATTTATTTTCCTTTAAGTTGTATTAACTTAATTTTTCTACATTACGAACTACGAGTGTAAAATGTAATTTTAATCCATAAAATAACACAACGTTGTGTAGGTACTTACATAAAAAAAAAGTGTTATTTGATATCACACAATATCTCAAAAATCAAACCAAAACCGTGTCTTAACTTATTTTATTTTTTTCAGTGCTTAATGCCTTTCAATTATTCTTTCTCACAGCCTTACATTTTGTACATTTGTACATACTTACAAACATATGTATGTACATACTCGCTTGTAACTACAATTATTCTCACTTGTTTATGAAACCATTTTGTCCTTTCCCAACATTTACAACTAACAACGCCTTTGCATTTGCCTTTGCCTTTGTACATTACAACAAAAGTGCCATTTCTTGTACTTATTTGTATGTTACTCATGTTACACACTCGTTCGCTTGCTCGATCGCCAGATCGCTCATATCCATAGTCCGGCCATAGGAAGATCGTACGATTTTGATAAATTGAAATGCGTGTTTTGTTATAACGAACACATCCTGTTCTTCAAGCGAAATGCGCTTATTCTGTTCACTGTTCCAATATTACAGCGATGTGGAGTTATGCAATGTTGTTGTTGTTGTTGCTGTTGCTGTTTGTGAATACATTGGGAATTTGTAATTTACCATTTTGGCTTTGAGTGTGTCAGGATTCATTTGAAGATATGTATGCATTTACGTACTAGTACATACATACATATGTACATATGTACTTGTGTAAATATCGTAGGAGTTTTGAGAATATTCTTTCCTGATTGGAGATAGTATGTAGGTACAGAAATGTTTTGTGAATATTAATTTAATATAAATAATAATTTGGTGTTTACACTATATAGTTCAGTGTTTGGCCGAGCTTCTCCTACCATTTGTAGTGTGCGTCTTTAATGTTGCACCACAAATGGAGGGACCTACCATTTTGTGCCGACTCTGAACGGCAGATGTATTTAATGAGAAGCTTTTTCATGGCAGAAATACCCTCGAAGGTTTGCCATTGCCTGCCGAGGGGTGACCGCTGTTAGAAAAAAACTTTGCTTTACTTTACTACAGATTTAGCTTGCCCTGACTGAGATTCGAGCCTCGAACTCAGCGGCATATGAAGTTAAAGCACGCACCGCTTCCCATTCGAACACAGCGGTTTAAATTTAATTTATTTGATACTTTTTATAAGAATAATGCAGTAATGTTTAAAGTTTTGAGTAGAGTGGGAGACTTAAAAACTCAAACAACTTCAGTTAGGATTTACGCCATTATGTGTTTTGCTACTACAAAAGAGTTTTCTTTTGTCAGAAGAATGTCTTGTTCTCGCAAAATTTCTGGAACATAGAAAATACTCTGTAATGTCCCCTTACTCCGGACTAGATTTGTATACGGTGTTGTTGTTGTAGTTGTAACAGCATACTACATTTCTCAAACATTTTTGGGTGTCGCAGTTGTAGTTTAATTACGCTGACGACTCATTGTATGTCAGATCGTCGATGGTTGTCATATATTATTATTCACCTGATTCTACTTTCGAACGATCTTCTTCCAGGCTGAATTTACAACAATAAGCGATCACTATTTCTATAAAGAAATCTACCAAAACTGCGATAACCTTTAAAGTTGGCTTTGTACTGTGCAACGTACGGAGAAATGATCCCTTGACCACACTAAGTTGCGTTGTGTAGAAGCTAACCAGAAAGCGAAGCAAAATACCTTGATAACCGCTGCCTAGAAGGAAGAGTTCCAGCTATCATCATGCAAGTGACGGCTTAAGTCGATCGGTTTTTATCGAAAATACAAAAAAAAAAACTTGCATCTTGGAAGCCTCGTATTGAATTTGAAACCACATTTTTTTATAAAATTTACAATAAAAGTTCGATACCACTAAAGAAAACGACGTTTTGAAAAAAAAAACTGCCTCGAATACTTACTCGTATTAGACTTGCAACCCTATAATTTAAAATATAATCAACTTTTTGCCACATAGTTTTGGCGCAGAAGTTATTGATTGATTTTTATTTTCCTTCAAGCAATTTGCTTGAAGAGAACCACACTTCCTATTTTAGAAACGAAGAAGCATCAGAACTTTAAATGTAATTTTAGCGAGAATTTTTGAGAGGAGATGAATTAGAGCGAAGCTATCGAAAGTCGATTTTTATCGCTTGTGAATAGCACTGCATATAAGGCAGTGTTCACACAATCAATTGAATTGAAGCAATATTATTCTATAAGATGCATTATTTACATTTATATATTTTTTTTACTTTTAATAAAATATTTATTGATTTCTTTACTTAAAACAATTTTATTTTCTTCTCGTTACAGGTAAGTTCAATATTCAGTGTATAAACGTGGTTGAATTTGTAAAAAGAAAGTAGCTGCGGTGAAGTAAGTTCTCAAGTGTACTCGTTTATTTTAAGTTAATTTTTCAAATTTGTTTTGTAGACCAATCGATTTTCGATGATCTGCCATCTCCAGTGGCCTTCTTCATACCTTAATATCAAAAATAAAACATCAACAAATATTTTTATTAACTTTGTTTATGTGTTATTTACTTGCGTTATCTTTACCAAAAAATAAAAAGAATATTTAAAAATGTTCACACCATCTCATCTGTTTCTCACAGAAAAGCAGATTTCTTAAGTTGCATCGAAAGTATATACTCGTATATTTCAGTAACCTGCTGTTCCAATTAAAGCAGTTAACTTGTGTGCCTGCTTAAGACAAATTACCGACTTACATATATACATTTATAAATACATATGTATTTACATTCAATTCCGATACAAAACTCAAGACAAAAAAATAAATACAGAAAACCAAGTAAAGGTGTTTCCAATTGTGTCATAAATACGCCACAGGTGATCGCTGACGACACCCGCTGCCTTACCATGCATTTATGTACTTTGCTCAACACTCCGATCAACTGAAAAACCCCAGGTATCGATGGCACATTTAAATCTGGCAGCTGTGTACGTACACCTTCTAAACTGGGATTTTTAAATTGTTTACAATTAAATGCATTCCATAGTACAATGTAAGATAAATAAATGCTCTAAAATTTTAATCAAGCTTTACGAAATGTAAACAACTTTAGTTTGGTAGGAATATGTGTAAATATGTCTTCTAAGTAATCATCACAATGTGGATTGCACTACTTTTTCACTCCGCTTAGTAAAGAAATTTGCTGTGAAGATATCATAGAGGGCTCAATGAGATGGTGGCGAAAAGTCAAAACGTTAATAAACCTGGACCGGCACTCTATAAGGCGAAAAGTTTTTCGGTAAAAGATAGCTTTCTTAAACTTTGTGCACTCTAGGAAAGAGAAATCTTACGCCACCTTAGCTTTCATTCACGCAGTAAATAAATCACAGCGGATGTTAACGGTAGTGTTGAATGAAAATAGTCGATAATACGTCAACTTTCAAAGTATCGATGCTGAGTATTTAAAAATAGCGATTAATCATTTGAAAGTACTGGCTAATAATTTTTTTTTAATCAGTGTTGTTTATCAATACGCAATCTATATCGATTCGCAGTACTCGACATTTTGTTCAGACATTAATTAAACCAACTTGAATGCAAACTCCATTCTCTAAAGTACTCGATACTCCTTATAGCGAATTATCGATTTTCGATGCTATTGCATCATTTTAATTGAGTGTCATCACGTCTTTGCACTTGTCGCATCTCATTTGCGTGCATTGAATTCTTTTAACTCAAAGTCATTAAGTTTTTATTACACTGATCAACTTATTTATTTTCATTTATTCCATTTTTTGGGTTTTAAGTTTTGCTTGCTTAAATGTTCACTGAAGGAGCTTTTACTATCACATTAGGGTAGGCTTTTTTTTTTAAAGATGAACTAATTTATTACAAAACACTTTAAATATCTTACTATTAACCCAAAAGTATTATCTATTAATTTACTTTAATAAAAAAGTTTCCTAATTAAATGCCTCTTAAATAATTGGGTTTACTGATTAGACAAAGCATTTTGCTAAAAAATAATTTGTAGCTTTTTTCAATTCATAACAGTTCTTTTATTGCTAACTTTTATCAGCTTTTTTCAACTTGTTTTTGTACTCGTTTTCGATATTGTTACGTTTTTTTTGTGTGTTCGCGATAAAGCGACTTATCAGAAAATAAGTTAGTTTGCCGGTAGAGAGCTTCGAGGCTACCCCTCAAAATCCAATCAAGCAGAGCTAGAACTGAAATGTGTTAAGTGATTACGTACACTGAGTACGAAAATACACCTATAAATAGGTATGTATTTATGTACATATAGCGCAGGGTTTCCTAATTTTTTTTTCTACTTGTATTACTTCCCATAATATTTATGATATTTCGACTTTGTTGTTAGAGTATAATCTTATCTAAAAAAATATATTTATAAATAAAATAAGTGAGAAAAAAGCTTTGTTTTGTATAAAAGCGTGTATGTAAAGGTGCATTTATACGTTTATGTATATATGTGTGTATTTACATAAGTTTATTTGAAAGTATTGAAAAAATTCAAAATCACAGCAAAAAAAGTTTCAAAGTCTAAGGATTAAAAATGAATGAAACGACTATAGAACAATAGTAATTTTGATATACTATATGTATTTGATAAGTGCATACATACCTACATACATATATACAATTTTGATTGCCATTATATTTGATGTTTTTTTTTTATAAAATGCGGAATATTTTGCTCGTTTTGGCGCCATTCATTCACACGTCGCAGCGATAATACAAAAACAGCTGATAACACTAACTGTCCGATAAGATCGTCAATTGCATAATCGAGCTGTGAAGGGTTATTGTTTTCCTTTTATACTATTTAATTTCTTATCTAGTACAGTAAAATTATGCAACGAAGCATTGCGTTCACAAATTTCGCTCTGCTTTAAAAGGTTGTAAAAAGTCGATTTTTCTTGATTTTTATTTTCCTGATATTTATTTATGGGACATTGTTTTAAGGCCGCTTCTCTTGACTATTAAAGCAAGCGCTTAAAGTGTTCGAAATTTAGAATTTGCTATTTTTTTTTTAAGTTGGGTGATTCACGAATTGCCGTAAAGTGTCGTTGTGTCGTTAGATGGTTAAATTTTAAAAATTCAAAGTTCTTTTATTTTGTTGCATTTTTCTGTGCGATCCAATAAGAAAAAGATATGATACCTCATTTTCTAAATTAGCCTGGCCGACTGAAAATTTCAAAAATATTTTATATTTGTATATTATTGTAAATTATATTTCTTTTTATAATTTTGTTAATTTTTATAATTTAATTTTTGGTTAATATTTTAATTTCTTTTTTATTATTATCTTTGTAATTATTAATTTCATTTATTTTTCCCCTCTTAAATTATATTTTAATAATATTTTATTGCTATAAACTTTTTTTTATTTAATTTTTAATATTTTTAATTTTTTGTATGTCATATTATTTAATTATTTTTATTTTGTATGTCTATATTTGTTTTAATTTTTTATGTTGCAAATTAAATTTTTATTATTGTAGCATTTTTAATATATTTTTTCCCTTTAATTTTTTAAATTTGTATTTATTGCTTTTTTGCTAATGTTTTTATGTTTTTATACATATTTTATGTATATTTAATTTTCCATACATTTATTTTTTTTGCGAATACATATATGTACATACATAAATAATATCATAGATTTATTAATTAATTTTTTTAACACATATTTTTTTTTAATTTTTTGTATTTATTGTTTTATTCGTATATACATATTTATTATACGATTTTTTTATTTTAGACATTTTTTAAACAAAAAAATTTCCTAAATGATATTTTTGTGCTCAAATTTCTTTATTGTAATTTTTAATGTTTTTACATCAAATTTTTTGTAATTTTTACATTTGTTTTTTATATTAAATATATTTTTCTTCTTAATCTTTTCCCTCTCATAAATCAAAATTCTCTACAGAACATACAGCGGCATCATTCAACTCACACATAATTATATATTTTCAAAACGTTTTGCTCATTTTGCACGCCTTGCAAATTTTAATAAGTTTTTTAGTTTGTCACTGCTCAGTTGAGTCGTGCTGAGCTGTCTTCCGCCGCACCGACTCTACTACTCAGCCACCTTTTCCGCTGCTCCACGCCACACAGCTCAATTTACTGCAGCCGTGATTTATTTTTTTGATTTTTTTGTTTGCTACGATCAAATTGCTAAACTGGCAGCCAACAACAACGTCCAGTCTGGCTGGCCGGCAAGCGACAATCGGTAGCTAATATGTCAACAATTTCTGTCTGTCTGTCCGTGCTTTGTTTTCACCTTCGATTGGGCTATTATTATAGGTACAAATATGTGTTTATGTGTGTATGTATGTATGTATGTATGTAAGTATGTAAGTGGAGACAAGGCATATAATTTGTCGTCATTATTAATGCTTAATCAGTAATTACCGCAATCCAACATACGCATAATTAAGTGCAAATAAATGCAATAAAAAAAAATAAAAATAAACCGGAAAAAAGTAAAAATATAAAATTAAAAAACAAATAATTCAAAGAAGTATATAAAAAGGAAATCAATTTCAATTTTGCGCGAGTTTAAATAGCTAATTTAACGTTTTTTTTATTATATTTTTCAGTTTATTGAAAATGAATTTAATATGTTTTTGTGCGAAGCGCATTTATGCCTCATTATGTTTATTTGCTCGTTTTTCCATTTTTATGCCTTGTTCGCATATTTTCGCAATATAATCGCTGTGTTGTTTACTATTCCAATGGGGGCAATGCCTTGTTTGTTAAGGAAAAAAAATTGTTGATCGGGAAAAATATGAAATTAAGCATTGAAAAGCGAACAGTTCGGGAAACGTTTATGTAATTTGGAGAGTGCAATGGACAAATATATTGCACATACACTTCAGCAGATAATAATACAAATGGTTTTTATTCAATAAAACGTTTTGTAGTACCACACAATGAACGATAGGGACCTCTTAGTCGCAAAGGCTTCGTCAAGCGATCAGGAAACCTAAAAAAAAAACGGCTAAATTTTACTCCCGAGAGTTGCTCATGGTTTTACGGAGTTGCGGGGCCAAAGTACTTTAAGCTTATTATCGCATAAACTGGAGACAGGTTGGAAGAAGCGCTGTGTTGATTCCATCACATCATCATTCTGGCAATGTTCAACTTTACTGCAAAAATACCAATAGAACAATGACCAGTAAAAAACCGGATCAAAAGCAAAAGCTATCCCAAGACAGCCTTCGTTGCACGCCCAAAGCAAGGAGGACCTTGAAATCGCGCGTTACGTAATTAACGCCCTGCTTCTTATTTGCTGATAGCGCATGAAGGGTATCTATCCTCCTTCCTGCTAGCTCATCAGTTAAGCAGTTGCCTTCAATATCATCATGGTTTCAAAACCAGATAAGTCTGAGAAGGTTAGACATTCCACAAGCAGTCTCGAAGACAACGTCCATTACACTGAGGATGATAAAAGTCGGGTGGCTTTCGTGACTATTCGTCGTACTTCTGATAGACGTTTCACTCTTAAGCAATGAATCCTTCGCTACCTTGGATGCTGCCCCCTCCGCTTGAAGTGCTAATGCAGAATTCTTGACACCCCAACGAACCCGACGTTCTACTCTCGAACCATTCATGAATATGTTCAGCGCCTGTTTCCACGAATGTACTCCGTCCGATCCAATCTGCTCTTGAGGAAAAGCGTGTGGAAGAGGCTTCATTTAGACTGCCGCAGCAATCCGTTCATTCTTGGGTAAAATAGAAGCGCTCCAGAACATTGCACTGTCCATTCGAAAGGCTTGCAACAATCCAATTCTTCCGAATCTTATCGCCTTCGAAACTGACAGCAAGCAAAAGTCGAACAAACACCTCGGGCCGAGAGAAAATCCGCTTCAAAGAAGATCTTTATAGCACTTAGTGAATAAGAGCTGTTCTGTTTTGCGAGGCCGTTAAAAGAAAAAAGATGATTAAAGCGTTTCTCGACTTTATTTGCGAATAATTAAAATGCGCGCATCTCTTTGATTTAAAAGCTCCGAAAAAGAAAGTCTTTTTTGGTGAATGCAAAAATTGAGCTAGTAGAACTCTTTAAAATCCCAAAATTTACCTCAAAATAATTTTAATAGTAAATCTGTTTTTCTCCTTAAAAACATCGCATTTTGGAAATCATTCACAATCAGTAATCGTCTGTGTGAAGCTCTAAAATCACAACCACAAAAATTCCAAGAGTCTTTTTGATTTTTCCCTTTAGAGACCAGCATCTCTTTGTGATTGGCTTATTTTCTTTAGATGCTGCAGCTCAACTCCAATCGCAATAAAGCCTTATAAGTGCATCGCTGTTCAAATGCTTCATGCAACTCAAAGCTTTTCACAACTTTGCCGAAGTCTCGGCGCAGCAGCTAGCGTGTGTGGTCCATTGGATCATAATCATTATGAACAAATATTTATTTGTTTTAAGTACAAAACGAGTGCGCATAAATATTGTTTTGACAAAAAATGCCAGCTACTGTCCATCAAGTGCCCAGTTTCAATGACCAATTCGGGCTTCAACGCGTCGCTTCGAGTGAGTGCGTCCAACTCGCCGGCAATTAAACGCTTAACAAGTATGTGAAGTGTGCCAGAGAGCCAAATAGCATATTGCTTAGTCGCTTGCTGGCTTGCTTGTTTGCTTTGATGAGTTGCTGTTTAGCGATTTCAATTTACTTTTTTGGTTTTTGCTTTTCTTGTTTTTCTTTTTGCTGGATTAAAAAACTTTTTTTTGTTATTTTTTACAGGCCGCATGTGTTTGCAATTAAATAAAATGAAGCTTAGCTTAAATTCAATCGTCGCTTGGCAAAATGTTCAAATGAATGAATCAAGTAATTGCTTGACAGATTGACAGGCAAGCGGCCAGCTGTCGCCAGCAATGGCTGAGACGTCATGATGTTGTTTTTATTTCGTGTTGTTGTTGCTCGAAGTGGGGGCCAATACTGATATCGCATTATATGAACATTATAGCTACTTTGAGTTCGTCGGCGGTGCAAATAAGGAGCTTTGAAAGCGTTCAGGCGGCTTTAGGCAGGTGATTGCCGTTGGGAGAGGGTTTGAGGGTGCAGATAATTTGCGAAATTTCAATTTAATGCTTGCTTTTACCTTTATTGTGCTTGTCGAGATTTCCATTTAATGCTCATTACCTGCTTTGGCCTCTTTTCAATGTATTGCACTGCTGGCTATTTTATTTTAATTATATCAACTTTTTTAGCGCTGTCGTCAGCCATTTAATTCGACATAAGTATGTGAATTTAAATTTCATTTATATTTAGTTCGTTTGTTTTGGCGCGAAATGATTTGTTGTAATTTGTGAATAAATACGCAGTAACTCATGTGCATTTAGTTTTATTGCGCCTTGTTTTGTTGCAATTAGTGTTTTGTTTCAATCAATGCGCAATTTTAATTAAATTGATTGCATTTCAAGCAAAGAAAATTGTAAATGCAAAAAAGCTTCTACAATATGCATTTTAATGACTGAATTTCTGTCGAAAATGTTATAAATCCAGTTTACGTCACTAAAGTGCGACGGCAAGTGGCGTCAGTAAATCAACCTTCCTCTTCTTATTTTTCATTCGCGTTGTAACCATCGCGGCGATTTTGTTCGAACTCAAACAAGCGCTCCTAATGTTCCTTCCCTCTCGTGCTAATCGGCATCCAATGGATATTTCACCCGAAAAGAAGTCCATCACACTTTGTCTCTCTAATGTATTGGAAACCTTTCTCTTTCCTGCCATCATCAGCGGGCATTTCATTCGAGAAGTCCATGAATTTTACACAAAATGTTTTTCTTGAATACTGCAAGATGACACTTATTTGAAGTTGTTACCGTCCTTATTTCTACACAATATAATAGAAGGAACATAATGAGAGGCTTCACTTGCCTACTTAGTCCCAAGTGACACCACTTTTTGACAAGAGAAACAAGATTAACTTCTTTGCCAAAGTTATGACTATCAACAATACTCAATTGCCTACTCAGGGGGGACTTCAGCATTTCGTTCGTAACGTACCACTGTTATTAGCAGCTTTCCTTTCTTTAGCGGCGCGACTTCCTCAGTCTGCACAGATCGTAGGTCTTCCACGTCAAGCTGCCCTCGTGTCAATAGATGTGCATTCATTGCTGGCGGAAGATGTTGGAGAATCTTGCCTGCTTCAAGATAATTGCCAAACTCGGCTTGATTCTCGGATAGACGTTCCAGGCTCTGTAAAATACATTCCCTATATAGAAAGTTAAAAAGCACATCGAAAAGCCGATAGCACATCAGTGCTCTTGACATTCTACAGAATTAAACAGAATTACGTTACTGGTTATCAAGAGTTTGATGATAAGTTTTCGATATTACGAAATGAGAGGAAATTAAAATTTTCGATTCACTTAAAAAGAGATAATGACAAACAATAAAAATATATAATTAATTTCAGCAAAATAGAACAAAAACTTCAATTTTAAACCAAAGATACTTTAATGAGTTTTCAAGACCACAAATTTCAGTAAATTGCCTTTTATTTTTGGAAAGATAATAAGGAACTTATTAATTTTAGCGTCAATCATTTGTTGTAAAAATATCTAAATTATGCCTTGTTAGTGACGCAAAGTATTCGAAATATTAATTTTTTCCAATAACAACATAAACTCTTAAGGGAAAGTTCGCGCATAAACTCAAAAGATGATTTAACTTCTTTTTGCGAGAATCATGCTGAGTTAATAGAGTTATTGTTCCGCCTCTGTGAGTGCGAATAGTGCACATTCCGCTACCTGACGCTTGCTTTCTTCTAAAGTATTACCGCGTATTTCGGACCGAGGACTCATTACGGTACACGAAGAGTTGTGTGAGGATGATAAGTTATTCTTTTCATTTCGGATAATCAGAGACAATACTTTAAAACCAAAAATTATCTTCTAGCAACCAAGGAATTAACACTAATCAGCCTGTAGGTCGGTCAAAAAGCTTTGAGCAGAAACCGTTCCTTTTCTAAACAACGAACACGCTTTCCACAATGACCTTTCTAGGTCAATCTTAGTATTTTGGGTAACTTCTTTGACTGAATGGATGCTAATTTGAATTTGATATGAGAACAGTGAATTAACTGCGATTTTTAGTAAAAATTTCGTTTTTATTAAGGTTTATTTATTAGACAATTTAGACTTTCTGAAAAGTCAAGTGTTAAATGGCAACAATTTCGTCAGACGAGTCGATCTCACCGCGAAGAATGGGATTGCGAATAATTTTGACCACAATATGATTTTTTTCTTTTTTCTCAACTAAACCAGCTAAAAACAAAATTTTAAGCAAAAAACTCCATATTCGAGCGACAACTACTCACGAAAGACACAAAAGTTAAGCAAAGAAATTGTTACCACAACAACAACAAACACAAGAGAACAAAATGTCTTGCAGCAACACTTTGCAAGGAATTCTTTTATTCTTCTTCTTCCATATGCAGCATTTCTGCTTAGCTGTCTGCTTGAATGCAGCTAGAGAGTTGTTTGCTGTTTAAGTTTTTGTCAGTTCGAAGTGCGTAGCGCTCGTGCTGCGCTGCCAGTGGTACAAACATACATATGTACATACATATATACGAGTATGTAAAAATGTCTGCGAGTATGTACATATGTACATATGTATAAACACAAAAACAAACGCCCGTTGCGCTACCATAAAACATCTTTCAGTGGCACCAAACTCCTCACCAAAAAGGTGTTGTTCCTACGAACATTTTTTCTCTTCCTTCGCTCTTGCTATTTTCGTATCTGTAGCTGTTGATGCTAGAAGTTGTTATTATTGTAGCGTTCTTCTTCTTCTTCTTCATACATTCAAATGTATTCTTTGCTGTCTGCTTCTTTCGATTGCTCATCTGTTGGTGTTGTTTTTTTTTTTTTAATTTCTTTGGCTGTTATTTTTCTTGGTGTTGTTTATCAAATTGATGGGTCTTTATTTTGATTAATCGTCAACAAATTTCAACGGAATTGTTATTTTTAAATTGTTTTAATTTTCGAAACAAATTTTGTGCTTTTCAATTTTGTTTGCTCGCTTACAAATTAATGAAGTGAAAATTAGTAGCGGGAGCGTAGTACATAAAAACATACATACATACATACATACGAGTAGTGCACCACTGGAAAATATAGAAAGAATGAAATGTTTGCATACAATTAGAACTTTGATTACTTGAAATTAAATGGATATTTTTTTCTTTGAAAAATGAGCGTTGACAGGCCACAAAATAAAAACAAAAAAATTAGACTGCAATATTAATTGAATTTTGGAACGATTTTCCGTCGTCCCTTGTCAAGTTTGGTTTTAAACAAAAATGCAATATATATCATTTTTAATGAATGAGTGTAAATGGCATATGTTTGAGCATATTCGAGTGTTCGCTTATTTGGTGTGAGATGTTTGGCATTGAAAAAGCAAAGGCATGCCTGTAACTTTTTGGTTAAGTTTTAAATTTTTTTTGTTAAATTTTGTGTTTTAAAATTAGTAATTTGAAATTTAAAAAAAAAAACTTGTAATCTAATGTTCAATATCTTTGAAAAAATGCGAAAAAAACCTTTTTTGAAAATGTATTAACAATTTGTATTAAATCTTGAGCAACAGTTTTTTTAAATACAAAAATCGCAATAAGAATAAATTACTTAAACTTAATAAAAATGTGTATACAAGCTTAAAAAAGCAAAAAAAAAAAAAAAATTTATTATGTATGTATGTATGTATATAAAAGATAATAACAATAATTTTAAATAAGAAACAGAAAACATGAATGTAGTTTGCGTGAAAAAATTTATAAATGAGTAGAAATTTACCTTAAGTTAAAAAATGTTTATGCAACATTTTTTTTTAAATTATTTCTTTTCTTGGACTTCTCTTTAAAAATATTTTACTTAAAGAAAATTTTAACAATTGAATATTATTATTATAAAAAGATCTTAATCTTGTAGTTTTTCAATTGTTATCAAAAAAAAAATTTTAAAACTAAAAATTCAGGAAAATTTTTTTAATACAAAAATTTGTTAAAGATTTCTATTTTGATAGTAAAGAATACACATAAATTTTTGGAAATACAAAGGAATCTAAATAGTTAATTTTTTTATTGCAAATTTTAGCAAAAACTAAAAATGTAAAACAATTTTTTAAAGTAAAATTTGTTTACTCCTTTTTTAACAAAATAAAAAAAATGGTCGTTAATAAAAACTAGACTTTATTTTTTTCAGATTCTTTTTTAATAATATAGTACTAATATTTTTTAGTTTAACATCAGACTCTAACATCAAATGGTATGAATATTTAAACTATAAATTAGAAATATTTTTTTGATTTCTCCAATTTTTCAGTTTTTGTTTGCGTTAGACAAAACTTAAGTCATAAATTATCAATTAATTTAAAAAATTTAATTATGGTTACACATTTATTTTTTAATTTTTATGTTCATACCTTTCTTACATATTTGTCATCTAAATATTTCATACAAATTTGCCACAAAATAATTTTTCTACCTTGGTACCTACCTGAGTTTTAAATGCTTTCATTAATTTGCTTAGTAATATCTCGCATTTGCCAAAACACATGCGCAAGAAATATAAAAAAAAAATCTTTTAAAAAAAGTAAATGGAAAGCCATTTGCATTTTTCTTTCAACTTCAAGAATTTACTGCCTTGCCTTTCACCTTCCTTATTGTCTGTCTCAACACTTAAACGATTTATCGCATTAAGAAGATTTTAGTCGACTAATAGTTGTTGTTTTTGCCAGTATGCTATATACTCCGTGGACGATTTTCCGAATTGTTACTTCTGTGTCAATATGTGCATACAAATATATATCTGTTAATATAGGAAGAATTCCAGCTGTCTTTGAATGACACCAGCAGCTGCAACACCCCGACTCTGACAACACATTCAAGTGTGTTTGTGTGTGTGTGTGTGTGCAAGACACTGGTGTGACAAAAAGCAAACAACAATGAAAGAACGGTACGACAGAATATCAAAATAAAATCACCAAAATGGCAGTGCCTTTAGGACTCACTTACGACAGAAAGTAATGAAATGGCGGCCAAATGTGGCAGAAATACTGAAATGCAGACTTTGCACCGAAAATAAAAGCCATGACGAATTGCCAGCGGTAGCAGAGCAAACAAAAAAAAAACCACAAATAGAGGAAAAAGACAGCGGTGAAAAGAGTGCAATGATCTGCCGAAGCACACAATCATCATAAAAATGAGCTGTGTTCTGTTTCCTGCTTTGCCTCTTGCTCCGCTCCATGTTGCTTACGGCCCCCAAAATACGTGCACCGATTCACATTTTGCAATCGCAGAAAAGTCCCTGCTATCAAAACAAAAAAAAAAAAAATTCCAAGCAACGGTGCTTGCATATGTGAGTACTTGCATATTTGTATGTGTGTGTACATATGTATGTACATACATATGTAAGGCTTAGCTGCACATGTGCTGCTCACTGCACCCTGAGACTGTGAAAATTTCACAGGATATGCCTTTGAAGCGTTTCAATGCGTTAAAATGCTTCACTGCAAAACAACATTTTTTATGGCAGCTTCATTTTAGGAGTCTGTGTGGAAGATAATTTGCCTTTGTTGGAAGCATTACTTCAGCAATGCGAAATGCATTGAAATCTTTCACCAAACGGAACGTCTCGGTAAACCAAATTACCTGCTTTAAGTTGAAATATGCAGCTGAAAATAAGAGTGGGGTTAGGTGAGAAGTTTATTTCAGTGGTGAAGGGTGAACCTTGGAATAGATACAAAAAAGGTGCATAAATCAAAAAAAAAATCCGTTGTAAGAAATATCTGTTTCCACGAGCTCCCTAGACCTACATATGTACACTCGCATAAGAAGGAGAAAGCAGCCTATCATACCGTGCACTCTCATCAGATCGACGGACCGTGTCTAATTAAGACATCCTTTATTACCGATATATGTTACCTGTATCTGAACAAGCAGAAAGATATGCAGAGCCGATTTTAAGTTTGTGGTTAGTCTGTCCGTTTCGTGCAGAAACGAATGTACTTCCAGGAACTCGATGCTGTCTGAAGTCAAAAATGCATGTTTAAAAAAATGCTACGGCTTCGGCAGAGGCCAGGACTAATACTAGTACACACATTTCAATGGCGATGATGATTTAATTTACGGGGTCTCAGGAATCCCAACCTGAAGGATATGTGAAGGAAACTTGTATCGCTTTAGTGATCTTCTGAGAAATTGGGAAACAAGAAGATGATCTGTTGGTTTTTACTTGCGTTTGGCACCTTCTTTGGTCTTAGATATTCTCCGTCTGAAAGACTTATTTTTTAAAGACTAAGAATCATCTACACATGCTAAGTAGTCGATCTTGAATCAATCGGACTCACACATGTACCGTATACGTCTGCCTATTAAGAACAAATTACGATCAAGTCTAAAGGTCGACGAGACATCGCAAGTTTTCCAACTTGGATGTAAGGCCTTAGCTTGTACAAGCCTAATGATTTTTTATGTCTTCTTTTTAAGTGATAGAATTGCGGCTACAAGAGGCTTTATTGCTTTCATTGGGAAGTCTTTCAGAAGTTGAAGGCCTGGATGATAAGAGGCGCAAGGGTCGACCTTAAAGACCGCAGCTTCCAGCTACAATTTTTTTTTATAAATTAGACACTCATATAGATATTGCAATCTATGAAACTTGTGAATTTAATTTTCCGAAAGACAATTTAAAAATCCTTGCAAGTATTTGAACAGAACACCGCAGATTAAGAGCATCCCACGAGACGTTGAGACTACGTCGCATCTCCTCCTTGGATGCTACGTTGTTTTCAGAAGACGCAATAAATATATTCGCTAGGTGTCGCTGGAAACCGGACTGTGGAAATTACGTATTTTTTGTTCGATGCATTTTAAAATGTAAAGTCCATATGCGTAGAGAAATACTTCGAGTGAGAAATGACGCTGAAGTCAGTTTATTATGGCCCTCCGTATTTGGGGTACGATTCTCTTACAATAACAAATGTAAACTGTGTACTTAAAGAGATATGCTTTTACGAAAAATTAATCCGCTAGGTGGCGCAGTAGTCGGAGTATTCAAAAATCTATGCTTGTGGAACGATTCTTTTGAAATTAAAAATGTAAACCGACTATGAAAAATGAATACTTAAGGTGCCGCTAGAACGAGACTACTTAATACGAATACTATAACTAATCTAGGCTAAAGAATTTGACAAGCTTTTATAGTGGAAAAAGCACTAAATAGCTCCGAGCTTTCTTTTCAATGTTTACAAGAAGAAAATTGCAATTTGGCACAAATGTTTTTCTCTCTTTCGACGTTCAAAGTGCTCACAGCCTCAATGTCTCCGTAATACTAATTTATAACAATTACTATTTGCCAAGCCAACGGCGTTCGCTCTAAGATTCTAAGCCTTTAAGCACAACACTTGGTGAGAAATGTTTTGTCTCTGTTTTTAATTGCCAGTAGGCAATGATCAAAGAAGCGCTCTCGTTGCATGCCTGCTTGGCTTTCTTCGACGCCTTACACCGCTAAGCAGATTCTAATGCTTTTACTACTTTATTTCTGTTTGGCTTTTTTTTGCCGCTTACGTAAGTCGGTTCTTGCATAAATTGAAAAGGTTTTTCTTTTCTTTTCCAAGCTATTTGCCTTTCTTAATGTCTTTCCATTTTTTTGCAGCATTACCTGTGCAATTAAATGCAAATTTCACCCCGCCAATTGGTATTTACATTCAACAATGACGCGCGCGCGCGCGCACATACAGTCGTCAGTCGCTGGTTTTTACGAGCGCATTAAAGTCAAAGTTAGCGTAGAATGGAAGCGATTAGTGTAAAAAGTTATTATTGCTAAGCGGCAGGTACACTCGTCGTAAGAAATGCAGCTGTGCTGTTGTGCAGCGAGCTAAGTAACGCGGCATAGTTCGTAAATGTGTTTGTGTGTATGTGTGTGTGTGAAAAAGAACAAGAGTAAATAAAAAACTGTAAACCGGAGATAGTTATGTTTTCTATTTTTTGTATACACAAGCAGCTAATGCTATTTTTAATACTTAGCTCGCCAGCTAAGTGATTATATAATTCTGCACCGCGCTACACGTTGGTTACAGGTTGTCTATGCCGCGCGCTGGTCGTTCGATCGCTTGCTTCCTACTCCACTTACCGCGCGCGCTACACCCATTTTTCGCGCAGTCAAGCGGCCACATCCGTCGCGTCCCACTATGGGCTGCGCGTTACTGACCGACGCGTTTACTTCTAAACATATACTAGATTTGTTTTTATATATTATGTACGTATGTGTGTAACCTAACTCAGCTTTTTTGTTGTTTTTGCGCGCCGCTATCGTCTCATGTGCAACAGTTTCTTTGTTTCATTTGCCTACTTTTTCTGCCATTTTCCTGCATATTTTTATTTTATTTCATACTCGCTTTTTTTTTTTTCTTTCTTATTTTATTTCAATGAAATGACAGACTGCTTGGCGTTTAACCACCGCCAGCGCGGTGTGCGCGAGGTGTAGAGTGTTGCGAGCGCGCGGCAATGCATAGCGTGGCATTTGCTGTGGGGTTTCGGTTTATTTACATTTATTTATTGCTGCGTTATTCGCAAACAAGTAAATAAACAGAACCAGACATGCAAGCTAAGTCGAAGCGCACCGCTTTACGCCGCGTTGCTCTGGCGTTAGTTTGAGCTTAAGAGAATTGCCGCCTTTGTTTGTCCGTTAGTAGTGGTTTTTTGTTAATGTATTTTTGCCATAAACTGACATGCAATGGCATTAGTTGAAACAACAAAAACCACATGATTCGCGCGCTACAACATAAGCAAAGCAAACGATTAAATCACCATCATTATTGTACGCCCACGTGCGCTCAAACTAAAATGAAACAATTCAACGCATTTTATGCGCGTTCGATTGTGTTATTGCCGCGCGCGGTCGCTCTATTGCTTTCCACCCAGCCGCGCGCCTAACCCCATTCATACACACAAGCTCTCTGTGGGTGTAAACTTGCAATGGTGAGTTGACGTACGCGCCGCACAAAATTTATTTTGCGTATCTATTACACTTTGCTGGCGTATATGTAGATATTCGCGTAGTTTTGTTGTGTTCTTTTTTTTTTGGTTTGCTTTTTGCAGCGAACGAAAATTGACCGCTGCGTCACGGCGCGGCCTACCTTACAAGGCAAGCGCGCTTGGTTAAATAAACAAAATAGCAAATTCGCAAAAATATATTTATATATACTATTAATGTGTGTGTGTGTGTGTACAGTAGCGTGTGATTCAGCAGACTTGCTGGCTATTCCAACATACATACATACGTGGGTACATTTGTACGTATGACGGCCATAAAGTTTGACTCATCGCCGCCGCATACATGAAAGCCCCAATTCGGTAACCGGCAGCCGCGCTGTCTACAATACATTAGTACTCGCAGTACGAACATTTAATTGCCGCTAGCGTACCGCATTACTCAACTCAAATGCGGCAGCTATGTAGAAGAAGAAAAAAAAAACAAGAAAAGTTCATATGTGAACAAACGTGCGCTCACGCTCATTCGCTTGCATTCTAATATGGCAATTTTTCAGCTTGACAACTTTTTGACCATTTGACTTTTTCGGTTTTAAATTTTCAATTTACAATTTTTTTGATTTTCAGGTTTTTTGGGCGTTTCAAGCTATTTCTACACTGACAACTAGCAACCCGCGAGCTGTTTAGTGGCAGCGCGCGCGCACACGACATTTTTATTGATGTCAGAAAGTGCAAGAAAACCGCACAAGAAAATTGAAAAAAAAAACTACGAAAATAATGCCAAATTTATACTTAAATATATTGCATTTTTATTTTAAATTTATATGCGCGCATGTATTTTTGTCTCGCTGTAAATGACACATCGCCTTTTGTGGTGCGCGGCCACTCACTCACTCGTACTAACGAGCATTACAAGTACTCATTAGGGTGGCTCTAAAGTATATGAAAAAAAGTTGAAATTTGATTGATAGCATCCTTTAGAAAATGCTCTGTTTTCTTTTTTATTTTTTTTTAAACCCAAAAATATTTAGAGATCGCTTGAAACGCTTCAGGTTTCGCATGTATTTTATACAAAAAAAAAAATATTTTATCTTCAAACTCTGCTTCTCTTCTTTTTTTTTTAATAACAATTAAGAAAAAAATTATTATATTTTTAAAGTTTTGTGTTCTTTTGGGCCCCAAAAGTAGTTAATTTTTAAAACTGGTTCTAATTCTTTGAAGTCTCCTGAAGCGTTAAAGAGTTCGATTAAAAAATATAGATTTTAAAAAATTCTATAAATTCTATAACTGTTTTGTTTTTGCAGTTAATTTTCATGTTTAAACTGAGAACGCGAATATTTTTTGATTAAAAAACAGCAGTAGATATTTTTTTTTTCGATATAAAACAATTAAAACTCTTGACTTCTCATTTTTGGACCACCC
The DNA here is from genome assembly GCA_963971545.1 of Philophylla caesio. Taxonomy (NCBI): domain Eukaryota; kingdom Metazoa; phylum Arthropoda; class Insecta; order Diptera; family Tephritidae; genus Philophylla; species Philophylla caesio. The sequence goes on from OZ020609.1 coordinate 95,452,844, forward strand.
CAGCACTCAGCCATTCTCATTCATTCATTCATTTACGAAGTTTTTTTCGGCATCTGCGGACAGTTCGAGTACAACCCGCCAGACATGGCGAAACTAACGAAAGTTTTGTTGCACAAAAAAAAAACGAAAAAAAATCACTTTGTAATTTAATGTAATTTAAATGCATAGACAAGTGTGCAAGCGATAAATGAATGCAATTGGAAATGAAATTTTCCTCACCAAAAAGAGAAATATTTAGTATGTAAATTCAGTAATTTCCCGCTCGCACGTTAGTGAAATGATGGCACAGTTATTTGTTGTTGTTGTGGAGTAATGTTTGTAGCATACAACCCTCCTGCGTAAGCGATTTTGTCTTTTATCTTCGTGTCTGCTCATAAATAACGCTTATCTTTGAATAGATTTGAGCGGCAGGCAACTTACCCCTGGTATTGATGAAAATTTGTTAATCTTTTTTCCCATAATTGAATCCTTAATTATCTTGTTGGATATTCAAATGTGTTCACCCCTTATTTTGTGTGTAGTATTTGTTTGCTTCCCTTACAGTCCTAAATAAAACTTTAACTTAACCCTTAAAAAGTAAAAACACTTGCATTAGCTTGTAGGCATGTCATCATAAATTTGATAAAAAAAAAACTTAGAACACCAGTAAGTACTCAGAAATCGAAGATCATACTTTCGAAATTGTTCTTATTATTAAAAAACGCGGGCTTGAACTTAAAAAGAACTAAAACTTAAACAAGCTCTAACTCTCCCTCTCTCTCCCGGTCTCTCTCTCTGATTATCTAATTTATCTTATTCACACTCACTTAACTTTGATAGTACACAACCACAATTGGTAAATTTTCTCTGACTTGCTACTAATTGTCAAATTTAAAACCATTCTCATACTTCTTCTCTAATAATACTGAAACATTTGAGTTGAGATTAAAATCTCAAATGTAACGACAGTGAATTTGTAAGATCTTGGTCCTTGGCGCAGTACCCGATCAAGACTGTCTTATTACGACCAGAACTCTTCTGCAACATTAGAAGTCCAAAGGGCCTTGAAACCTTACATGTCGTACTGTGTAAACAGCTCTTTTAAGTAACAGGATTTTTCATTTGTCCAAGCAGTCAAAGAAGAACTATCCAGTTCCACTTTAATAGCGCGTACATCATCGTCCCCATATTTGACTTATAAGGAAATATTCAGAGGCGTCAGAGAGGGAAATTATGATCAAGCTCTTTGCTTGTACACCGTCGTCTATGGAGTAGGTTCCTGCGTTTATCTAAAAGCCTAATACATGATCTTGTTAGAGATTTGCCGTTAGATGGTGCTTCAACTCTATCGTTTGTGAATATATGAGCTCATTAAATGTTGTCGGGCGAGCAACTTCGTAGAAGATGTTTTAAAGAGTATGCGAAGAGCGAGGCTGCCGGAAAAGTTTTCTCTTGTCTCTCTCTTAGGGTGTGTTTATGCTAGAGCTGCGATAAAATCGTAGAGCGCTGAGAGAGCACCCACTAGAGCAAAGCGTTGATATTAGTGCGATTTTAGTTTGAAAGTGAATTAAACCAAAAAAAATGTCCGAGCGATTTATTGTAACTCGTATAACATGCTGGAGTTTTACATAAAACATCAACATTATAATTTTTTTCAACTTAATAAAGCAAATACTTTTTTTTCAATTGTGGTGGTTTGCAGTTTTTTGGTTCCATATAGCAGGTCTTATATTAATAAAAGCGACTAGAGCGAAGAAAATATGATCAACGATTTTCTATGCTCTTATCGTCAGTCTTTGTTCTCAGTTCTGCTCCAAGATGAATACATATACGCGACGCTTAGTTACCATTTCTTTGCTATTATCACAGCTCTAACATAAACGCACGTGTTTATGATATCACCTCGGCGGTGTCTTTTCAGGAACGCCGTTAGAATAATCTAGTTAAAGAATGGCCTTTTTATTTATTAGAAAAATTTCGATTTCGCTGTTACTGTTTCCATATGACGCTTTTTTCCAGATCCAGTTTTTTTTAATCTATCAATAATTAATCTTCATTTCTTTGGTGGCTTGCAAAATAAAATTGTGCATGTGCACTACCCTTAACATTTACGCAATACGTTGAGTTATGTAGTAATAAATAACAGAGATATATTGCCTTCAATAACTCGAATTTGATCGAGAACACATGCACAGCTACCACCTTACCTATATTCATACATATATCAATGCAAGCATGATTTATGTAACTAAACACGTATAAAGGGTGTCTCAAAGCGCGCGCCCTATGAATTTCTAAAATACGATTATCATGAAGTTATTGCAGCCCCAACTGGAACGTTTGAATCAGGACTGATGGCATGTGGCTTCAGTAAAACGTGTGTAAATTTATCGATTTTTTGAAGAACTCACTTTTAAAAAACACGCTTTGAATTGGAACATCCTTTAGTTGCCAATGTTGTTTGCATACACTGAATCGCAATAACCTGTGAATACAGTAAATTTTGCAGGAAATCCATCATTCGCGTGCGTAGGTTGGAAAACAAGTCGGGGGGAAAAATAAGAAGCAAACGAAGAAGGCACCACGTCAATAGATCGATGTTCCAACTGCCGATTTCTACGCCAACAATATTCATTCACAATGCCACCTGTACAAATATATATAAGTATGTATATGGATATGTATAATCATTTATGTATATATGTAGGTGTTTAAATGCATTGCCCACATCAAAAGTCCAGCTTGTGACCATGCAAATCCGCCAAAGATATGTAGAAGGAGAGTGACAAAGAGGTGGAGCGCACGCACAGCACGACTTCAGCGATTTTGTATGCCTTCCTACAAAATACTGCTGCACATTGCATTTGTTTGGATGTGCGTGTGTGTGTGTGTGTGTGTATGTCATGTAGAAATATTTGCAAAACGGATGTCATCTTTCATTTGTCAATATTTGCCATTGCACGCACAAACGCTTGCACTCGCATTGCATATTTTGCACATTTTCTTTTACAATTAAGAAGAACAAAAAATATCAAAAGAGTAATGTGCCACATGCATGCAAATACGAACATACATATGTATGTATGTATGAACATGTGTCTAAATGCAAGTATGATGCATCTAAGTTGTATGCTGCTTTGCATTGAAATCAATATCCATTTGCCCATTTGCTCAATTGTTGTTGCCTATTTTGAACGTATTTGTACACACAAATGCATTTACAAGCTGCGAATGCATATTAATACTGCGAATTTTCGCAAATGTGGCACAAACATTCAGACTGTGTGGCAGTGTCGTATTTTGTGTTTGGTGGACATATTCCGTAATGCATTTACATCAATACATACAGACATACAGTTGGGTTCGAAATAATAGCAGCGTGCACTTCATGACATTGGTAGTTTCATTTTATTTAAAGTAATATAAATTAATTTTTCATTTTTATATAAAAAAATGTTTGCAAATTGTAAGGGAATTTATAAAAAGTTTAACAAAATTTAAAAATCAGCCTTAAAGCTCTTAAACAATTAAATAAAATAGTAATATGATCCAACAATAAAAAAATGTAACCGCTGCTTTTAGATTTTTATTTTTATGATAGTCCTTTTATTTATTTAAATTATTTTTATAAACATTATTTTCGTTCTCTATACAAAGTTGTACAGCTTTATTTAATTTAAATAATTTTGTATAAGCATTTCATTCATTTACTGAAAAAATTCCATGAAGACATCTTTTTTATTTTATTTCTTCATACATATACATATATTTATATAAAAATGTTCATAAAAAAATGCATATATTTAAAACTTTCAAAATGTAAAATATATCAGCAAAATTTGATAAAAATTTAATGATTTTGAATTTCAATAAAAGATATTTTTTTTACAATTATAGTTAATTATCTAACACAAAATCGTGTTGAATTTTCATATTTTGCACAAAATTTAAAACACTACGAAGAAATTTGTTTATTTTTCGTTTTGGAATTTAACTTCATCACATTTATTATTATTTTTTATTTAGTTTACTTTTAAACTAAAATTATATAATTAAATTCAATGTTTAAAACTAATAAAATTTTTCTTATAATATAAAATTTTTCATGAGGGATTAAAAAAGAATTTAAGCTTTGAAAGGATTCAAAATTCAATAATTTAAATCTCAAATTTTATAGTCTTTTAATTTTAATAAAAAGAAAAAATGCATAACAAATTCAAAAGTTTTCTAAAAAGATATAAAACACATTTTTAACATATTTTGAAATTTTGTAAAATTAAAAAAAAAAATTAGCAAAGCATTAAACTTTTATTTACATATTTTGGGTTGTAAATCACATAAGATATTTTTTTGTTGTAAAAAAAAAGAATTTTTAACAATTTTGTCGAGTCTTGCGTACAGCCTTTTAATTTTAATAAAAATGAAGGGAAAGTATATAACAAAAAATTTTAATAAAAAAAAAAAATGTTTAGCATATATTGAAATTTTGTTCACTCTAAATTTTTTTTAAACTGCTTTTATTCACACATATTTTGTTGTACAATAATTTTATAAAAAAAAAGATATTTTAAAAATTTTGTTTATTAAAATCCCAATTTCAAACTTTGTATAAAATTAAAAATTTTGAATGTCCAAAAAATGTATATGATAAAAATACTACCGCTACTATTATCATGAACGCAAGTGTACATATAATGTGATCGTTTATATTCTTTGACTTTGAATGACATACGAGTATGTATGTTTGTACGCAAATAAATATAAAAAACTCTACTGCCACTGCAACAATAATTCACTCACTTATTCATTGATTGTTTGCTGATGACGGCTTGTTTTTATTTGTATTTGTTAAAGTCTCCGCTTTCAGAATGTGGGTGGCATTTCAAGCGCACGTTAGCCAATCCATTAAAATGTGCCAACTTGGATTGTGGTTGGAGTGAAGATTTCTTCTGTATTCCAGTGATTATGCGCACTTAACAAATGCTTGAGGGATTGCATTTTCAGAGAAACAATATCATACATCTTTAAGGAAACATCTGACAAGAAAAATAACTATTTTTTTGGCATCACTAAATTTTGACTAAATAAACGATATGAATTTTATGAAAATTAAATTGTCAATTAGTGGTGTCCTTTGGGTTGGAAGCAAAGTTTTTGAGCATTAACGATATAGTAATTTGTGACGAAAAATATTGCATGTGAGTTGATATATATTTTGTCTTAATGCAAAAAAAGTTGTATTTAGTAACTTAAATTTTTTGAAACATCACTTTATTCGTATTTTATTCTATGAAATTTCTACAGATTACAATACAATTGTATCACAAAAAAGAAAGGTGAAATAATTGAATTGCGACGAATTTCTACATTTCTTCCAATTATACGCGCTGCTGTGACTAGAAAATCTCAAGAAAATTTTAGCGAAAAATCACAACCGATTGCAAACTATAATTAGACTGTCTGGCTGTTTGGCTGGTTGGCTGGCTGGCTGACATGCCTTTTTGAAAGTGCAAATGTGCATACATAGCAATTGTTTGTATGTATCAATTTATATATGTATGTACATATGTACTTAAGACTGTCTATATACAAATCTGTCTGTCTGTCTGTCTCTCAGCCAAATAACTTGCACGCATACACATTCTGTCTAGAAGAGCAAAAACAACAACAATACCAGACACGAGCCTCGAAAGGACAGTCAGACAGACAATTTGGCTGTGGATTTGTAGAGTGCAAAGTGATGCAAATGTTAAAATATTTTTTGCTATAAAAAGCACACACACGAGAGTTGCTGATTTGTATGCAAAATTAATTAATTCATGCAAAACAATTTTGGTCTACTATATGTAAGTCTTTGCGCAGTGCACACCCACTCGCTCACAAATCATGCACAAATCCACACAAATCTGCACAGTCATTTGTCCGTTCGCTCGCTGTGCCTTTTCTTTCATCATTTACATAAATTTCCCTGCATTTCCTCTATTAATTATAATTTCACAGTATTTTGCTATGTTTTATTTACGCACATAGATATTTCTTGGCATTATTTATGCGAAATGTATGCCGCGCGCGCTTCCGATATTAAATCAATTTTAGATATTCAAGCGTCAATTAAAAAAAAACGCTAAGCAATTTTTTTTTCTTTTTCATAGACTTGTCAGTTCCGGTGCGAACATATCGCATCCATCATTTTGCATTATCCCCCTCTTAGGGAATCTCACTTATTTATATCTGGCTTCCAGCGCAAATATTTTTTTTCTATGAATTGTTGTTCGTTTGTGAAATCATTAGCAATTCTGCACTGCAAGTTGATCATAAAATCTAATAGGACTCAATGCGGATTTATGTATTCGAGAGATAGAGAGAGAGCGAGAAGGAGAGGCAGAGAGAGAAACTTGTTACTGTTACTCAGCTGACTGAATGGCTGATTAACTTACTGGTTGGCCGAGCAAGTCAATAAGCGACCAGCTGACCTGTGACAGTTTCGAGTCTTAAATTGGTGGTATGAATGACAGCTTTTGTGTGGGCTTGTGAATGGAGTGCGAATTGACGTGTAGGTGGTGAGAATTGTAAAGTAATTTTCATAAAATTCAACCTATAAATTGCAATTACAAAAAGCTACAAACAAAAAAATAATAAACTAGAGTAATGCGAAAACACGCTGTGATCGTCTCGTACATCTAAAATGTCATTATCCATAAAATCGTATAAAAATTATGGAACACCTTAGCATGTGTTAAGTCCAATAAGAGCTTCAACGAAATACCAAAAATCGTAAATCACTATTTACAAAACCCGTTGAACATTTGTTTATAGCTTCTCTTGATTGCTTTAACGAGTTGTCAACAAGCTGACTGCAAAGCTGCGGTCACCTTAAAGCGTTAAATTAGAAAAACATTTATTGAATTAAATGAAACAAAGCTAAATAAAACACCAACAATAAGCGGATGCTCAGTCACTGTTGTCAGTGTGGGTTTGATTTTTATGGTAACTTTGTGTACCGACTGCATTTTTTATGGCAATATTCAGAAGTCATTAAGTAATAAAAATTTGTGTGCTTAATGTTTTGCTTATTTATTACTAATTTATTGCAATGCCACTAATAGGCCTATTCTCATTGTTACCCGGTAAAGTAAATTTTGTTACGTATCAATAAAACCCGAAATTGAATTTGGTTTTCTAAAGTAGTGGTTACAAAGTTTTTAGAAACAGTGCCAACACCTCACATTTTGACAATGGGAGGTATCAAATTAGACATAAAAAACGTAAATGAACATACATAAATCAATGAAAGCAAACTTTTTTTTTAGAAAATGTATAAATGTATTTAAAAAATTAGTTTCTCGCAAACATTTTACACGTGTCTTCCTTAATATTCGTTATCTAAAATAATTTCTATAAGTTAAAATTGAGCGAACATCTTCGCATTCGGTTTTCTATTAAATAACAAAACAAAACTAAACAGCTATTTTTATTATCTCATTTTTCACAGGTTACAAAATTTATCTTGTTACAATGAGCTTAGAATACGAAATGGTTACAAAATTTTCTGAATGGTAAATTTTAATACCCCAGTAAATTTAATTACCTTGCTAGAATATACCTTTAAATCAATCATTTTAAAATTTTTCGTTACAAAATGCATGAAATCAAATTAAAATTTTATTCTTATAATTATTTGCATATTTAATATTTGGAAATGGGCTTAACAATAATTTTATATATTTATCTTTTTGCTGAATTGTTTAGGAAAATAAATTAAAATAACAATTTCGAATTTTTATGACATTTCAACAATTTACGAAAACTTGTGAATACCCCAAATGTGCTCACCAATGGTATTTTGAATTTTTTTTATACATTCGTGTAGAACTTTTTATTTGCTTATCTTTTTGCATACATATTTCGATTCCCAAAACAAATTTTATGTTGTAAGTCACTAAAATAGAGTTATTTTTTAACAATCGCTGTATTTACAAGGTGTTGCAATGTTTTAAAATTATATAGTATTAAAAAATTCGAAATTACTATTTTAGTTTATTTTCATTAGCAATTCATCATAATCGGCGAAAATAAATTTTGAGCTAGGCATTTTTTTATAACATTACAACATCGTGTGAGTCCCGGAAAATATCAATATGATTTCTTTGATATCTACTTTTATTTGAAACCTTTCATAAAAATATCTGATTTATTACAAGAAAAATTTTATAAATGAGCCCTTTTAAACAAAACTTAAAAAAATATCAAATATCAACAAAATTAAAATAAATACGTTACAATTAAAACTACTATAAGTTGCAAAATTTAAAAAAAAAATAGTTTATTTTTAAATAAGCTAAATGTGTCAAATTTTGTTGGAAATATTGGAGAAAAATCAACAACCAAAGCGTTAGAAGTTATAGCACTATTTCGGAGATCACCACATTTACTCATCAGACTTCTTTTTTCAGGGCTTCCGCGGGAGTTGTTGTTTTTTCTCAAATATGTCCAACAAAAATTAGCCTTTAGCTCTTTTAACAATAAACAATGAAAAAATGTATTAAGTTTTCAACAAAATTCCACTTTTTAAAATCAGGTAAAAATGGTTTCGTTAATTTTAAATAAAAATAAATTTAATACTTCAACAAAAACAATAGAACTCAAAGTTTGAAACTTAAAAATTTTTTTAATTCGAAGAATTTTCCGTGCGATTAAAAAAAATGTAATTCACACATAATTATTTTTTAATCTCATAATTTGAGCGCATGAATCCTCATTGTTTTCCTTTTTTATTTATATTAAATTTAATTCATTTTGATTTTTAATTAACTCAGAGGTCACCAATAAAAATCGATTTAACTATTTTTCCAAACCTACTCGATAAACGATTTTATAAGCTTTGAAATTGTGATTTCAACTTTGCGAAAGAAAAAAACTAAAAGACCGAAAATAAATTTTAACTTATCGAGATAATCATTTTAATTGGGTTCATCTCTAGTTAACATTTCTTTTAGAAAAAAAATTCTGGAAGGTCGAAGATTAACGATGGTCTCCCGGCGGTTCGATAATTTAAAATATCTATAGTTAAAAAGAGATCTTATAAACGTTTCAGGGTTTATTTAACATACTTTTATTTTATTTTATTCAATATTTTATTTGTCTTTTTATTCTTTTCATTTTTTCCATATTATTTAATAGCTCAATAAACAAACAAATATAACTAATACATTTCTTTTTTCTCTTTCTATTTTTAGGTAAGTTAAAAAAAATGACGCAACAATACCTATACCCACGTGAGTTTCACTAAGAACTGATTTTTCTATACTTTTCAACTACTTTATTTGTCCGAATGACGCAAAACAACGTTAAAATATTAATTAAAATGAAATTTTTCTCACCACATGAGCGAGTTCAAATATCGCATAATTCACCTCACCAGCTGACCTGTTGGGTGGTCGTCCGCTGTTTGTTTTCACCTCAGCACTCCTCCCTTACACGCATTCTCATTCATACAATCGTGATGCTATGCGGTATAATTAAGATTTTCAATTAAAATTTCTCTTTCAATTCTTACAAAAAAAAAAAATTATTTACTCGCATCATACACAAAACCGTCAATGGGAATTTTCCCTCAATTGTGCGGCTGATTGGCTGAAATCAACGTAATTACTGAACATTTGTTTCATATTCATTTGCAATTAACGAATGTTTTTTAATTTTATTTCACATGTTGAGCAGTTGACTCTTCTTCAATAGCGGCAATTTCGCATGCAATTAGTAGATGTGGCGGGCCGACCGTGCCCTGCATCACTGCCATTTTTATGTAAACAGCACCGCCTGCACTTTGGCAAAGAGTAAAGGAGGAAAGACGAAGTAAAAAAAAAGTATATAATCAGGCTATTTTAATTAAAACTTATTGAATAGTCGTTTGCATACATTAGCCGCCCCGCTGCTTATTAGATTGAGGTCAATGCGGGATTTACGTTAATTAATCTCTTTGTGATATAGAATTGATTGAGGGCAAATAAGTTAATGCGAAATTTTGATCGCCGAATGAAGTGAATTATAAAATACTTCTGAGAAATTTAGTTGAGAAAAACTTTTTTTTTTATTATACGGAGTGTCCAGTTGGGACGAAGGGATAAATGGAAACATAGGCCTAATAGATGGCACAGGAATCGAGATATATACATAAATATTTGGGGAAAACGCAGTCAAACGTATTTAGGAATGTACTCACTTCACATAAATCATGATCTCAGTTGACATTCTCTACTTATTGGGCAAGATCTATTTTTCATGTCATTCATCTATTCGATCTAGCTCTTGACATTTGTTCAAATTTTAGTTGTAGTTTTCTCTTGACAATTTGAACTTCTCCAGAGAGGCTCCGGTTCTAGGCAATTAATCATTCTCAAATCTGGCAATGCCATATGACTCTGTTGCCAAGCTTAACGTCCACTTAAAATCACTGGCATCCGTGATTTTGCCTTTGGGAACGCTAAAGCCAAGAGAGCTGATTGGGGTTAACTAAGCAAAAAATGCTTTTTGCACACCTTAGCGTACTGAAAAACGCTACAGACCACTTCAATTCCTAGCACCTATGTACGCTTGAAAGATGCCAGCGAAGTTAGGGAGCCGGAACAAAAAAAAATATTTAGCTTCAATGAGAACACCCGGCACAACTTGCCTTTTAATACCATCTGCTGGAAATTTCACGTGAAAATGTTTCCTAAAATCAAATAAAGAACCTGCATACATGGTCTGATTGTTATTCGGGTTTTCATGTACGTACTAATTCAGCTCTAAGCACACAGATTATCTGAGAATGATTACAGAGTTCACAGAAATATAAAAACTCTATGAGCTGTTGATTGTGGATCATATTGGGATGTAGGCAAACTGTTACCACGAAAAACGAGAAAGGATCTTCAGTTGTGATAGAGAGCAGCTTATGGCTGATACCATTTGTCTGCAGATGCCTATTGGCGCCATTGTACGAGTATTGCGCTTAGTTTTTCTCTATTTCAACATTTGTTGTTTGTACTATAAATTATATTTGTTTGCTGTAAGTTTTCGCAAACTTTTTTCCCATCATAAAGACAAATTCCCATTTGATTGTCTGCCGCTACATGTGGTTAGTCTTGAAACACCATAAATATATTAAGTCAACTGACGTCCATTGCCAACTTATTGTCTCTCATCTCATTTCAAAAGCTCTTACTCATCATTACTTGCTTTGAAATGAAATAACAAATTACCATTTAACATTACAAATACCTGAACCATAAATATTCGCATCATTAAAACGAGCTACTGGCTGAATATCTAGTTGGCTGACTAACTGGCTGAGTGAGATACATAGCTACATATGTGAAAACGCTAAGACTTTTTTATAGCAAGAAACAAAAAACACAGAAACAAAAAACATAAGCTACAATAAATAAGCAAGCAACCAAATCAATTATACATGACTTTATTAAGAGAAAAATCACCAATTTGTAGAAACGTTTATGGCCAAGCTATTAAAATCGATTCTGTGGTATGTTTGAAGTAAAGAGATACTCGTACTCGTCGCTAAATAGAAATGTACATTCATACTTGTAAAACTAACTTGGCATGTGACTATAAATTAAAATTGCCATATTTGTGGAAGACAAGTTGGGCTGCTCACCGACAAAAGCGCTTACATACAATACAATAGTTATGAAGCTGAGATTTCACATCGCAACCAAACGGATGCGCGCGCTCGCGGTACAATTTTTATACGCTTGAGCGAATGCTCGACAATGCTGTGAGAAATACCTAATACCGCTGGAATGACGGAGCACATTCATCTGCTGATCGGTTTGTGGAATCGCAATCAGCGATAGTAATATTTATAATGTAAAGAGAGAGAAAAAAAAAATGATTTTTGTGATCGCGTTAGTGATTGTGCAGCGCTTCAAATATTGTTGCTGATCGATTGCCGATGATAGATCAGTGAAAATAAGCTGCCTGTTTGGTTTTTTTTTCTTTACGATTTTCACTTTTTCCGCCTATACACGTACATTAAATAAATGCCACAAATATTTACAAAGCGCTACTTAAATAGCAAAATGTAATTTTACTTACTTGCAACAATCACTTTGAAATTGAGTTGCAAATAAATATTTCTTGGAAATATTCGATGGGTATGTCATCAGCAGGTATGTTTTTTATTTTATGATTGCGTATTTCAAATGTACACCACGTGTCAAAATTATAACCGCGGTATGTTAGGCACTTTTTTTATGAAATTTTTATTAGTTTAAAAAAAAAAAATACAACCATAAAATTAATTTGTTTTTAAATAAGATTAAACAAAAATTTGTTAATTTTTTTTTTGCCAAACTTAATTTTTGTATAGCTTGTTAAGTTTTAGTACCACATGGTGCAAATTTTAAGAGCGTGTAAGTTACTGTTGGTTTTTGAAAAAAAAAAATTTTATGGAATTTCGTCTGCAAAAAATGTTATTAGACTAAATTAATATTACTGCAAAACTGCATTTTTAATTTAAAAAAATTCTTTGAAAAACGTATAGAAAATTCTGAACGAAATACGAGTATTTATAATATTGATAAAAGTTTAAAGTTTTTTTTTTTAATTTTTATAAAGTTTACAGCTAGGCTTTATACAATGTTATTTGTTAGCGAATGAAGTATATTTTAATTGAAAAACAACAAAAACTAAATGAAATAAAAACAAGTTGTCAAAACTTGTCAATAAGTGGCGCGGCTATAATTTTGACATGGAGTGCAAACTGTATATACATACATACATACATACATATGCACACATCTGATTTACAACATTCATTCATAGTTTAGCTTTGTTTATTTTTTATATATTTTTTTCAACTAATCACTTTAACTCGGTATGAATTGCTTGTTTCGCTACATTTCGTTGCGTGCTGGTATGTAAAATCTATGCTTGTTCATTTACTTGCATGTTAGTTTGTGTGGAGAAAAGGCGATAACTTTAAAACTAGTTTACCTTGTCATCCGTACAAATGTTTGTTTGATCACATAAAAAAATATCTAACATGCACACACACACACACACAACACATACGAGTATTTACATTCAAGTTGTACAGATCTAATGCGCGTTGTCAGCCAACCAACGCGTTAAAATACCTCGACTGATCTATATGAAGAAAAAAAAAACAAACAAATTTATAGCAAGTGTTACTTGCGTTGGAACAGTAAGTAAGTTCGTTTTTTTCCTCTATTTTCATTACGACGTACATGTACTACTTTGTTAGAGCAAGTGTTTCTATGCAAATGGCTTGTGAGCACCGCAAATTCAAAATTCGCAAAAAATTAGAACAGTTTTGGAATGCTTTATAGGAGAAAATTTGTACAATAATATCACTGTATTGTACATATATTGTATATCTACAAATTTTATTTGTTAAAAACTTAAGTGTTAGACAATAAAAAGTTTTTCTTGTTGTCTATACTTTTATGCTCCGAATGCTTGCGCTATCTACTGGGCCTACTTTTTAAAAAATTTATGCATTTCTTCTCACGTGATCAAAATGTATGTATGTATATGCTTTGAACTTTAATAAAATCGAACCATATATGTATGTACGATTTTTCAAATATCTCGAACCCAACGCTACCTAACACTACCTAACGAGTTTATTTTCTTGTAAAGTTTTTTCTTCATTTATGTGCGATTAAGTCCTGAGCTGTTGCCAAGGTATCTGCTGAAACTTTCTAAAAACAAAATCGATTTCGATAGTTTTGGGAACATTTTTTTAGATCGGCTCCGAAATAGACTCGATCTAGCCCCGCAATAGTTCCGAACTGGCCTCGAATGACTCCTGATGTATTTGCAGAACTCCCTTAAGTACTCGAAAATTGCTATTGAGCGAACTTTTACTTGCGAAAGTTTTTCAGTGATTTGCTCTTGTGTAATTGATATTTATTACCTTTCTTCTTTGTTTATATTGCTTTTCAGGGCTTATTTCTAATAAACGACTTTACTTCATTCACTTCACAAATCACGCTGTAATGTTGCTTTAAGGTCCTCGAAGAAACGAGCACCAAGAAATTTGAAAACCATTTTTCTTTGATCGAGTATCTTGACAACGGGAGTTCTTATTGGACTCTACCTCTTCGTGACACTTGCAGAAATTGGCAAATGCTTCGATACTATGCCTATGGAAATACAGAGACAGGGGAATGAAAGCTGCATGTGCCCATAATTATCCACCAGATGTGATGAGCTCATTCTCAACTTGCTAGAACAAAAATTTCAGATGGAGTATATATGTACATACATATCTACTCTTAAACTCACTCGCTTCCCCACTTCCGTAAATACTAATTTGCTATAGTCCAGTATTTTACCTGCAATTAGCAATGAACTCTGTGCTGTAGAAAGCTCTTCAAATTCTTACTAATACAATTAAAACTTAATATTCAATTAGCACTCGATTGCAGGCACAATTGTCGCAATTTCTGTTTATGTGAATTCTAAAGATCACTTATTCAACGACTTTTTAATAACTATTGCTACTAAACGTAGATCGTTAGCTTGATCTGTCAATAAATGTAATTGAAAATGCGCTAGCTGGCGGCTAAAGACAAAGTCCATTTCACTATAGCAATAAGCAGTTAACTATACTATTAGTATTTTAATCACAATTAGCAACTGATGACAATATCAGTTCAGCATCAATTATACATATTTAATTAAACAATACCCCATACAGATATTTGTTGTTTCCATTGAGGCAAGCGTTTAGAAATTGCCAACCATAAATTCAGAATATTACCGGTTCAGTTGCAAAGGAATTTCAAATGTCAAACTTTAGTGTCAAGAATATAATTTCAAACTGAATATTAATAAACTGATGCAATGAATTAATATGTGAATAAATAAAAAATGACTCGTCTTACCTTATATGTATGTACATATGTATGTACATATGTACATATGTACTCGCAGCTTAATTTTAATCTTGTTTCGATGATCGATTGAAATAGGCTAATCAGAAGTCAATGCCTCGTTGTATTATAAGATCCCAATCGATATTCAAGACTGAATTCAATTAGAAAGTAAATTGAGTTTTTAATTTTCCGACACTAGTGGAGGAACGCAAATTTCAACAAAAATCTTTTTTTTGTATTGCAAGTTTTCAAGTTGAGAAAAAGTTTGTTTTCGAATTGATCTCAAATTCTCCATTAGCTGATAAGATCTGTTGAAAATTAGCTAAACGATTTCTAAAAATATATTAAAAAAGTATTAATATGAGAAATACTTCAAAAAGAAACTAGAAACTATTTTGCTTAAGCTTTCCGTCAGTCATTCATTCGAATAAAGTTGATAAATTCTTCTGGTACTAAGCGCCGGCCTTGCGAGACGCAAATTTAACTTAAAATAAGTAGCCGTTATTGAAACTTGTTTGGTAGTAGATTTGAGTATTCTCCTTAAATAAAGTCGAAAACCGACTTTCATTCCGGTTTTGAGGACGAGTGTAATGCGCACTGTTTGATCAGACGGCTTGCGCGTCTAGGGACAGTTTAAGGTTTATTAAATCTTTTTATGCAAGGGTATTGAACAAAAAATAAAAAACATATTTTTTATTTATTTTATTTGGTTAAAATTTTTATCTCAGAATTTTTAATATATTTAAAAAAAAATTTTTTTAAGAAATCTAAGTTTTTTCTTTCTCTATCTTTCTTATCTAAGCTAATTAATGTTTATTTTACAATTTTTATTTATCTACATAAATTTCGCGTTTGCTTGTTATGAAAGTTTTTACAAGCGTATTGTCGGTATTTTGAACATTTTTCTCAATTATTCTCATTTTCTTAAAACTTCCCTTTTTTTAAATAATTTAAAACTTGTAATGGTTTTTTCTCATTAACTAAATTAATTTTCAAAATTATAGATTTTTATTTGGGGTGCACTTAAAATATCTGATGCTATTAATTTTTATTTAGAATTTAAACGACTTTAATTGTTTGCCTTATTTTTGCTTTTTATAAATACATATTTTTATAATCATTTTAATAGCTCTCGTTTGAAAATTTCTCATATACACAAATTTATTTCTATCTTTGCATTTAATATCTTTATTTGATATTTGTTATATTTTGCTTCCTTTTATTAAACTTGGCAACGCCTTCAGCTCGTTTGCCTTCGATAAAATATTCATATTTCTGTTTACATAATACATATGCCACATTTCAAAGCAACATTTCTTGCTTCTTAGAATCCATAAATAACATTACTTGAGTCACACAAATCCACATTCAGCACGCTGGTCACATTGGTCATAAGCAAAGTGTTGGCCTGTATTTCAAACAAACGAAAAAATGGAAAGATTTTAAATAGCCGCTGGTTTTTAAATCTTTTCATCTTCATGCTTTAATTAAAAATTATTACCGGCAGTGTTGAATTTTTGGCTTTGTTGTCATAAATAACCAAACCAACGGCAAACTAAAAAAACACACAAAAAAAAATTTTGCTAATAAAAATAACTACAGAAAACAGAAAATATTTACAAGAGGAAGCAATTAGAAAATTGTGCATATAAAACTTTCTTGAATATATACACCCGTATGTCATATTTTAATGTGATTCCGTTTGCACACTTGTGCGCTAAATATCTATAATTACTCCATGGGGGAAATTATGAACCATAGTAAATCAAGCGTGGCATTATTTATTATTAACCATGTGTTTTGCGGAAAAAAGAAACAATTTAAAAAGTAAAAAAAAAAAAATCTGAAAAAGCGATTTTTGCCTGCATTCATAATTATTTATTGATTGTGGGCGTTTCCAAAGCGTCATTCCGCATATTTATTTCGAAATATTATTTATTGCTTCATATTTTCCTATTAATTTTCAATTTATTGCGCGGTTCATAAACATTTTTTTTTTTAGATATTTTTCATGACACACATTGCGAATTATTTACTATATACGCTAGACTTTATTTTACTATTTTTTTATCTTTGATTTGCGTATTTATTTTACATCGATTTTGATAATAAATTTTAATTGTTTTTTTTGTTTTGTTTCTAATATAAATTGAGTCTATGCCTCACAACTGCCTTCTTATAGCAAAATATACTTCTTAATTTCTTTGCAATTTACGAATGCTTTCAAGTAAGATTATTTATATTATTATTTTTTTTTGCTGTCGCATATAACTCGCAGTGTTGCACAAACAAAAAGGATGCTATGCTCAGGATGTTGTCCTTTTTCACTCAAAACTATTTGTCAGTTCCATTTAAGCCACAATTCGTTGGAAAGTGAAGCATACACCTAAATAATATTGTATCTATACAGTGGTGGCAATAAAAAACAGGAAGCTGCACTAGGCTATTGAAAAGTTATTAATCCTTTTGGGAATAAAATCAAAATAAAATTATACCAATTAATAACTCAAAATTGAGAGGACCTTCTATTTTCAAATATTTAGAAGTTGAAAGTTTAAGAGACTCTAAAAATAGAACAAAATAAAATTTTGCAAATCGTACTAGGGAGAAAACATAGTATGTTCACTGAATAATTCAATAAAAAAAATTTTGAAATCGGACCAATACATAAAAGGAAAATCCTGCTCGGCAGCTAATTTCGAAAAAACGCGTTTAAAGAAAAATTACGAAGTATAACTTGATGGAGACGGGTACATTACGGAGCCCAGAGGCAGGCAAAAGAATGTGATTTCTATGAAATCCTATCTGTTGCGTATTCTTGAATACAGATAGATTAAATTCAAATAATAAAAAAAATAGATTTTTTGAAACCGCGAGAGTAGAGGACCCCCTTAACTAAGCTTAACGGACTTTTAAAATTATTCTATCCCAATTTAGTTAACGACCACTGTTTTCTTATACCTTTATTTTCTTGTACATATTTCATCGTCAGCGAGATTGTTGCTGTTTCTGTCTTACTTGCCAGTCAGTCCCTCTGTTGTCTGTCTATATTTTTTTTTCTTGTGTGCTGTCAATTCGCTCGCTAACCCAAAAAGGTGTGGATGAAAAATCGTGTTCACTCCTGTGGCGTAAAACCAGACTTGATTTGGTATTAGAAATATTTTTTTTTTCATATTTGTTACCTTTTTTTTTTGTGTGGCTGTGCCCAACTAACTGACATTTTATTTAAGATGAAATCAAACATTTACAAGTATTTGGAGCAATTTGTTGTAGGAAAGAAGTTTAAATTTATACGCTAAGCATTTTGATTTGAATTCTTGAGAAATTATTTTATTTTATTGTTTGCGTGTTAGTGCTGTCATTTAATTAATTTTGCGGAATTTTTCAAGAAATATTATACTAAGTGTACATGTACTAATAATTGTATGCAGCAGAATGTTAGTGTAAGGAGTGCTGAGGGCGAAGTTGAAGATTTTACATAAATATAAGCGTTCTACAGCAGCCTCTACACGATCAATATAAGGGATCTTTATTTCTTTGATGGCGCAATTTCCTACTTTAAACAATAAATTTAGAATTGCTTATTTTCGAGTGCTTTAAGATGTCTTTGTTGTTTGGAAAAGGAATTCATCGCCCATCAATTAGCATACACCAAAATTTAAAATTTGATAATTCACATTTAATTTATTATGCTGTAAGCATTTTATTAGTTTTTATTAAAGCCCTAACCATACAAGTTTAAAATTTTGTTCACAATTAAAAAAATTTTAATTTTCATAAAGCAGTTTTTTAGCCCATTAAATTTATGAAAATAACGTGCAAGTTATAACGTTTGGGCAGATGAATAAAAAAAATATTGTCACAATTTTTTATACAATCTGCTATATGTTTCCAAGTAACAATTAATCGATTTTTTTATTTTCTATTGCATTTCACTATTACAAAAAATTCTTTACTGCTGATTAATATTGAATGAGAATACAAATTTCAAGTGCATTATTCCACAGAAGTCACGTCCGTTGTGATTTATCTGCCCCCAATGCTTGCACAGCTAAACAACGGAAATCCAGTCATAACTTTCTGATAAATTTTATTAAAACGCTAATACCTTGATTTAGTGCAATCCATAAAGAAAATTCCAACCAGCTTAATCATAAAATATATTCTCAAGTGGAAAGATTTTTTTATTTGTTTTTTTTTAGATTGCATTGCTGTTTTCAGTTTTCATTAAATTTATTTTTAATTTTAAGAATCTAATCTTTATTATTTTCAATATTGGCACAACAGAAAGGTGTTGTTAGCAACACTATAAATGTACAAACAAAAAGCATTATAATAATAATAATAACAACATTACGCGAATAAGTTTGTTTATTTACTGTGAATGAGTTTTACATGCAACTGATAAGCGTTGCAGTGCTGCTCCTAAAGGGTGAAACGCTTAGAACACACACACATACATATACGAGTATGTATATTTCTATGAGAAAGCAGAATGCAGCAACATATTTATACATTAAGGTGGCTCAACTAGTGGGAAAAAAAATTCTGACTTACATTAGAAAGTTTATATTTCAACACAGCAATACGCATGGAATAAATCAAAAAACTAAAGTTAGCCACAATCAATAATTACATACATACATATACTAAAAAGGTATTTCGAGCAGGTAAAAAAAAATTTTTTGACATTGCTAAAGTATTAAAAATTTTTTAAAATTTTTTGAAAAATCTTTCGTATTTTGAATTAATTTCTCATTTTTTAATATTAAATATTATAAAAAAATCCCAAATTTAAAATTTTTTTTTGCGAAAAAATTTCCCTCAATACATTTTACATAAAAAAAAAAAATTTGCGATTAACAATCATTTATTTTCCGAAAAAAAAAAAAATTTTCTATGTTGCAAAGAATTTATCTATAAACTATGTTTTTAAAATTTTTTCAACGAAAATCTTAAGTTATTGTAATCAAGTTCGCACAGCTCAATATTATAAAACTATCATAAATACATATGTTTATAAAATTTTGTGTGGAAACATTTTTTGGGTTTAGCGTTTTAAATTTTTTTTTTTTTTTTGAAACTCATATTTTAAATATAATGCATTTTTTTTACTGAGCTTATGTTTCAATTAAAAAATATTCTTGTAGGTACAAACGTTCTTCTTACTACATTTGGATTTTTTATGTTGTGATATAATTTATAGTTTTTACAATAATAATTTTTATTTTCTATAACAAATAAGTGGCAATAAAAATAAAGCTCATCCTAAATTCCTCACAACAAATAAGGTTTCAAATATATTGAAACTTAAATGGTATTTTGAGAAATACTCTTTCAAACAAAATTTGCATAACGCTGCATACAAAATTTTCTAAATTCAATAAAAATGCTTGTGCCTCTAGGCTCAAAAAATGATGGTTGTTATAAAAATAATAAATTTATAAGTACTGCTTTCTGAAAAATTAATTAGTTTACTTTTCCTACTTACTGAATCGAATTTCTGTCGACGCTGCTCGCGTTTCCATAAGTTTATCTTTCTCGCAGGGTATTTATGTAAAGGGTGGTTAAATTTTAAGGGCCGATGCTGATTTAGAATAAAACACAAATTATTTTGGAAATTATTGTAATTTCTTTTTGTTATGAAAAGTAGTCCAACGGCGTCAAATCACATGATCTTGGTGGCCAATTGACATCGCCACCACGTGAGATAACACGTACATTGAATTTGTCGCGCAAAAGAGTCATTGTTTCGTTGGCTGTGTGGCAAGTGGCACCATCCTGTTGGAACCACACATCGGCCACATCCATATGTTCCAATTCGGGCCATAAAAAGCTCGTTATCATCTCACGATAGCGAACACCATTCACAGTAACTGCCTGACCGGCCTCATTTTGGAAAAAATACGGCCCGATGATGCCGCCAGCCTATAAACCGCACAAGCACACTCATTCGCCCAAATGCGTCAATTCTGCTTATTGACGAATCCACTGAGGTGAAAATGTGCCTCATCACTGAAGATGATTTTCTTCGAAAATTGATCATCCACTATTGCAATGTCTTGCCAACATTCTGACAATTGACGACGTTTGTATCTTTCCATGTTCAAATTGAGTTAGTCTGAAATTGAGAAATGTCAAATAAAATGCAGAAAAAAACGTGACGTTTAAGTGTGGTTCACATTCAACATCGGCCCTTAAAATTTAACCACCCTTTATATGACAATTTTAATGAGTGCATTTCAAAGGTTCTATGCAAAACTTACATTGATTAGGGTCGCTGTAAAAGATGACTTATACGAGTATATCTAGTTGGTAGTAAAAATTAGAATCGCACCTAATAATTTTCGTGATTTTCTCAGCAAGACAACGATATGTGTTACACATATTTTACATACATATCTACACATTTACATGCATTGTAAATAATTGTTTTTAAATATGTTTAACTACATGTGTTCCTATGTGTTTACACACTCATTTACATAAGTACACACATATGTACATATGTATGTTCCTACCTGTATCCATGCAATAAATATAAAAAAGGTGCGTACTTTGAAAAAGTATTTGCCACTCTGACTTGTGTTTACAAACGCACGATTGTGCTCATATATACTTGCTTACAAACATACGTACGTACATACATATGTATGTACATATAGCATTTTTATGATCAGCGCAGGATAAACTATAATAAAATGTATGCAAGTTTACTTTATTGCGGTTGCGTGGCGTTGAAACCGCCTACAATAAAAACATAGACACACTTCTACATAGATTAGGGCACCACCAGTTCCAACAAAACGAGCGTTTATTTACATATTTACATACATATATACGAGTATGCATGCAAGCATGGATTTAATATGTTATTCCTGTCTTATGGCTATAAAGCATATTTTCCACACATTTTATATGCATTTTTAATCTTTTAAAACTCCATTTTTATGTCAGTATGATAAAGAGATTAAGGAGGGTTAAGTTTTAAATCTTACAGCTGTGCAGTGAAGAAATTTTTTATTAAGCAGAAAATAATAAAGAAACAGGCAAATAGTGAAAGTAGCACAGAAAGCTTAAAATTAAAATTTAGAAAAATCCAAAAAGCAATTAAAATCCAAATGTATGTAGGTGCACAAATATTAGTTTGATTTAAAAACAGAAATGGTGTGCCGAGAAATAAATAGAAATATATGTAAATTTCCATGTTATGTTAACTTATTATTTGGCTCTGAAACTGCAGTTCTTGCGAAGAATGCAGATAGTTCAACTAATGAAATTGTGAAAACTAACAAAAAAGTAAAGGTGGGAAATATGCGACACGATTTCCGAATTTCTAGATATTGTCACCAGATAAAAAATAAATCATATTTTTTTACGGATATAATAAAAAATAAAAAGTACTCAAAATATAGCACAACCACATATTGACACACTTGCCCAATCTATGTTTCTTCCAATTATTTAAAACTGGAAAACCCGGCGTACTTCGTCCCGCCCAAAATTTATTCGAAGTAAATGAAACACTGTTGTGTTGTATTCGTATTTAATGTGGAAAATGAAACTGACACCTAAATTTCGCATCTGTTTTCGTTACTTCCTACTTTTATTTATATTTACGGCAGATTTTCAAAGTTAAAAATGCAGCTTTGATGAATTTAAAAGCAATATTTCGTCGTCCCAGTTAAGATATATAATTTTCTGGATCTTGAGACTTCAGCTCATACTTTCTCGCAAACCCAATTTTTTATCATGCAAGTGGAATACAACATGAATTTCATGAAAATCGGTACAGAAATACGACTCTCTTAAATAACTTGACTCCAGCGCCACCTACCTGATACATTTTTTGCACAGATGTTTTTCTTTATTTTTACCACATATATAGAATACAACTGAAATCAGACTATAGATACGTTTTTGTTATAACTCGACACCAGCGTCACCTATCGACATTTTTCCTTGCGCAAAGAAAAATACAACTAAAAAAGTCTACGTAAATCGCACCATCTATTCTCGAGTTATGGGCGTTTCTTTATACGTACGCAACTTACTTTTATATATATAGAAATTATTATTTTAATTAAGAGACCGTTTATTCTCTAGCGAAAACCATAAAAGCCCATTTCTTAAACTTCATACAAAATTTGCAAAGATTTAGCAAAATTTTAGAAAAATTTCGTACTGAAAAAAAAAGTTCTTAGACCTTTTTTCAGTATGCAGTTTTATGGCACATTAAATTTAAGTGTAATAAAGTCCAAATTTCAAGTGCCTTTATAACTATTACCACTGATTTTTGACTAAAAATGAATAAAAAAAATACTAGAAAAAAAGTATAAAACTAAAAACGCAACAAATAAATTTTTTTTAAAGCAAGTAATTTTTTGTGATGTTAATCGCTCTTTGAAAAAAAAAACTTTTTCCATGAATTGATGGCACTTAATCCGCTGCTAAGATGTGTGTCATTTGAACGGTCCTTCTTAAACTCAACGTCTTTTATTACAAAAGTAGTAACTCGACCCCTTGTAAATGGTAAGCACTTTTGCTATTGAATTTTCTCAAAAAAAAAAAACAAGATTTCTCATCACTTCTTCGTTTTATCCATGAGTGGGTATTTCAAATTGATGGCCTGTCTATCCATCTAACCAACCAAGAGTCTGTAAATCTATTATGAGTATGTCTAAACGTTGTTAGTATGTAAATATGTCAAAACTCCAACGCGCTCCGATGGGCGA
The DNA here is from genome assembly GCA_963971545.1 of Philophylla caesio. NCBI lineage: Eukaryota > Metazoa > Arthropoda > Insecta > Diptera > Tephritidae > Philophylla > Philophylla caesio. The sequence continues at coordinate 95,476,464 of OZ020609.1, forward strand.
TGGATATCAACAACCTTGCCAATGATGCTAACCACTTCCTGGTAAACATTATGCCACACATACATAAACACTTATAGTATATATACATATATGTATGTTTGGTATGTGTGTTATTAATAAATTTGCATAGATATTTTTATATACAAACTACTTACATATGTATGTATATAACTATGTAGTAGCATAATATGATAGAATGCTTGATATTTTCTTATTCTCTTAAATCATGCCCACCTCCTTCTCGCATATTTTTTTACCATTGTTCGATAAATGTTTTGCATATTAATTATTTTCATGTGTACGCGTATGTATGTATGTCTTGTTGAGCTGAAAGGATGTTTGCATATTTATTCATAATATATTTTTGCCTTTCAGCTATGCTAATGTTGTTATGTTTCGAAAAATTATGCTAGGAGAAAATTGCTTAGATACCGGAATTAATTTGTACCTATATATAAGTACATATTTACATTTAATTTAGATATAACTGTGTATGAATATATACATTTACAGTGCATTTAACATTTGAAGCACAAGCAGATATTGATAAATTTTGACAATTTATTTTTCTTTAATTTAATTGTCATGCATTTTTAATTAAAATACATTCTACCATTTGCTATTTTTAGCATCATTTTAAAAACAAAATCTTCATAATTAAAAATGAAAAATAATTTATGCGTTTTAAACATTTTTTTGCAGGGGTAAATTGACCCCATTGACATTAAAACTAGTTTCAACGAATTTTTTAGAATTTTCTTAATATCCAATTTTATAGCGCATTCAATACTACTTAGTCTAGTAAAGTGTAAATTAAGAGTCGCAAAAATTTATCCTTGATTTTTGACAATTTTTTCCGTTTTGCTTTCAAATAGCGCCTAAATGCATTAATTTTTAAGTGGAAAAAGAATGCAACACCTTTCGCCAAAATAAAAGTTGTCAACAATGATTTATAGCCACTTGAGACTTGCACTTAATTTTTTTTAGTATAATTGATTTTACTATAAAACTGCATACTCAAAGAAAGTTCTTAAAATTTTTTTTAGAAACATTTTGTTAGCTAAAAGAGTGAAATGACCACACATTTTTATTTGTATTTAAAACATTTAAATAAACAAGAATGCTTTTAATTTAAATTTGACGCATTTTGACTAAAACTCACACAAGAACCATTCAAAATAAAAATTATTAAAATAAATGTTGACATTGACCCCTTGCCGCCTATTTAGTGTTAACATACTTAAGATATTTAACATTTTGCATCTTCTCTCTGGTTTGGACCTTGTCTGTTTTATTTTTTTCCCACTTCGTGTTATTCCTTTATTTCCAAATATGTTCGATCACTATCAAAAATATCAAATTTCCATTAAATGTGGATCACCTCTCGTACAAATGGTATAAAATATTGCGTATAGGACAAAGTTAAATGGCAAAGAGATATATTTTTCTATAGGCAGAAATTTTTTCAGCAGTATTTAAAATTTAAGTTCTTAATTTGCTTTTGTACTTTGAATTTAACAAAGTTTTCTAGCTGACATATCAAAGGAGCAACCACCCACCAGTTCTAAACATATCATTCTACAGTAGAAATCATCAACTAAATACTTGAATTATTTCTTTCGAGTCAATAATCGCAAAGTCTGTGAAAACAATTTTTCGTCGTAGAAATGGAAGTTAATAGTGAACATTTTGAGTTATTTAAATTTTAATTGTCTTATGCATGGAAAATAAATTACATATCTAGATTTAATAGGTTTTCATACGTTTTATTTTTACTTATTTACTGGCTTGCCATTTAAATATATATACATTATTATTAATTTAACTACAAAAATTTTCTTTCAAAATATTTTACTTTACTTTCACATACGATATTCAAACATATTCATCCATAATGTATGTAATTTTCTTTTTTCTCCTTTCAGGTAAGTTTTATGGAACATTTTCCGTAATCAAATCTGCAATAAAGAAAATGCTCAGTGAAACAAGTTTGGTATTAAATTTCGTAAGCAGAGTGGGTGAGCTACTAAGTTCATATTATAATAAACCTAGATTACTATATACATACATACATATGTATGTATGGCTACCCAAAATATGGTGATTTTCCATATTTTATGAAAAACTTAATCCATCTTTCGCACTTTCTAATTTTAGAAAGATGTCCCATAAAATACGAGATCTTATTGCAAATTGCGTTTCCCACGCGAAATTTCAAAAGCAATAAAAGTAAAAAAACTAACCCAAAATTATGACAGTTCAACAAAATCTTTATGACTGTCTTAATATATGATAACTACCTTAAGATATTCATAGAAAAAAAGGAAATAAATTAAATTATGTTTTGTTGTTATTTAATCACGACTCCACATAAAACAGTCTGCTAAATCACATAAAAACCACAAAAATATATGGCGATAAACCGCTAAAAGTGTGAAATGTTGGGGACTGTGAAAAACCCCAACAAAAAAAAAAAACACTCGCCAGAAGAGCAAAAACAAAAAAAAAATGGCAAAAATGTTTACCTAAGAGAAACAAAAAAACAACATCATAACAAATATTATTTGCAAGTATAATACTAAGTCTGGCAAAATAAAAAAAAACCTCACTAAATTTAAATTTGAGAAAAAAAAGACTAAGTAAATGCGAGCGTTTTAAAAATCAACCTTTGCTCTAAAGTTGAAAAAAAATCTCTTAAAAAAATAACGCTGATACGAAAACCATAACAAGCTATATATAAAAACGGCTTAAGCAATAAAGGAGAAAAAAGTCAATACAATAACAACTACAAAAATCAACAGGCCAGTTGAAGTCGGTTGGTTAATTTAAAATGCAAATCTCTAAACACCCACCTTCGTTCGAGATTTTTATTTTTGTTTTTTTTTTTTGCGCCGTCAGCAACGCTGTGTAAGCTGAGCATGTTCCAGCGAGTGACCGGCCATACGAAAAGTTGAAATTTTAACAACTGGCTGGGCCAAAAAAAAAAAACACAAAAAAAAATATGCACGAAAAAAATATACTCGTATACATATGAACATGACTTAAAAATCTAGTAACAAACTTTTTGACGACAGCAGCAAATGAAGCAGTAAACTTTTCTATTAAGATAAGAACAAGTAAAGTGACAAGCGCGCTGAAAAATTATTGCTCAAAAATATAATAATAATAAAAATAACAAATAAAATTAAATGAGAGCTTAAAGTATCTATGGAAAAATGTGAAAATCGTTAAAAATATCACAAGACATTACATATATGCAAGTACTGAAGTCTAGCAGACAGGAGAGAAAAAATATTTTTAAAAAAATATTATACACTCTTTACACAAATTAAAGCACAAACACATATTGACACATTTGTACACTTCAATTATTTAAAACTTAATTTTATTTCTTTAATAAACTCCAAGAAAATACATTTTTCAATTTATAAAAAAATGTAGAAATCATATAATAAAATTTCTTAAAAAGGTCGAACTATGAAAAAAAAAATTTTTTAACTTTTTTAGGGAATGCAGATAGGTAGCTAATTAAAATTTAGTAAAACAAAGTGCAAATTTTAGTGGCTACGAATTACCACTGATTTTGAACAATTTTTACTGACGCTCCTTCGCAATAACTTTCGCTTAAAACAATTATGGTTGTAGACACTTGAAACTTGCACTTCCTCAGACTAAAATTAATGACCCAAAAAACTGCACACTCAAGAAAAATACTAAAAACATTTTTCAAATAGTTCGAACTTTTTATGAAATTTTGTTAAATCATAGTACATTTGGAAATAGTTTTAAAAAAGAGTATTTATGGATTTTCTAAGAGAAAATGAATCATATTTACTTGAAAAAAAAAATTATTTAATAAGTTAGCAGAAAAATAAAGTGCCCAAATCGAAATGTAGTTGTGCTATAATTTGTGAACAGAGTATATGTATGTATAAACATACATATATAAATTTGTTTGGTTTCAATTTCTACAAAAAGAACTTTGCACACGTGTAGACTATTTTCTTAATACGATTTGCAAAAAAAAATTATAAAATAGCTTGCTTACGAAATTGTCAGTAAACAGCCTGTTAGAAACCCAGCATTTCTTGTATGAACATTTATTTGTAAGTTTATTCTTAAAATTCATTAAAATAGACAGCCGTTTTGTCTTTAAATTTAATTTTAATTAATCGCATAGTTTAATAAATTTACTCCCTAGTTGGCGCTGGAGTCGAGAAAATCCAAATACTTATATAAATATACATAGGACGCGATTAGGTTCACATTCATTTCTTACTAACATTAATTACATTAAAAGTATTCATTTTTTTATCAAGTCTTTAAGTAAAAAGCTGATTACAAAATTAAAAATAATTTCAAAATTAAAAGTGGCGAAGACAATCTAGTACATCTGTTACATACAATTCACCATTATGAATTGTGAAAAACTCACTGCAAGCAACTTTATCGGAGACGCCATTTTGAATTTTAAAAAAATTATTTCCGAGTCGTAATCGGAAACCCTAACAAGTCTGGAATGGGAAGTTTTATATAATCTAAAGCCTTAATGCGCGACTTTATCCTTCGCTTTTACGTGTTTTATATTTATTATTGTTCCTTGTGACCTGCTTATTATCTCATCATTATTTTTATTTAATTTGAACTGTTCGAAAAATATGACGTTTGTCTCGCTTATGGACAAACTTGCCTACTTAATTCTGACATAAAATATCTATTTAGTATTGACTGATTTAACAATGAGGTGGTTTTAAGGGTTGTTATTCACCCATAGAATTCATAAATTACTAGAAAGCAAGAAAAACGGCCAAATACGGACCTAATTTTCCAACAGTGCAAATCGTGTCAGACGGTGTTTATATGAGACGATAAATATTTTTCCTGATGATAATTGGCTTCAAAGGCTAAGCAGAGTTACATATGAATGTACCACCATTTTACTGTAAAGCTTAAAAATAGCATTGCTTTAAAGCAATATTAAACGATTTGTTCTTTCAAGTGATAGTTTAGGAAATCATCTTCTGAAAAGTTGTATGAACATATTTAAGTTTGCCAGAAAATGATAAAGAAAGAATGAAGGGACTTATGGTTAAAAGTGGTCTTCAAAAGTCTACAAATTTTATAAGCGATTCATTCAAGCAAAACCCTTCGAAAGCTAACCAAAATCAAAATTCTACATCAAATTCAAATTTAAAGCGAAAATTCATTCAACAATTAAGTTCGCAGTTCCGCGCTTGTTGACGCGCTGATTTTGCGCATTTAAAAAAAAAAAATTTTAACCTTATTTCGCGCATACAAAATTGCATACATATTTTTTTTTGCGTAGGCATTTGAGCACAACTTTTAATTTAAATACCCAATGACTGTCACAGTGGGGGTCCCGAATGGGTGATTGAAATTCGCTTGAACGAGTTTAGTTGTTGTGTTGACCGGTTAGTGCCGCCCCGCCGCACCCAACTCATGCAATGCCAATGGGAAAGGGGTAGTGGGGGTTGGCTAAAACGACCCTCAAATATGTACACGCTCAGGTATCCGGTCCGTCAGTTAAGTGCGTCAGTCTGTCAGTCAACGCTTGTGTTGGTTTGCTGTTGCCTTTGTGGCCCGTCCAGCTTGTTTGGCGTACTTTAATGGAGATTTTAATTAAAGGCGACACAGTATTGCTATGCGTTGTTTGATAAGAATTGTAGTCAATATAATAGAGTGCAACAACAACAACCATTCGGTTCACTACGAGTGAGTATTCAGTTCAACCTGCCAACGTGTGTTTCTGACATTTCGACATTTGTGGCAAATTGTCGATGTTGTGTGTTGATTTGCATGCCAGCCGCTTGTCCAAGTAATTGTATGTATGCGCTCCACTCGTTTATAGCCTTTTTTTTTTAATAAACAGCTAATCAAAATGTTGTCACAAAAAATGTACGCAAAGTTATAAACAAGTTAGTAAACTTTTTTTATGCGCTCGCACTTGCTTGTGGCAAGCAAAGCCAACGGGAAATGAGTTGGAAGTGAGCTGCGGCTGTTCTTGCTACCGGAAAAATGCACTTGTTTAACTGATAAGTTAATGCCGCACTTGAACAGGTTCTCAGGTGTGTGTGTTTTTTTTTTTTTTTCTAAAAGTTGCTAAGTGTTTCTAGAAAAGGTGATCAAATGAGATTTGTAAAAGTTGTAGATCGCGCGAATATGTAAAATATTATGTAAATTATTACTTTTTAAAGTGTCGCCATTCTAATGCTTCATTTTAGTTAGGCTGGAGTCTATAAATTGAAAAAAAAAAATTGCTTTGCTAAGTGTATATCGCATAAAATAGAGTGGGTTCTCTAAGAAGTCATATCGCATACAAATTTAAAAAATTTCAAAAATCATAATTTTATATAACATATTTTAAAATTACACGATATGGAATGAGCGAAAGGCAAATGAGTTGAGTGCAGCGGAGCAGTGAGGAGACGATATGACATGTGTTGAGTTCAACTGAGCTTTGAAGTGACGAGATGAAATCAAAACAGATTATATGAGATGAGATGAAATGTGATGTGATGAAATGAAATTAAATAAAATGAGATGCAATGAGATGGGAAGAAATGAGATTGCGATGAAAAGAAATTAAAAAGGATAAGATAAAAAGAAATTAAAAAGGATGAGATGAAATGAGATAAGATGGAAATAGTTGAGTCAAAATGAAATGAAATGTGTTTAGATGAGCTGAGCTAGGACGAGATAATACAAAAAAAAAGAGGATAAAATATTTTGTGATGTGATATTATATGATGAGCTGAGATCGGCAGTTATGAGATAAAATGAGAAAATAAAAGTTATGCTAAGATGAGGCGAGAAGAGCATAGTTGAGGTGGATGTGATGAGATGAATTTTGTGATAGGATGAAACCAAATGCAATGAGATCTAGAAGCAGACATAATAAAAACGATTTTTTTTAGTATATTTTCTTAAAAATTAGAATGATTAAAACAAATTGCTTAAAAATCATAGACCTAAGTTTTTTAACTGATTGCAGTGATAAAAAATTAAATTTTAAGCAAACAAAAAAAAACTAAATGAAATACTGTGGAAAGTCGAGAGTAAATTACAAAGATTATTTAGAAAATTTTAGAGGTATGTACTTATGTTTTAAAGGGCAATGAGTTAGGGTATCTCGAAGTGTCAATATTCTCAACATAAAATCGTCAGTCCTTAAGCGGTTTTTTTTATTCTTTTAAATGTCAATGAAAAATCAACGTCTGCTGATTGATGAAATGCAAACCTAACTCGAACGGCAAGCAAATGAAAATCAGTCATTAGTGTCTTAATATTTGGGATAATACTCGTAATACTGCTGTGTTAAGAAAATAAAAAATTACTTGTAGTTTTGAATATACATACATACATTATGAATATACTCGTAAATACCAAAATTAAATCTCCCATTAGTTTTCCCTTTCAATTCTTCTGGTAATCTTTTTGACATAGCTTCGCACGCCGCCAACACGCTTGGCGTCAAAAGTTTGTGACCCTATTCATACATCTGTGCAAACATCATGAATTTCGTTTTATTTTTTTTTAAATGTGATTTAACCCCCTTCAAATGGCTTGCAAGTCTTTCAACGCTAATGTATGGAAAACAAAGAGAGAAATAAAAAAAGATAAAAAAGCGAATGCAAATATAAATAGATTTTTTGAAGCCAGCAACAAATAGAGAGAGACCTCGTTAGTGTCTCGTTATGGTTAGTGCTGCACTATCTCAGATGTTGTAGGCGTTTTAGTTGCATTACTATTTTGTTAATATTTTCATTTGACTTGAGATTCTTCAAATTTGTTTTCTTTTAACCAACAAACTGTTGAATAAACTGATAAAAAAAAATGTGGAAAAGTTATGTCAACATTTAAGCGTATACTCTTACATATGTATAAACCGTATATGGGTATGTACAGTGGCATTCAAAATACTAGCAATTATTTTAAATATAAATGCTTACCATTAATGCAATTGTAGTAACTATCTTACAAAAACCATGCAAGCCCAAGTTTAAAACTTTATTTAGTCTTAACAAAAATTTATATATTTTTAATTTGTTTCTACAGTTTTGTAGCACATAGCATTTTAGTCTAAAATTGAAAATTTCAGGTCGCTAAAATATACCGTTGAGTTTTGAGATATTTTTATGCCGAACGTGTTGCGCATTTGCTTCTTTGCAAAATTGGATTTCGTTTATGTTTTGTATGGCAAACATGAGCCAACACCCACGGCGAAAGTGAAAATTACTGCAAATCAACGGTACATTTTAGCTACCTGAATATTGCATTTTTTCAGACTTAAACTAAATGGATGGGTTACAAAACTGCATTGTCAAAAATTGTCTAAAGTTTCTAAATAAAATATTTTGATGGCACTTTTTTAAAATTTGTTATTTTTTGTGAACTATAAAAAGTTTGAAACTTGGCTTTATATGTTTTCTTAGAATTATCTAAATGTTTAATTATTAAAAATTCAATTAAATATTGATTGGAATAAATTTGATTTGGACAAAAAAATTATCAAAATTTGCAAATATAAATCACTGCTTTTATTTGCAACGCTACTGTATCTACATATATAAACTTATGCAAACGCATTAACTCAAAGCTTAGTATACGTACTTGTATTTGTTTACATACTACTTGAATGCATGGAAGTGTGGCTAAGATTTTAAGACTTACTTCAACTTAGCAGTGGGCGATAATTAAGTTTATTTTTTTTTTGGTTACTATGAAAAACAAAAAAATAGAAAATTTAATGTTTTAGACATAAGAATATATTATGAAAAAAATAATAATTAAACAAAAATACGAATAAAAAATATAAACATTTAGTCAAGAAATGTAAAACAAAATAAAAAAAATTAAAGAAAATAAAATCAAATTAAATGATATAGAGAACAAAAATATAAATTGAAGTTAAATAAAATTAAATTAAATTAACAATTGGAAAACAAATTAAATTAAATCAAAGAAAACAAAAATTTTAAATAGTAGTGAAGATAAAGTCAACTCTGATGTTAGTAGCTTTTTTACATTATTTTCTACGGGACCTAACTTTAAAAATCGACTTAATTATCTTTACTTTACATAACTACCAGCCATATTTTCCAAACACAGAAAAAATAAACTTTGCTTTTGGTGAACAAAACTTAAAAAAAACACAATTAAACGTCGCTGTTAGTTTATTGAATCTTATCATTTTCATATTTATTCTAGCCACTATATTCATACCGAAAAGTTAAAAAAAAAAATTATTACTTAAAATAATTATTTCTCGGCTTTGCTGGAAGAATGTCTTATGCTGATAATGTAAAATCTTGAGAAAAGCAAAAGAAACTCCCAATGGGTGAATTCATTATATGTAATGTATTGCGATTTCATGAAGTAATAATTTAAAAAAAATTGAAAGGTTGTGTTACTCTCTTTATACAATGCAAAAACAACAACAAAAGGTTTTTAAGCTAATTTGAAAATTTATGATTTTAAGACTTTATCAACATACGGCATTAGTTTGTGAAGCCCCTTATTTTTCTATTCATTAATTTAAGCGTCTATTATGTATTTTTTGTGACCTGCTTATCACCTGATGACAATTTAGAAACGTTTCTTTTTTTTTGATACCACAGACTTTATTTTGAGACTTTTAGAGCTTAGAGACTATTGAAAGGCGATGTTAGTGTTCTTGGAAATTACACAGCTGCTTTTAATTAAGTTTATGTAACTTTTTCCTTTATCAGAAAATTAATCTTTGAAATGCAATTGTTTTGCATTTATTTAGAAAACATTTGTTTATGAATGGTGACTTTCAATTCAGCATCCAGCATCCCATTAAGCTCATAACACAAAAACACAAGTCGTGACTTTGTCGACTTAAATATATGCACCTACACACATTTATACAAACATATAACTTAAGTATGTATGTACATATGTAATTTGCATCTCATTGCATCGCCATTTATGCAAATGTACTTCGCACAAACACATGTTTGTGCTCATAAATAACAAATTTGTATTACAAACAGAATATGTATGCATGTAGTGAGTGATTCACGATTTGAATGGCAGCAATCAATTCAAAAAGTAAAGAAAAGAAACAAAAAAAAAACACGAACAATAATAGTTAATAATAATAAATTCATTTTTTGTAAAGCAAATGGCTAACAACAACAACGCCCAGTGCCGCTAAGAACATTGTCAACTGGCAAAAACAAAGACGCAGGCCCAGTCACAGCCACAACCACAGTCGTCAGACCACCTGCAGCATGCAAATTAAAACATTCGCAATTTATTTTCCTATACGATTACAATTTGCAATTTATTTACAAACAAGCATATCTTGGAAACAAAAATATGTAAGTAAAAGAAGAAAGAAAAAAAAAACGAAAACTGCAGCAATATGTTGGCGATACTTTGGGTTTTGAATGGTGGAAGTCTTGTTGCAATTTTTACGATTGCAACGCTCATAAAAATACTCTAAAAACTGTGACTGCTCATGTTAATTGTGCCAAAACATAAATTTAGCTGCATTTCATTATTTCGTTTTCTTAATTTTTTTTTTGGTTTTGTTGCTGTTAATTAAAATGCAGCAATTAACGCAGTCAAAACATGTGTATTCAGGTGCTAGTGAATGACTTTTTTCGATGGCGAGACTTTTTTTACGGCAATAAATATATGTTTTTATGTTCAATTAGACAGCTAAAAGCTTTTAGTTTCGCAAAAAAAAAATTATTTATCATTTTTCATACAAGTTGTTCTGTTATACATAAGTAAAACCAAGTGAAAGAGCAGAATAAAATAAAGTCTCTTTTTTAAATGTCTACATTATTACATATTTTATTAAAAAATTTGACGTAAAATTTTTAATAATTCTCTCGTGTTTCATTGTGACATTATTTATTTTGTGTCATAAAATGTTTATTTCAACTGCAAGACAATCATTTTTTTATATATCTCGTATAAGCATTATTCTACATTTTTTATTGCGTTTTTAAGTTTATGAAAACATTTTCATTGGTAAGCTTTAAATTTTTTGCTTTCATTGAAGTGTACTAAAACTTGGAAAACCAAAAGTTAAGTGGCATTCATCAGCAGCCAGTCTTGTAACCTTAGCAGTTTGTGATTCATGTCTGTAATTCTTAGCTCTCTAGTTATAACTTTCTTGATATTAATATCCATAAAATATTTCTTCGGAGCTTTTGAAAACTTTCGAAAGTTTTTGCTTTCAAAACGGTTTTGCATATTTTTCGTAAAATATTTGAAACTCGATACAAAACTAGGGATATTTATTTCAATAAGCCCTTCAAGCTACAAAAAATTGCCATTCACTTAGTGAAAAAAATCTATAGGCAAAATTTACTTCTCTTGAAAGCTTTCTTGAGAATTTGTAATTTTTTGTCCGTTTTTGCTGCCAAAAAAAATTTTCATATTTTTAATAATTTCCTTTTAACGCATTGAAACTCCTACATAAAATCAATGTTTTTTTTTAATAGTCCTGAACGTTACAAGTTTCGGTCTCTTTTTAGCAGCATAATTTTTAAGTGGATATTTGGTAAATCTCGTTATCCAGCATGAAAAAGCTCAAAATAAGTTCTTTGGCAAAATCGTCCTCTCTTACTGCGCTTTTGAAAGCTTTCAAAAAGATCTTTCTCCAAAATTTGTTTTCCGTTTTACGAGTACTATTAAAGGGTGTTTTTTTTACAGGTTTGTTTTTCGAATAGAGATAAAACTGGCATTTTGTGGTCAAATCTGGCAACTCTAATGTCATTTATGTTCAGTTTGGTTTGCCATTTCATCATGAACAGGTTGACAAAAGAACAACGCTTGCAAATCGTGCAAATTTATTTCGAAAATAATGGTTCAGTTCGCGAAGTTTACCGTAAGCTCCGTCCATTTTATGGTCGACATAATCGTCCATCAGAGCAATTAATTCGGTTAACCATGGATCGTTTTCGCACTACGTTTACTCTATGTGATAATACGCATCCGCAGAGACGTCGAAGAGTGCGCACCGAAGAAACAATTGCCGCTGTAGAGCAAATTGTTGAAGAGGACCCGAATGAATCGATTCGCCACCGTGCACAGCAATTGGAGCTTTGTCCATCAACTTTATGGAAGATTTTGCGCAAAGATCTTGGCTTGCGACCTTACAAGATCCAGCTTGTGCAAGAATTAAAGCCGCGAGACCATGCAATGCGTCGTGATTTTGGTGTATGGGCCGAAAATGAGATTGATCTCGATGCTGATTTTCATCGCAAAATTTTGTTCAGTGATGAGGCTCATTTTTGGTTGAATGGCTACGTCAACAAGCAAAATTGCCGCATTTGGAGTAAAGAGAATCCACATGAGACCCTTGAAACGCCATTACATCCACAAAAACTGACTGTTTGGTGTGCTCTATGGGCTGGTGGAGTCATTGGGCCATACTTCTTCCGCAATAATGCTGGAGAGGCAGTTACCGTTAATGGAGACCGGTATAGAGCCATGATAACCGACTATTTTGTTCCCGAATTGGATGGCATGAATGTGGATGAGTTGTGGTTCCAACAAGACGACGCTACATGCCACACAGCGCACGTCACAATCGATTTATTGAAGGAAACATTCGCTGAGCGCATAATTTCGCGGAATGGACCTGTCAATTGGCCACCAAGATCGTGTGATTTGACACCATTGGATTATTTTCTTTGGGGATATGTGAAGTCGCTCGTCTACACCAACAAACCAGAAACGTTAGGGGAATTGGAAGCCAACATTCGTGGCGTTATTGCCGACATACGGCCCCATATGCTCGAAAAAGTGGTTGAAAATTGGACCTGTAGAATTGGCTTTATTCGAGCCAGCCGCGGCGGCCACATGCCCGAAATCATATTTAAACATTAATGGCATAAAATTATCCTTCCAATAAAGCCAAATTGATGGACCTTAAAACGATTTTCTTGTATTTTATTTCAATTCGAAGTTCTATACCCCTAAAAAAACACCCGTTACATTGTTTAAAAGTAAGTGAAACGGAAGCGCTTGCAAAGCACTAAGAAGAAGCTTTCGAGTGCATAAAACTAAGTTATTAGATAAATTGCGAACTATGTAATTAAAATATACTTTTGAATTAAAGCTTTCTCAAAAGTAATTTGACAAAGTTTTCAGAAAGCAAGAAATAAGGGCTTTCCATTATCTTAAAGTTTTCGGAAAGTTGTTGTTCCTTGGAAGCTTCAAATATAAAAACGTGCTAATTTTAAAAGCTTAACATTAAATTGAAGCCTTAAATATATTGTACAAACTAAAATATGAGAAATGCATAGTGGGCGAATGCTTAAAGTAATAAATGATAGCTTCCTAGAAAAAAGTTCCCACACAGGGTTTGAAAAAAACACCTTAGTTAACAAAGCTCACTCTTGTAAGAATTTTTTAAGGATTAAGAAACACAAGGTAGCGTTTAAACGCACCCACCATTAAACTATACTATTACGAAGTCTATTAGTAAATATCAACAGCTTAAATCCTTAATTTTCTATAGGCTTTTAATGTATTTTTTTTATTTACTTATCACATTTTTTTGGTGTCGACAAAATATAAAAAAATACGTTCTTATAAAAATTATCGAATTTTCTAATGAGTAGATTAAAGCGTTGGTACACTAGTGTGTCGCTTGACTATCAAAGGGTTAAATAATATTTTTTCTAAAAAGTTTAATTGTTAATAAATATAAAAAAACCTCAGCAAGTAAGTCGCCAAATTTATTGATAATAATTTTTTTTTGGCTTGAGTTATAGGAAAAAATTCTTTGCGCAGGAATTTATAGCTAAGCACAGGGGAAAATAATAAATTCTTGTCTTGTTTAGTGGCCTCATCGACTTTATTAAAAGACACATGCTAAAATAAATAAATAATAGAATTTGTGAGATTTATTTTTCTCGCTAGTTAGCAGCGGCAGCAGCTGCCCTTACACATACATACGATAACTAAGTCGAATAATCATCACTCATTCCTAACACCCACTCACTCGCACCCTCACTTACCTACTCACTCGCTTCCCCCTCGAACTCTGCCATCCGTGGTTAGCTGGCGATTGCGTAAAATACATAAATCATTAGCCTGCTAACAGCAGCAAAAATTATATTTACGATCACAGCATTAAATTAAATTATTGCTTCATAATTTTCTACCAAAAATAAAAAACACTGAAAGATGAAATTACAATAAAAATATAAATTACGACAGAAAGCTATAAAATTTTATTTCAAATGTATACATGCATTATGCGTATGCAAAACAATCACTGCACGAAAGCATTCGAATTGTGGAAAATAAAGTTTTTATTATTTTTTTTTTTTTTTTTGATTTTTGTTTTTATGAGTACTATTGTGTGAAAATAGTGTAATGTTTTCTGTGTGTGAATGTGTCTGGTCGCATATTCATTAGCACAGAAACGAAAATAAACGCCCACCGCCGCCTGAGGCAATGTGGCACAGGCGAGAGTGAACATATTTACATACATATTTAAGTACTAGCGTACTAGAGACGGTGATATGATGGCAACAACAACAAAAACAATAATACTTTGTAATCAACAAGCATCCACCCACACAATGCGGAAAGTGAAGTGACGTGGCCATCAACGTTGACGTCGACGTCTGCGTCTGCGTCGGATGTTTGACGCGTTTGGGTACGTGCAACATCAGCGAAGCGAAAATATCCGTTAGAGCGACTCACATATATACATTTTTATATACGATTACTTTTGAAAGTATTTGCTTATGCATTTGCATATTCCTTTGCCACATTTTGACGTCATAGCAATCGGCTGCTCAACGTTTTCGTATTATGAAGTCATTATTTTGCCTGCATTCCATTATTCAGCCAAAAAGCGGGGGCGGGGTTAGCGGTGCGTAATTTTAATGGACATACGTCAAAACAATTGGCTAGTGATTGCACAGCTGCTTTTGGCGCAAATTTAGTGAGAGTTTTTAAAGATTTATAAACAAAAATTGAATTTTTTCCTACAAGCAGAATTTCTACTCAATCGCCATTTAAAAATTCAATTGGTTCAACAGAGCTCTAATGAACTCCCACTTTGATTATAGCTCTCAATAAAGACAAATTTGTGTCCCACAGATGAGGAAAACTTGTTTCTTAACTTCAAGTCGGATGAGCTGGAAAAATCTTATTTTGCTTTAAAATGAAATTCTGTATGATTCTCTCAAAATTTCTGAGCCATTTTGAATTTTGTAACGCTGCTATTAAATGCGTACAAAACACTTGAAAATAAATGTCTGCCGTACTGGATCCACCATTTTTGTTTTCATAAATCTTACAACAGATTCGTGACTAGTGATCCAAAAATCTGTCCAAGTACGCCATACAAATGTTCAGGCGCTTCAAAATGCAATTCATAGTTTGAAAAAGGTTTCTGCTCGAAAGTCCGTTTTTATCTTTCTCTGTTTCATATTTTAAACAGCTGATGATTGTAGCACTGCCAGGTTGGAGCTAAAAATGTCTCTTAGGTTTTAGAACAATTCAAGAATTAGGTTTAGAATCAAATTAGAATTTTCCTTATTTTCCTTACTTCCTTACTTCTTACGGATTATATTTGATATCAACTTAGGAACTATAAAATTTTCCATGCTCAGTAACATTTAAAGAATTTTGTTTGTTATCAACTTAAGAATCCTAATTTTCTTAAAGATTTGAGAACACTTGAAGACTTACATACGTTTGATATCAACTTGAGTACTATTAATTACTCAAAGGTTTGAACACAGTCGTATTATGACGCTTGATAACATCTTGAGTTCTATAAATTTCTCAACAGTTTTAGAACAGTTTGGGTATGACATTTATTATCAATTTTAGAACAATAAATATTTCCAAGGTTGCAAAAATATTTGTTTAACATCCGTAAAGATGCTACAATTATTATTTGAGGTTATGTTTATTTTGAGTTTCCACAGTAAATTTCAATGCTACAGTCGGATATCAGAGAACAAGGACCATATGATCAAAATGGCGAAATTTAGTGCTTTTTAATTCTGAGAAAAAAGTTTGAAATTTGGATGCAATTTTTATTAAATTTTTATAAAGTTGAAACTTT
This sequence comes from Philophylla caesio, assembly GCA_963971545.1. NCBI lineage: Eukaryota > Metazoa > Arthropoda > Insecta > Diptera > Tephritidae > Philophylla > Philophylla caesio. Next base: position 95,492,566 of record OZ020609.1, read on the forward strand.
GATTTTTACGGTTTTGGTTGTAGAATCGACTTTATTTTTATAATAAAAAAAGGTGAGTAGGTAAAAACTTAGAACAATATTTTTTGATTGAAGAGCATATAAGCATGCAAGTTGTTCTCAGCAAAATCATACTCAAATATTTTCTTCAAATTTTTCCAAAAAAAATTCCACAAAACAAAATGCCTCAAAAAATTGCATAACGTGTACATTCATGTATTTTATGTATACGTACTATATTGTATGTATGTACATATGTATATTGAAATAAATGCCCAAAATAAAATATTTTCAGTTATGGAAATTTTTGTTTATATTGTTATTTTTCTGGCATTTATATTATTGCAAGCTTTGTGCTTTATTTACACATTACAGTTAAATTTATTTTCGTATTTTGGCTACGCCAAAGGAATTTCAATAAGTAACTCAAATTCTTTCAATGTAAAACAAGAATTTTCATTGATATTTTCTTAGCAAGAATTTTAAGCAAATGTTTTATTAATGATTTCAGAAATATGAGCTTATGTTTTGAGCTGATGTAATGAGTTGTAATAGACAGCATTATTTTTGGGCTTGAAAATTTATACTTTGCCACTAAATAATTTCTTAAATTTGCATTTGCAGTCGTTTGCTGAAATGAAAGAAGGATATGTGTAATTATTTGCAAATATCTGCACAATTGTAATTTTTTTTAAATTTATTTTACAATCTTACTTTTCATTTTTTTTTATATTTTGCTCATTTTTCTTCCGTTGGGCGGAAGTTGTCATTGCGGATTTACGTCTGAACTGTGGCATAGAAGTTTACAAGAATTCCAATACCCATACAATCGCATGTATGCATACGTAAGTATGTATGTTTACCTATTTATACGATTGCATGACAAGCCTACATATGTACATATGTACATATATACATACTACTATTTATATCCGTGTGGCAACCTACGCTCCGAAGACGCCCAAAACGTAATTCAAGCATGCGCGGGCGGCATGAAAATGCTTGCTTTATCCAGCTGACTGACTCCCTACGTACTACATTGTGTACTTACATATGCATATATTTAAGTGAATATATCCTTAAATTTAACAAAAAAAATTTTCATGCATACATAGCAGCCGACTCTGTAGGAAATCACAGCAGTCACGCCCTATTTTTACACAAATAATAATTCTTTTGTTTACCTTTAGACCACTCGTATAATAATCGTTTCAATGAAAATAGTTTTATCACGCTTGGTGTGGATGAAATTGTCGAGGGCTGAAAACCTAAGATATATTTTTCATGAACTCAGGCCTATTAGTTGCCCATTATATTTTAAAAAAGGTAACACATACACACAAAAATCTTTTCCATCTGTACTTTGACACGCTAAATCTGAACGCACTGTCAGAATAGCAGAGCTTAAGACTTAATTCCAATCACAAAAAACACTCAAAAATTTCAGAAAAGTTAAATATACACGTACATATATATTAAATATTTTCTGGTATGTACATTTTTACCTTTAATCGATTACCACAGACCTCTGAACTTAAAACTGACCTAAACTTTTGTACTTTCACTCAACTTTACTATCGACCTTTAGGGAAAATTTGCATGTTACCTCCCCGTCACAAAATGTCTCCTTCAAAGGTTTGTGCTTATGTGCTTTGTTGTGACCTTGACAGCATTTTAAGATTATAGGAGCTTTGTTTCTTTAATGTGGTGAAAAAAATTGGGTGAGGTGGGATGTCATTCATCCTCCAACAATTTGCCAACTTGTTTCGTAATTACGGAGTAATAGAGATTGTAGTTTGCCAAGTTTTTTTTTTCCTGCAGGGTTTTCACATCAATACGAGTATATACCTCTCTCTCTCTCTCTTCCTCTCTGCCCCTATTTTGGGTGCAGCGGTGCGCATGCAATTACAAGTTTTTCTTCGTTTCATATTTATTCACATAAATTTAATTTATTTGTAACATTTTCCATGCCATAAAATTTGTCGACTTTTATCTTTACTCTAGTTTTTATTTTAATTCATGTGCACATACTTTTTAGTTTTTTTGCTTTTTTTACCTCATACTTTTACATGCACATTTGGTTGCTTGCAATGCGTGTAGGCTGTGCAAGTAAACATTTATGGAGAGTGTTGCACATAAATAAATTCCTTTAAATGAAATTTTTAAATTACATAAATAGTTGCGTATACATATTTGAAAATTATTCATATGTACTTATATACATACATATGTACATATAAATATACCTGTGGTGAAAGTAAAAGCAGTGCCAAGATACGAGTAATGACGAACTTCTTTGATTTATTTTCTATTAAAACACGGTGTTTTCCAAGTTTAACAAAATAGATTTTTTTTTAAATTTTTTAGAATTTGCATTTTTATAACCCATTCAATTTATTTTATAATAATGTGGCTAATGATAACTATTAAATTTTGAGAATTGCTCTCGTCGAGGGTTTTGCGCATTTTCCTCCAAAGGTTTCGTGCACGTTTTGGAAGCTTGGCACTTATTTTACAAACATTGTAGTGCAGTCGTTAGAGGCCGCTGTCATTCAAAATGTTGGTAAATCCATATCTCAGAATAAAAAAGAATTTCGATGTCCTAAACACTAACATAAATATATTATTTATCACACAACACAATTTCTAACACATATTTAAAAAAAAAAAAATATTTTGCAATTTTTAAAAAATTAAAAAAAAAATTCAAGAAATTCGAATAATTTATATAAAATGACGCTCGAGAAATGCAATATAATTTTTCTTTTAAAGGAAAATTCAATAACTTTGCATGCAAGTTTCGAACTTTTTTAAAAGTGATAATTTTTTTTACTATTTTGTATGCAGCTTTGAAGCCCTTTCAATTTTAGTATAATGAAGTGAAGTCTCTAGTAGTTAAAAATTAGCGCTGTTTTATTCGAATTTTTTTTGTCGCATTTTCTTCCATATACTGTATGTATGTTATTAAAAAATAAATTGTTTATTTGGGTTTATTGGCCGTAATTAATTTATATTAATTATTTAGTATGAATTCATCATCAGTAACAGTCAGCTGTAACTGAAGTCGAAAAATTGACTCAACAAATAAATAAAATAATATACACAATGTTCAACAAAATAAATTCTTAACTTGGATTAAAATTTATTGAATTTTTTTTAAGTTTTCTACAAAGTTTGAAACTTGGGTTCATAAGGTTTATGTTAGAGCATGAATTATATTTTAATGGAAAAAATTTAAAGATAAAAAAATTTATTCTTGGTTTATTTTTAAGAAAATTTTAGAAATAATGACGCAAACTCGTATCTGTCGGAAGCGTTTTAAAAATCTATAAAAAAAAATAGTAACGGTAAAAGCCAGCAATATAATTTTGAATTTTGTTGCATGTAAAATATGACAAATTTCCGCTTATATGATCATGATTGAAACAATAAACTTTCAAAGTGCGTTAAAGCGGAAATTTTAATAATTAATTTCGTAAATTAAACAACAACTGCTAATTAAATAGAAATAATGAAATTAAAAAAAATTCTTTAATGGTTTCCAATTAACTAGTTTTAATTTCCCCATTTCAAACAAGCCCCTACAAATTGCTTAACATGAATTTACTTACTAGATAAAAATTTACTGCTAACAAGTTCAACAAAATTACTGATTCATACGAAAGCTTGTTATTGCGTTCGATAAGTAAATACTTAGCTGCAGTAACTTGTACTTTTTCCACAATTAAGTACATGAAAGTGATTGTCTATGATACAGTGCAATAACTACGAGTACGAGTACTAACTACATACAATACATTCCAAACGCCGCATTTTTGTGCTTACTATAAAGAAATACCAAGTCTTACTAGCAAAGCAACAACAACACACAGTCAATACAAAAAGCAAAGGTACAAACGCATTGAGTGTCATGAAAATAGTTGCAGCTTCCAATGCATAAATAGTTTTGTGTAGGTAGTTGAATGTTTGGGTGCATTAGCATCGAAATGCGCTTGCATGCATATAGGTACATACATGCATATGTATGTATATGGCATGTACTAATGTGAGCATGTAGAATGCAGCAGCAATGTACAATGCGCCATAAAACGTCAGCGCAACAATTTAAAATTCTCTTCGTTTTTTTCTTTTTTTTTCTGTTCATTTTCCAACTTGTGCATTTGTTAGCCATTTGAAAATGCTATTAAATATCTGCTATTAAATTGCAATTAAATCATTATCGGAGTTCCATTGAAAATAGCTGGCGTGCCAAATAGGCGATCGAGACGCAATCAACAGCCGGATCGCGAGTAGCATTGCGTTCGCTAATATGCATATATTATACGTTTATGAACTAAGTGTTTGGCAAGTGAATTGAATTGTGGATGGATGGATGGATGTTAAGCGAAGCGATGTGTTTGGTTAGTGACAATGAAGTGGTATTTACATGGCAAATTGAATATGAAAAAAATTAAAGAAAAACAAATTAATAAATAACTCCTAATGTTTTTCAGCCTTAATTTACTGTTCGTTGCTGATGTGACAATAAGCAACAAAAAAAGTGCAAAAAATGCTGCACGCTATAGCTATAGCGTTCATTGATTGGTTGGCTGGTTGGATGCTTGATCGATCAGTGGCATTGGCGTTGTTGCTGGTGGCACACGTACTACATTTACACACATACATACATACATACATATATATGCGCAAATATACATTGGTGCATATCAGCAACAGCATCCGGCAATTAATTTTGCTGTGATTAAAAAAATTATTGTGTGCGCAAAAACACAAGTAAACATACATACATATGTACATACAAGCGACGATTTTTATTAATTTTTTTTTGCAAAAATAAATTCTAAAAATATTGCCAACATATATTTTTGCGCGCATATTTTTTTTATTTAATCTCGAATAGACTGTAAATAATGTTTTGCTTTGATTTTTGATTCTTGTATTTTTCTACAATTAAATGATACTACTAATTTACATATAATTATCTTTATTTGCTTGAAATATGTATGTATGTATATATGCATTAATTACTAATAAAAAAATTTGAAACATGTAAAAATGCTAATAAAAATATTATTTAAATAACTACATACGAGTATGTATCAATTGCGACTCACAGCCGAACTGGCTACAAAGTTATTTAACATAGATCATTCGCCACGATTTGCATGTTTTTTTTTATTTTTAGCGATAAATTGAAATTTAAAAAAAACGCTTACAAAGTAAACAGAGCATTAGCAACTTAATAAGTAAATTACGCACCAAGTTCGAAATTTGATAGGCCAAGAGCGCAGTGAGAATTGTGTATTGTATTTTTATAGTGACTACTTTGACGAAAACGAAGAAGATGGAAGTTGAGCAGGCATCCCAGTGGTTTTTAGTCTATAATTTTTTTATAAAAGTTCCCAAAAAAAATTGTTTTTAATTTCTTCAAACAGAAAACAAACTCTTCTAAAAAATATTTTCGTAATGAAGCTTTCTCAAATGCTTTTCGTTTGATACCAATATTGCAAATATTCTATTAAACTTATAAATCTATCTTAATTTACCTTCTTAACTGCTGGCAACCCTGTTTTAAAATACTACTACTTTAAAAGCCTACTTGAAACAATGCCACATTTAATAAAACATTTCGGTTAACTAATTTTTATATTTAAATAAACCATTAAAAGGTGCCAAGGTCTTTGAAAAAAATTTAAAATTTGGAAGCTTTCTCAAATCTCTTGCGTTCGACAACCATAATAGAATTGTTGGCTTAAATTCTTTTGGTAAAGAAGTTGGTTTAGTTATCAAGTGTTTTCTTGGCGAAAGATAGCTTTTCGCTTTAGCCATCTATCTCATAAAACTAGGATTTTCGTAGGATGCAAAAAAACATAGAAGCTTCTTTTGCTGATATAAGAGAGAAAAATCCTTTGAAATATTTACGAATCTTACCGAGCTGACCACGCTATTTTCTTAGAAAGTATTCTTGTTCTTAATCTTAATGAAGCTATAAGCGAATATAAACTTATTTTTTTTTTATTGAGGACTAACTAAAGTGAGAAGGCATAGTCTAGTCGATTTCTTTAAACTGCATAGTGTGCTGGATCCGAACCAGCAGCGCCAAAATGTTAAACTTTCATGAGATCAGAACATAGTTATATTATTTTAATATCTTAATTATTTTTTGACAATATTCTCTTTTCCAACCTGGTTCACGCCATTAGAATAAATTCTGGCAGATTTTCATAGCTGTAAATCTGTTGTGAGCTGAGCATACATTTTTTTAAGAGTTTTTCTTGACTTGCTCGCCAGCATGCCTCCGAATGAGAGACGGCATATTTAATATTGCTTAGTAATGAAACAGGGGGTATACCTTTATCGCTGAGACTGAGGCTCAGGAGGTACGGATTTGTCGACAAAACACGAAGATGTGATAAAAACTCTCTTTGCTATTGCAGTGCCTTAGCATGAAGAGTAACTCTTCTTTCAACAATACTCCTTTCATAGTCTAGGGAACACATTCACGCTTAGATCGAATGTATCGAAATGGGCGATGTTACTGACTAAACCACTATACCTACTGTCTATACTATATATATAATTACATAAACTACTTTACTGAAATTGTAAACTGAATTAACTAATGTATGTACTAAACTTGAAATACCTCCATATACTAAAAATTGTTTCGTAATATTTCTACTAAAAAATACGACAGTGCCTAAAATGTAAACGCCTTTGAACTTACCGAAGCGCGCCCTTGAAGTTCAGTTGCTTACGGTTATTCAGATGCGCACGAGGCACGAAAAGATATAAAAACCCCACTAACACATTTTCAAAAATACTTACAAAAAATAACCTTAAATTTATAACCAACTTTGTTACAACGAATAAACATATAAAAGCCAACTCTGTTAAAGTGTCGTTATTTATACTTTCGAAAGCCTCGTATATTCTGAGCCAACGTTGCTTCTGCCTGCAACATCTTTTTATATCTTTTCTTATCACATATATATCGGTACGGAAGTTAATCGCGTCTATATATATTTGCATAAATCGGAAATATCGTTAATGAAATCTTCGAGTGACCACGCCTGCGTAAAATCTACCGGAGAAGCACCGCGTTATAACCTGCGTAACAGAAGACCCTTGTCGAACATTCGCGAAACCAAAATGGCCGACAACAATAGTGGGCATAGCTCCTGCAGCGACGACGAAAACGTTCGCGCATCAGTCCAACAAGACAAAATAATTGAGGAACTACGCGAGCAAATAAAAGATTTACGCAAGACTTTAGCTTCGTCGGAGAAGGAAAGGATCCAATACAGGGAAACCCTTGATCGCCAAACAGCTAACGACGTCAACCGTGCCGACGTACCTAGCATCGAAGCTATTTCTGCCAGCTTCAAGCCAGCCGAAGTCACCTTTGCTAACTTCACGACAGGTCTACCCGCAACCGATGCATCCTGCCCTTCAAACGCATATCCGACAAGTCTTAGAAACTGCATAACAGCCGGTGCTAATTCTGCCAGCACCAGTTATGCCGGCGCTACTATTGCTAGCACCAACTACACCAACGCTACCTCTGCCAGCACTGCTGCACATGGCAGCGTTAATTCTGCCAACGTCAAGGCCGATGCTGTCGGTGGCGCCGATATGCAGCCACACTGCTACACAAACAACCCTTATGGTGCAAATTTTCCGCCAGTAAGCTACATTCCTGCTTCGATGCCTACAGTGTTCAGCCCGCACAGTACACCAAGCATGAGCCAGGTACACCCGCCTTGGAGCCCGGGACGCTATCCCCCTACACGTAAGATTTTAGATTTGCCAGAGTTCCATGGCTCGCCCGAGGAGTGGCCTATGTTTTCTGTGGCCTTTAAGGAAACCACCGAAATGCATTTGTACTCCAAATTGGAGAATCTGTTACGTCTTCAGAAAGCCGTAAAAGGGAAAGCCAGACAACAGGTGGAGTCTTTGTTGATACACCCCAACAGTGTAGATGCGGTCATGAAAACATTGGAATATCACTACGGCCGACCAGAACTGCTTATAAGAAGCCAAATTGCGAAAGCACGAGCCTTTCCACCTGTCACCGGAGGACGAACCGGCGATATTCTCAATTTCAGCTCGATGGTGTCAAATTTAGTTGCCTTTTTAGAAAATTCGAGTGCTACACCGCACCTGAATAACCCCATATTACTTGATGAGTTAATCAGCAAACTACCGCAGAACAAGAGAGAAGAGTGGACTCGCCACATATTCGAAATGCAGAAGCCATATCCCACTGCGCGTGAATTTTGCAATTGGCTGCAGAATACCGCCATGTATGTATCCATGGCAATAGATGTTATGCCAACAAAGTACATGCCCCGCGATCCTGCGTACCACAAACCTAAAACACCATCTAAGTCCGTGCTGACTGTAACAAAAGAAGAAAAAAAGTGTTTAATGTGTGACCAAAGCCATTATCTAAATCAGTGCTCAGAATTTAGAGATGCCGATTACGCTAATCGCTGGGATATAATTAAAAATAAACATTTGTGCTTCTGTTGTCTGCAGCCTGGTCACAGTGTACAAAACTGCCGAAAGCGACGAGTATGTGGTATATCGTCATGTAATAAATTCCACAATCGCCTACTTCACAATTCCAACTACAATAATAAAAACAATTCTTCATCAGCCGATACAGCTGTGGCAACTGTGTATCAAAATCCACAACATCTACTCGCTCGATCAAATTCACCACGACGTAAACAAACACTTTTGAAATACTTGCCTGTACGACTGACAGGTCCCAAAGGGGAAATTAACGTCATCGCTTTCATTGACGAAGGCGCAAAAATATCGCTATTGGAGGAAAGAGTAGCAGACGTTGTCGGTCTCAAAGGCAAATCTGATTTACTTCGGCTGAAGTGGATCGGCAATCAAAGCATGAGCGAACAGTCGCGGCAAGTGTCACTTGAAATTGCGAGCACAAGCGAAGCAGCAGCGAGTTATCAAATGAGGGGAGTGCGTACAACAAAAAAGCTGTATTTGCCACAGCAAACGTTAAACTTGAACGAATTCAAGCAACGCCACGAACAATTGCAAGATATACCAATCGCCGACTATTGCAATGCAGTGCCGCAAATTCTTATTGGATTGTCACACACAGATTTAATAAGAGCAACTGAAACTGTCAATTTAGATGATGGTTTTGCAGTCCACAAAACAATGTTAGGTTGGACATTATTTGGATCGAACGAATACCGTTCAAGTGATAGCACGGTTGGCCACGTCGGTATTGAAAGCACACAGTTAAATGAGATTAACCAACTAATTGCAGAGTATTTTGCGGCAGAAAAGTTTGAAGTAAAACATTTGCCAAGTGTTCGTTCAGAAGCCGATATTAGGGCGAAGAAATTACTACAACAGACGACTAAGTTCGTAAATGGTAGATACGAAACTGGTTTGCTTTGGCATAGAGATAATGTAAAATTTCCCGAAAGTTTCAGTATGGCCACAAAGCGTTTAGAGCAAATAGAAATGAAAATGGTTCGGGACAAAGACTTTGCGGAGTGGTACAAAGCAAAAATTAACGAGTACATAGAAAAGGGATATGCAAAGCGGCTTTCGGCCCATGAAGTCAATGTTAACGCGGATCGTACGTGGTATCTACCGCATTTCGCCACATGCAACGTAAACAAAGGAAACAAACTTAGACTTGTTTTCGACGCCGCTGCTAAAATTAATAATACGTCGCTGAATTGTGCCCTTATGAAAGGGCCTGAAGAATACCAACCAAAATTATTGTTAACAATACTGTGCAAGTTTAGACAAGGCAAAGTCGCTGTATGCGGCGACATCCGTGAGATGTTTCACCAGATCCTGATTACGGAAGAAGATCAAAACGCGCAGCGCTTCCTCTGGAGAGGGGGCGATCGATCGAAATCGCCAGATGTTTACGTTATGTGTGCCATGATATTTGGGTCGATTAGCTCACCGTGCTCTGCACAATTTGTGAAAAATGTACACGCGGAAAAATATCGTAATACTAACGCCAGAGCCGTCAACGCTATTGTCGAACGGCACTATGTCGACGATTATATGGACAGTTTCGACACTGTCGAAGAAGGTATTAGGATAACCAAAGAGGTAATCAAAATTCATAGCCGTGCTGGGTTCGAGTTAAGAGGGCTGGCATCAAATTCAAATGATCTTCTGCAAGCTACACTACACAATGCGCAACCGCGTATACAACAACACAACTGCATATGCCGATCGGAGAGTGCTACCGAAAAAGTGCTTGGTATGCACTGGAACCCAAACGACGACTACTTCTTCTTTAAGTTGCTTTTCGCAAAAGTGCCAAAAGCAGTTTTAGACCATAGCAGACCGCCAACGAAAGGTGAGATGCTTAGCGTTACTATGTCTATATTTGATCCGTTCGGTTTTGTTTGTGGATTGGTGCTACGAGCAAAAGTGCTGATGCAGAGTCTGTGGTGCAGGGGCGTAGATTGGCATGAGCCAATTCCTGAAGATATTTATAAGAAATGGCTGCAGTGGTACAAATCGCTTAGCGGCATCGAAATTTTTAAAATGCCAAGATGCTATGGCACACAATTTTTAAATCCGAATGCAGACATACAGCTACATATTTTTGTTGATGCGAGTGAGATCGCGTTTGCTGCAGTCGCCTTTTGGCGAATTTATCACGCAAATAATACAGACGTCGTATTTGTTGCTGGCCGATCCCGGTGCAGTCCGCTAAAGCAACTGTCCATCCCAAGGCTTGAACTACAATCTGCCGTCTTGGGAATAAGGTTGAAAGAATTTGTCGTCAACAGCCATGACGTGAAGCCTCATAGGGTATCATTTTGGTCAGACTCGAAGATAGTCCTTCAGTGGATAAGGTCGGACGCCAGGTGCTACAAACAGTTCGTAGCGCACCGTATAGCTGAGATTCTGCAAACTTCCGATGCCCATCAGTGGAGGTGGGTACCGGGTAAGGACAACCCAGCTGATGATGCAACGCGTATAAAACCGTTTTCTCAAAATGGTAAGTGGTTAAATGGTCCGCCCTTTTTGAAATTGCTTGAAGACAGTTGGCCAGCCATGCCAACCGATGTTAATAATAACGAATGCCAAAAAGAAAAACGCTCGAAGCCAATATACACGATAGCGTTAGCAGACAGGGTAATCCCCTTTAACAAGTACTCAAATTATTATAAACTTTTAAGGGTGATGACATATGTGCGATATGCCATAATGAAATTCCGTAAGGTTGGCGCATGCGAAAATGCCAATTTGTCAATGTTAACTATCGCAAATGAAATTAGGCAAACTGAATTACGAATATGCCTGTTAGTACAGCAAGATGTTTACGCCGAGGAAGCTGAGTCTCTGAGCAAAGGTGTGCCAATTAAGAAATACAGCTGTCTGTTTAAGTTAAGTCCAATGTTGGACAATGAGGGCATTTTACGATTAGGGGGCCGGATAGACTACGCCGAATGTGTACCAATGTCTACTAGGCGACCAATAATATTGCCAAGGGATCACCCTATCTCGCGACTTATAGCAAAGCATTTTCACGAACTTTTTCATCACCAAAGTCTTGAAGCAGCAGTGTGCGCCATGCGTCGGAAGTTTTGGATTCCTAGTGCGCGCCGTTTGTTGAGGTCGATTAAAGCTGAATGCCAAATATGCAAAAATGCGTCCGCTGTTCCAGAATCGCCACTCATGGGCCAGATACCCAGAGATCGAATTACGCCGTTCGTGCGCCCGTTCACATATTCAGGTGTTGACTACTTTGGGCCGGTGTTAGTAGCCATAGGTCGTCGTCAAGAAAAGCGTTGGGTTGCACTTTTCACGTGCCTAACTATTAGAGCTATTCACTTGGAACTAGCTAGGGATCTGTCAACAGATGCTGCAATTATTGTCTGCCGCAACTTCATAAACCGAAGAGGTGCACCGGTGCGGCTCAGAAGCGATATGGGAACAAATTTCGTCGGCGCAAGTAAAGAAGACTGGGTTAGCGTTCAAAGTGGTATGCAAGCAGAGTGCGATCGTCGAGGCGTAGAGTGGCTTTTCAATACGCCTGCTAACCCATCAGCGGGGGGCGTTTGGGAAAGACTGGTCAGAAGCGTAAAACGGGTTTTGATGTTCACACTTAAGGAACGCGCACCACAATCGGAGACGCTACAGAGTCTCCTCATTGAAGCCGAAAACTTGATAAATTCGCGCCCACTAACACATGTGCCGATAGAAAGTACAGACGCTGAACCTTTGACACCAAATCATTTTCTGTTAGGCTGCGCGAACGAAGTACAAACTCCTGCACTGTCAGAGAAAATATGTCTACGCAAGCAGTGGCACATAACGCAGCAACTGAAGCAGACCTTTTGGAAAAGGTGGATACTTGAGTATCTCCCCACCTTGACCCGGCGTACGAAATGGTTTAAGAGGGTGAAGCCGATAGCCGTTGGTGACATTGTTATAGTGTGCGACGACAATGAGAGCCGAGGTCACTGGAAACGGGCTATCGTAACAGAAGCAAAGCCAGCCCCGGATGGCCAAGTCAGATCAGTTTTAGTCAAAACGTCAACAGGAGTCCTGCGGAGACCAGCGTCCAAAATTGCAGTACTCGACGTAAGAGGCGATTCTCTCACCAGTGATGCGAATCACGGGGGGGAGGATGTTACTGACTAAACCACTATACCTACTGTCTATACTATATATATAATTACATAAACTACTTTACTGAAATTGTAAACTGAATTAACTAATGTATGTACTAAACTTGAAATACCTCCATATACTAAAAATTGTTTCGTAATATTTCTACTAAAAAATACGACAGTGCCTAAAATGTAAACGCCTTTGAACTTACCGAAGCGCGCCCTTGAAGTTCAGTTGCTTACGGTTATTCAGATGCGCACGAGGCACGAAAAGATATAAAAACCCCACTAACACATTTTCAAAAATACTTACAAAAAATAACCTTAAATTTATAACCAACTTTGTTACAACGAATAAACATATAAAAGCCAACTCTGTTAAAGTGTCGTTATTTATACTTTCGAAAGCCTCGTATATTCTGAGCCAACGTTGCTTCTGCCTGCAACAGGCGACGAACTGTACAGAGAAGCAACAATTCCCGCTTTACATTTTTTTATTTATTTGATTCTAAAAGGGTAGTCATAAAATTAATTAAAACTTGGGTACTATTAGAGGCTTCAGACAGGCCAAGCACTTCGGTTATCGCATTTTTACTTAATTAATCACTTACTAGACAAGAGAGATTGACTTACTTTTGTATAATCGATCTTCAAACTGTTAGAAACTCACCTTTCACGAGCCCTCTAGTGGTTCTTAGGAAGGCTTTAGGCAAGTGCAAAAATCGTGGTAGGGTCCTGCTGCAGTCTTACAAAAGACGATTAAGGTATTTTTAGGGTATACTTTTTTTTACTTTACTCTTCCAACCGTCTAATCCCATCACAACTTCATGAATTTGATACAAACGATCATCAAATATGCAAATTTAAAACTTGTTAGTTTATACCGTGGTTCAACATTCCACCCAATCAATATCGGACAATCCCAAGGCATTTCCAACTGGTACACAAGACATGCACTACATACATTTGAATACATACATATGTACATAGAAACTCGTACATCAAAAGGAATAAAAATAAAATAAAATTGTACAAATTCCGTTGATAATAATAATGACTTTATTTTTATGAATGAAAACGCGTATTGGCAATTTACGACCGAATTTAATTGCGTCGGGTCGAGCGCGAACGTGCCAAATGCGGGCTAGTGAAGTGGAAGAGCCAAATGAAATGATTGCATGAATAATGCGATTTTGAGGAGGCGGTAAAGTAAACGCCAAAGCATGGAAAAGTGAATAAGTGCATAATGTGTGCAGAAAAGCTATAATAACGAAAATACAAAAAAAAAACAAAAAACGCATAACATTATAGGCATAGAAATAAAATCAATAGAAATGAGCGACTAGCATACAAACATACCTACATAATATGTATGTATGTATGTATGTAAGTACGAGTATGTCCATACAAACATACCTACATAATATGTAAATACTGCACTACAAAAGTGTGTTAAATTGAAATATCGCATTTTTGGCTAGAAAAGAGCTGCATTAAGTTGCATTTAGGAGGTAAATTTGTGAACTGTGTATTTTTTTATTTCAAAATATTAAAATTTATTGATTTTGAGTTATTGCACTTTTGAAGAAAATATGCGTATCTTTTGCCTTTATTTTATATTTTATTTACGAGTACCTTTATAAATTAATAAAAAATCTAAATTTTTAAATTTTGATTTAAGGCATCTTTAGCGTGGATATGCTAAATAAATCAATTTTGTGCCAATACTGAAATTGGTTTTTTTTTTATTACAAAATATCAAAATTTATAAATTTGGAGTTATTGAAATTTTGTCGAAAATATGCGTGTCTTTGCAACTTTGTGCCAATGTCAACGGTAATTTTTTTATAAAATATCAAAATTTATAAATTTTTGAGTTATTGCATTTTTAGCGCACAAACAATGCCGATACTGTAACTGGAGGATTTTTTTCTAAATATCAATTTTGAGTTATTGCACTTTTGTCGAAAATATGCATACCATTGAATTTTTGTACCGATGTAACAGCATTTTTTATATAAAATATCAAAATTTATAATTTGATAAATTATAAGTTAGAATTTTAAAAATTTTGAGTTACTGCATTTTTGAGGAAGAAACAAACATTCCACCTTTATGCCAATACAAAAAATATCAAAATTTATAAATTTTGAGTTATTGCAATTTTGTTGAAAATATGCGAACCTTTGCAACTTTGTGCAGATCAATTGAAGTTGCTTAATTGTTTGAGTTTAGTGCGTTTGTTGTTATTGTTTCGCTTGTTTTTCGCTGCAGCTCACTATGTACATATGTATGTATGTATGTATGTATGTATGTACATATACATATATGTTTGCTATACATATGTACATAAGTATGTATGTAAGCATATATAAATATGTGCATGCAATAAAAATTGTTTGTTTGCTATTTGATGGCAACTTTTATGTTCACTCACAAGTGACTTAGTTGGTATGAGTACAAACGAGTAAGGCCTGAAAATGTCAAGCAACAAAGGCAGCAACATTTGCTTTGTTGCTATTGCAAATTTACTTACCACTACGAGTAGATACTTTGAGATTTTATTATTTTTCCACCAATAACCAAATATCCCATTGGATGCATATGATCGGGGTATGTTTAAGTGCGAGACGGAATGAGCCTACGTGCGTGTGTGTGTGTTTGTAACTTTTTCGCGACGTGTCAATTACTTTGGAGGCTATAAAAACGACACTTTGCCCCAACACCTACGCGCCAGAGCTTGAGTTGCATGTAATAGTTTTGCTTTTGTAACAAGTCAATGTTGCAAGATTGCCACTTAAGATAATGTCGCGTTAGACATTGATAAGCGGAACGTAATTAAGTTAGAAGCTCGTAAAATTTTTATTAGCCTCATATTTGGCATTTGAAGTTACGCTGCTAATGTCGAGCGTAACAAACTTTAATAGATACAAACATATGAAACATATGTAGGTACATTGTCTTAATGACTTTACGCAACTTTTTTTTTTATCTTGCAACAGAGTGATTCATATTTTCTATACAGCCTGTAAAAAGTAATTTCCTATATATCAACGCTTGCGTAGATGGGCTTGTTGTTACTTAAGACAGATAGCGCAAGACGCTTGTTTTTGAAGCATCCAACTACAAAGAAATCTACTCTTGTATCGTGCTGAATACATACCGGAAAACTTAGCTTAACTTTCCTTGTGAATATTTTTTTTAATAAACTGCACTGAGATCGAAGTAAGAAATTCTAAAAATTATATTCAACATCGGTATGTACTATTTATATGTTCACAAAAAACCAGAGCTCCCTGAGTCTGAAGCAGAAAATATTGTATTAATATCAATACTTCCATTACGTTTTGGTTTTTTTGTATTTTTTAGTCAACTTCATTGCAATGATTTGTTTTTATTTCAAAACTTCATAATTCCACCCCACGATTGATAGATTACAAGATTCCGCATTTCCCAGTCACTGACGTCATAAATAGTAGTAGGAATGAAAGATCCGAAGAAGTGGAGAAGTGAAAACAGTGCAACTTAGACGCTTTTAAATTGGTCAAGTACTTTGAAGTTTGATTGTTTTTGATATTATTTTATTCTCGTACTTTTGTTGTGACAAAGCAAAACACAATGTCTTGAATTGATTAAAAATAGAAAAGTTTAAAAGCAACCAAAAACACAACCGTTTTAAATTATTATGAACTAAACGATTTGTTTGTTTAATGAATTTTAATTTAACCTGTCAAATATTTTTGAACGATAAAATGCTTCTACTAACGATATTTTCAATAATGTCCAATTCTCTATACCCACGATCGCCATCAATGCCTATAGCTTGTTCAGCTTACGACTCTCCCAGACAATAAAAACTGCTTAAAATCGCCTAAAAGCCTTTCTTGTGTTCATGTCGCACTTTTTTGTTTTTGTATTAAAACGAGTTATTCTCGCTTGCTTTTATATTTATTTATATTTATTTATTTAATGAAAGTGGTTGTATCTGTAAGACTTTTAGTCTTTTATAGTACATCAACTGGATGGTAGTTACACAAAATTGAGTTCTGGCTTAAGGTTAACTTAATGTTAACAAATAGGCAAATGGAAAAACTAACATACATTTATTTAAATACTTTAAATTAACATTAAATTAAATTAATTTAAGAATTAAGAATTAACATTTTAAAATTACAATTAAATTTAAATTTAATTTAAACGTAAATGTCAGCTTGCGGCTAAACATTAGACGTTAAAAGTTATTTTTATTTTTATTATAAAGTATACAAATAGGACGACAGGAATTTGATTTCTTAGGAGAGAAAAAGGCAGAGACAAGAGAACAGTCGTATTGCAATCGCATTCATTTTAAAGTTTTAAAAAAATTATGAATTACGACTTTGTAGTTACCCCTATTCACAGCAGCCTTAATAGATTCAGGAATGGAATTCCAAAGTCTTACAGCATTGACGAAAAACAGTCTTGATGTGGATAGGTGGGAACATTTAGGGATAACCAGGTTATGAAGCCTGCTTGACCGTATTGACTTTAACTTCTCGTATAGGTACTATGGAGTTTTAAATTCTATAAGCTTGAATATAAATATGCAATTTCTAGCTGCTAGATAATTAAAAATGCTACATCCTAGAATTTTGTTTCTCCATAAAGAAAGTGCAAAGGTGCAAAGTAATTGAATCGAATCGAATCGATGTGACGTCACATACAATCGACAATTTAGTCGATTTGCTAAAGATATGCACTACAGAAGGATAATAAATTATTCCTTTTTAACAAAACAAAAAAAAATACACAAACGCTCTTCTGGAACAGTCGTAGATTTTTAATGCTAACTCAAATTTCAATAAAAACAAAAGGTTTATTTGTAACTTTAAGTTTTTAAGTTTTTGGTTTACACCTTCTCGACTAGATCAATGCAATATTTACAGATTTTATTGTTCGAATATACTCGTACATAGACATATAAATAAACTTACAGATATTTGCTGTTTAAATGAAGTTAAAATGTGAAAGTTTATATTTGTCTGTGAAAAACGTGCAAACTTGTTTAGTAAGATTCTACTTTTATGTAATCACTAGAACGTGAGTGCTCAGCTTAATAAGTACATATGTATGTATGTATGTATGTATGTATTCAAATTTGCATAAGCCAACTGATAAATGATAAACAATTAAATACAGAGGAAAGCTAGCGAAATTGTGCAACTAAAAATAAACAAAGTCAGTAAAAAAAGAATGAAATAAAAATAAGATTAGAAATCAGGAATACGGGGGCAAAAGGAAAGCATTTGCAAATACATACAAACAGTTCTGAGAAACCTCTTTTACTCTTCTTTCTAGTAATGATTTTTTGATGTTTATTTACTTGTACTTGAAATTTTATTAGAATAACAATGAAAATCGCAGCTGATAGCCAAAAAAAAAAAATTAAAGAAACAATAATAAAAAAAAAATGTTGATAAACGAGATTGCGGCAATGTGAGTTCGTTGCTTGTTCTTATAATTAGTGGGACATTAGGGAACCAAGCGAAAATCTTATCATAAACTGTCGAAATGGGCGTGCGCTTTTAGAAAGAGTACAAGCACAAATATTGTCATTTTCAATTTAATAATAAAATTATTCAAAACTCTTGTTCACAATGAACATTTGTTGCACACTTTCGTACATAAATACTCGTGTGAAGTACTCGTACTTCGATGCCAAATAAACGATAAGAAATTACAATGCTAAGTGTTTTCGTGCGATAATGTTAATTTATTTATGTAGTGAATTCAGTGGGGAGTAGGGCCGCGTCGACACGTTCTGCACGATTGCAATATGATGAAGATACCAGAGAAAGAAAACAAAATAAAAAATTAATAAATTAGTTCCATGAAATCTGTTTGTAAAAGCAATCAGACAATCTAAAAGAGAGAGGGAGCTAATAGGAAATTCATGTAGTAAAAATAAAAAAAAAATTAAATATTAGCAGCAAACGGAAGTCAGCATTTCCTTTGTATACGATCAGCCGGTGTTGGTGAAGGAACTGCGCTTTTTTGTTATGTGCAGAGCGCAAAGAAAAGTTGTGTGTTTTTTTTCCTTAATTTCGCTGGAATTTATATGGAACCAAAATATATTTAGGTAAAACGCATCCACGCAGCTTCCGACAAATTTCTCAGATCTCCGTCTACACTCAAAATTGAAATTAAGTTCTGAAAGCCTCTTTATTTTCATATCTAGATATTTTTTTTTTTTGCGAATCTCGTGTTTGTAAGCTTCAGAGTGTCTAGAGGCTGCCTCGTAAATTTTATTTCTTCTTACCGAAATTATTGCAATCTAATTTAAAATTTCTCTCGAAAAGTTCCATCGATTGGTTTGTGTGGCCATTACGGAAGTCACACTGATTAAGAAGTGGTCTCTGAAGCGTAGAGCTTTACGGGTGCATTTAAGTATCCTAAGATATTTCACTAATGATCCCGTTGTGAAACAAATGTATTTAATGTTTTCTTTGCTGAAAGGGACAGTTGTTAAACGATTATCACTACAACCAGTGAAGGACCTCTAGTTTGATGCACTGACGGATTCAAACTTGTTAATGGGAGCACTGCGGTCGGTTTATACTTATTGCGATTCCTGTCTTGAGAACACAAGGCCAGCATTACTTTGATCAGTTCAGAGTATACACCGCAGATTGCTGCCAAGTTGCCCTCGTTAAAGAGCAGAGCAGTAGGAAATGTAACATATGTATATCGAAAGATCTAAAAACTTTGACTAGATACCTGGCAGGTCACTGCAACCCGAGGTACCATCTTAACAAAATGGGACTCCTTGAGGAGACGAGCATATATTGGAGTAAGACTTTCAGCGCCATTCAGGTTCTGGAAGTATTTAATTTAGAAGTTGATTCGACACTCACTTATTTTAAACATACAAAATGAACGTCTCAGTTATGAAAACAGCTGCTGTGAAGAGTCAGCTGATTGTCTTACCTTCTCCGAAAGCCAGTAAGCGGTGTCGTGCAATGCGTAACATTTTCTATTCGCTCAATCTTCAACTTAGCGGCTCTACTTAAGCTAATACAACTCAATTGCTGTCTATTATAAATAGCGAAAAATATACAATTTTCTGACTATTGGATCAAAAGAAATCTTCTTTCGCCGTACAATGAAATCGTCAATCACTACTTCGAACTTTGCAAGCGATCTACAACACCACTAACTTAAAATAACCTTAAATACTTCAAAAGCTTTTAAACGGATGAACTCATCCACCACAAGCACTTCCCATAGCTATTAGGAAAGTTTGCTTTTCGAATGAGGAAATGAGTATTGTTTTTTTAAACTTCTAAACAAAATTTCTTTCCTGTTATAACTGCTTACAAACTGGCGCGTTTACAAATGATAATAAAAATATGAATTTTATTAATAACAACAATTATGCAACTCAATATAAGGCGTATGATGGGAAAGAAGTACAACTAGTTCACATACATACACACATACTCGTACATACATATATACGAACATATGTATACACAACATGCATTCCTGCTTTTATAAATTCCATAAGCGTCTGCAATAAACTGAGAAAAAAGCAAAAAACAAACACTCAAAGCAAACACAATCGTGCAGCAAAAAAAAAAAATTAAATAAATAAACACGCACAAAGTATTTCAAATGTCTTCTGCATTTTGCGTTTGGAATGCATAAATTGAAAATTGAAAACAAAACAAAAGAAAAAAGTAGAAAACAACTGCACTAAAATTGTAAGGAAGACAGAGCAGCAAAGAAAGCAGTAAAAGAGAGGAAGCAGTTGTCCACACAGTGGCGCTTGGAAGACCATTTACACAGGCCATCATCAGCGTAGATACTCGTACATACATACATACATACATACATACATACATACATACATACATATGTACATGCATCGGCACGCGCATAGAGACTTCATGTGGCGCAACGCTAGCGCCTGTGGGGGCGCATTTATCGATCACCGACCACGATCGCCCGACCAACAACAGTCAGCCAGAGAGTACCAGCCCATTTTGGCGCCACGGCTTGCAAGCCTTTATGAGCCGCCGCGGCGTATACTTATGATTGTGAAAATGTATGCATGTTGAAGCTATTGGCCGGCCGTTGTTGGCCGCTCTGTCACATCTGTGTGCGTGCGTGCGTGCGTTTGTCAACTGCACATGTCCGACACAGTTTTTTCGATCATTGCTTGGATGCAAGTGAACGCGCCTTATCGTTTGAACTTTTTGAGGAGTTTTAGTTTTTGTTTTTTTTTTTTAACTTAGTTGCAAGCAGCCTCGATAGAAGAGCAAATACGTATGTATAATGCAAAACTAGGAGTAAAAGTAAATACTAATTAAACTCACAAATTTTATTTAAAGGAAAATTGTTGGATTTTCTAATAGGAGGTTCCAAAAAAGCAATATTGAAATTTATTTTAATATAAAAACAGAATTTACAAAAAAACGTATAAATGTCATTTAAACGTTTCAAAATATTTTTTAAAGCTGGGTTCCAAAAATCAGTTTTTAAAAGTTATGTTAATGCAGATTAAAACCAATTATTGACAAAAATTAATTTTTTTGTGGTTGTGTTATAATCGTAGTTCTTTTCATATTCTAAGTGAAACTAAGTTATTGAAAAATTTTCGCCAGTGGCAACTCACAAATGTTGTTTAAAAAATTCTTTAAAAAGTCTACATATCTACATATTCGTTAAATATAAAAAATTTCCTTAAAAAAACTTATTCGGATAGCTTTTTAGCTTATTTGCTTTATTTATTTAAACAAAAAAAGTTTAAACAAAAATTTAAATTTTTAAGACATCTCGCTTACAACAAATTATGCTTAAGCTTTTGATTAACAGTTTTGCAATTTAATTTAATTAAGGATAAAAATAAATTTAACACTAATTTGGTATTAACTGGGAGCAAAGATAAATTTTTAAGAAATTTCTATTCGAACTAAGAAACTGCAATGTTTTTTGTTTGTCAAACTAAATAAGTTAAAAAACTTTGAGGATTTTTAATTTTATTTTTGTATTTGTATTAAAAAAAAAATAATTAAAAAAATTGTACATCGCGTTATCAAAGGTTTCTCATACATATTTCCTATATTTTTATGTAATTTCAACTCCCATTCTCTTTAGGTATTCATTCCACTCTCAACTCATTTCTTATACTAACAATTCTCTCTCTCTCTCTTCACTTCTTTACTTCCAGCTCGCACACTAAGTTGTTATTGCGATGGCAGCTGTCCAGATAATGTCATCAATGGCACTTGCGAAACCCGCCCCGGTGGTTCCTGCTTCAGCGCAGTCGAAGAGGTCTACGACGAGATCACACAAACATACGAGGAAGAACGAACATATGGTTGTATGCCGCCCGAAGAGAATGGCGGTCTATTGATGGTGAGTAACACACATTTTCACTTTTCACTTGCCGAACGCAATAACTAACATTTTATTAATTGTCATTTTCCCTCTCTTTGCAGTGCAAAGTTGCCGCTGTTCCCCACCTGCATGGCAAGAATATCGTCTGTTGCGATGCGGGCGATTTCTGCAATCGCAATATTCACCCCGAATACACACCGAAGAGCACCACCACCCCGCCCGAATTGCCAGTGAGCTCTCAATCCATACATTACCTGCTCATGTTGACCTCCCTCATCGTTTGTCTGACGATATTCGTCGTAGTGTTGCTGATATTTTGTGTAATGTATCGACGCCGCGAGAAGCAAGGCAAACAGCCACGTCTCATCAGTTCCATGTGTAACAGTCAAATATCGCCGCTATCCCAATTGGTTGGACAGAGTACAGGTTCGGGTTCGGGTTTGCCTTTGCTGGTGCAACGCACGATCGCCAAACAAATACAAATAATGCACTCAGTTGGCAAGGGACGTTATGGCGAGGTATTCTTGGCCAAGTGGCGCGATGAACGCGTTGCTGTCAAGATCTTCTTCATGACCGAGGAGTCGTCGTGGTTCCGTGAAACTGAAATCTACCAAACTGTGCTGATACGTCATGAAAACATACTTGGCTTCATAGCCGCCGACATCAAACACATGGGCAGTCATACGCAAATGATGCTCATCACTGACTTCCACGATAATGGCAGCCTACACGATTATCTGGCGACATCGGTGATTACACCGCAAAAACTGCAAATCTTGGCCTATTCACTCGCCTCTGGTTTGGCACACTTGCACGACGAAATTGTCGGCACACCCGGCAAACCGGCCATAGCTCATCGCGACATCAAAAGCAACAACATACTAGTGAAGCGCAACGGCCAATGCGCTATTGCCGACTTTGGCTTGGCCGTCAAGTACACCTCCGAAATGGATGAGATACAAATTGCGCAAAATGCACGCGTCAGCACGCCACGCTACATGGCACCGGAAATGCTCAATCAGACATTGAATCAACAGCAATTTGAGGAATTCAAACGCGCCGATATGTACTCGGTGGGCTTGGTATTGTGGGAAATGTCCAGGCGTTGCTATACCCAAGTGTCCGGCTCGAATGCCACCACATGCGAAGATTACGCATTGCCCTATCATGATGTGGTGCCCGCCGATCCCACTTTCGACGACATGCACGATGTGGTGTGCTTGAAAGGCTTTCGGCCGCCGGTGCCGTCACGTTGGCAAGACGATGATGTGCTGATTACAATGTCCAAAATTATGCAAGAATGCTGGCATCCGAATCCGACGGTGCGACTGACGGCATTGCGTGTGAAAAAGACACTCGGACGTTTGCAGTAGTAGACGATGCGCACATTCGACTCAGTGAAAGAGAGAGAGAGAGAGAGAGACCGAGTGAGCGAAAGAGTGTTACGCAAAGTAAGTAAGCGCAGTAGCTGCTTTACGAAAGTAGCGAATGTGTAGCGCGCCGAAGAGGAAGCTCCTTTGACGAATCGCCTTCAAGGAAGCGCGACGAAATGCGTGGCAGTTTAACATTTAAGTGATGATTTATTTTAAGTTTTAGCGCTAAATATTGATTTAAGTTGATCGTCAATTTTCAATAACAAATTACTTTATTTTACTTATTGTTAAGTTAAGTTCTTAGAATTAGCGTCTGTACGTAGTGGCGTACTCAAATGCCAAAAATGCTTTGTATATTTTTTATAGCATTTTAGACTTTGAGGTTAACTTTAAAAATGACTAAGCTTAACTGTTATTCGTTTGTAAAAGATGAAACATTGTTAGAAAGCGTACGAGCAGACTAGAAACAAGGCAGCTTTGGGGCACTAAAAAAGTATGATGAATTGATGCCGCTGTTTTCCCTTTTTTTGCCTTCTATTTATTAAATTAAGTTTTTATTGTACTCAACGAATAAATAGTTGGCGCCCGTACATATTTCGATGGGTGTTTCATCCAGCTTCTCTTAAATTTTTGACGAAAGCGTACTGTTGAACTTATTTATTTAAGCTACTACTTAAAAAAAAAACAGTTACAAAAATGTGTTATTTAGTTTGAAAACAAATCTCGTGTTTTAAGTTAGTTTTCGATAGCATTTACCGTTAAAAAAGTAAAAAAAAAATTAAAAAATCGACGCATTGAATGTTTAAAACTCTGCCTTAAAATGGTTGTTGAAGTTGCCTTATTTGTTTTTTATTGCTACAACACTAGTTATTATCGTCTTCAGAGTATTGCTTTTCAATAACACGAAAGCGAGTTATGCCATTAAAATTATTTAATTGAAACTCTAGTTATTGAATTGGGGCACTTAAGGCTCTTGAACTAAGTTAAGAAATATAACTGCAGATTGACAAATTACTGTGAAAACGGTTATAATTAATTTACTATTAATTTATTAATAAACTAAAATATATTCATACATATATGTATGTATAAATAGTTATTAAAAAGACTTACGAAGCGAAAAAATGTGCCAGCTATTCATTAAAATGGAGAAAAATAAAATACGAATAGTGTATAAATACAAATACAAGAAAATAAAAAGAACTACATAAATAATTATTTATATAGAAACATACATACATAAAATTATATGTATGTATGTTAATACAATTAATACAGTAACTTTTTTGCATAGGAAATATAAAATAAATGCCTTAACGTTTTTAAAGTGCGACGCTTCCAATGGAACACGTGACCAAAGCGCTGCCTTAGAAAAAAAAACACAAAATTCTTAGAGAAAAATACAAAAATGACAGTTTATAAACAAAAATTTAAACAAAATGAAAAAATTTGAATTTCAGAAAAAAATCTATTGAAATATTATAAAGATGTAAAGAAATAAATTGAAAAACAATCCATAAGTAAAATAAAAATAAAATAAAATCAAAAGTTGATTCAAAACATTAATTTAAACAAAATAAAAATTTCAGGTGAGAATATAAATTTAAAATTTTTAAGAAATAAATTGTAGTTAAAAGCGTTTAATGAAAAATTAAAATAAAAGACAAATTAAAGAAATAAGTAATTAAAAAATAAACCAATAAAATAAAATAACTGAGTTAAACGTTAAAGAACGATTATAATAAAAGATATATGTATTATAAAAAGTAAAATTTAAAACAATTTAAATTAAAGTGAAAAAAAAAATTAAATTAATTTAATTAAATAATGACGATTTTCGGCTTATACTGTTAACTTATTATTTGTTAGCCTCAGTTTTCAAAAACTTAATATTTCAACGTAGTAACTTGTTGCTTAGCATGTGAGGAGAGTCAATTTAGGTATTCGGCAGCTGAAAAATATTCACAACAAATCCTTTGGGAACAACCAAACATCTGTCTCACTAATTGAAGAAATTTATAAATGATATACATACATATGTATATAGTCAAGGAAAAAAGAGAGAGAAAACTTAAAAAGAAAATTAAAAAGACAATGAAAAGTAAAATTAAAAAAAACAACTAAGTACGTAAAAAATATATTGAAATTAAATTCAAATTAACAATTTTCTTCAAATTAGTTTGGAACTTATTTAACATAAAGAGAAAATTGATTTAAAAAAGTCAATGATTTATAAGTCCATGTTCTGAAAATCGAACGATTAGAAATCCTACCATTTGCTCAACGTTTTCAATTATGGCAGATGAAGCAACTAATTCAGCCGGCCGTGAGAATTCGAAGACATAAAATAATTGTCATTTTGGCGCTGGAAAATTAACAATAACTGATTGCTTTATATGAAAACTACAACAAACAAAAAATTTCGAATGAAAAATATTTACAAAAAATTTAAGAAAAATTTCGAATTGCAGAACTATGCTGGACGGAACTGATCTTTAAATATAATATGTATAAAAAAATTATAAATTTTACAAAAAATAAAATAAAACAAAATTAATTCATTACAAAAAAAACAAACTCAAGAGATAAAGAATTAATTAAAAGTTATTGAAAGATATACATATTTCATTGAATATAGAAAACTTAAAAAAATATAAATATTGCCTTATTTTGCATAACATACATTACTCACAAAAATATTCAGAAAAACACAAAATTAATTACAATGAACACAAAATTACGAGTTGTAATCGATGCAATAGACTTTAATGGATACAAAACTTAAAACTCGCAAATTTTACGCAAATTTTATGCAAACAATTATTACACGCAGTCGCAGTCTAATGTGTCCGGAGCAACGCAAATATTTTACCGTACTCAAGAACTGAAAAGTGCATTCATTTTATTTGCGCAGCAAAAATTGTTACTTTTCTCGCTTAAAAGCAAATATGTAGTAACTGAAGTATTTTCACTTTTGAAAATGTAAATAATTTTCTTTTTTTTTTAATACATTAATTTCTTCTGAATTAATTATAAAACAAATTTTAAAATTATGCTTAGTTATGTTGTTTTGTTGTACTGAAGATGCTTTATGGCTACTGCATATACATACATACATAAATACGTTTAACTAAAATCTGTAACAGAAGTTGAATAAAATGCAAGTGAATTAGTAAATGAACTAAAAAAAAACGAATGTGAAACTTTGTAAATATGTGGCTTAGTTACGTAGTGTACACTTGTATATACCTACATACATATTGGAATGCATATATACGTATAGTCTTACGAAAAAAAAAATATTAAAATCCAAAAATAAAATTGAAAAATTGGAAAATAAATAAAAAGCAGCTACCTAGACTTATAACAATACAAATATATTTGATTAAAATACACTTACATATTTAGGTACATTGTATTGTATGTAAAAACAAAAATATTTTATTAATTTTAACTTAACACTTAAAAACGATACACTTTAACTAGTAAGCCAACAAAGTCGGTTGAATATCAATTACAGCTGTCAGCTTTTTTTGCGTATTCAATTAAAACTAGGAAATGAATTTCAATTTAAGTTTCTTAGAGCCATTTTCACAGAGGAAGCTTAACTCACTTTCGGCAGTAGACTGTTGAATTTTAATACAAAATATCCGAGCGAACTGCCGAGCGTGAGTTAAATTAACGCTGTAGAAAGTGCCTCTAGTAGATATTGTAGTAGTTCATTACTCATACAAACACATACATACATACATACATACATACATCCATGTATACATATTTAAAGTTAAAAGTACATAATTAAATACATTTTTATTGATTTATTAATTATAAACTACTATATAGGCATTTACACATACATACATACATACAATTTACTTCAATACAAGAAGAATATAAAATAATAAAATTATAAATATAAAAAATAATTTGTTAAAATACAATACATTTAGTATTCTGTATTTATGTAACTATTAATTAAGCGCATAAGTTCATTTATTTCAGAAAAAATAAAAATAACCACACAAAAAAATTAATTTAAAAACAAAAAAATGCGTTTTTCTCATTTAAATGCCTTCGTTTAAGAAGTTTAGGAATCTCTAATCTGGGTGAATCGATGGATTTATAGTGAAAGAATAAAACAGGCCTAAGGTTTGAATTAAAAAGTAAAACATTTTTTGATAATTAAAACTCCAAAGCTTTAATATTAAAATTTTTAAATTTATAGAAACCAGTTTAAGTTTTAAGCTTAAAGTTAACAAAATTTAAATAAAATGATTTTAATAAAAAAATATTCAAAAATAAAGTAAAAAATTTACATTAAAAAATATAAGAAAAAAAAACATTTTTGTACCAAAGCAAAGTTTAAAAAGCTAAAAAAGGTTACATAAAACGTTTTCAATTAATTTATTAAATTTATTATTTTTATTTCATTGGGTTTGAAAGTGAAATCCTATTGGTGAAGCAGATGTTTGTGATTTCAAATACGGATTTTCTTGGGCTGCATTTATAAATGCGATAGTTTGGAATTAAAATTTTGAGTAAAAAGTTGGCTTTTCTTCATTTTTATGAAATAAAAAAAAATGTAATTAAGAAAATTAACCAAAACATAATTTACCAAGGGTTCAAATAGTCAACATCAATGTTTGTGAAGAGCTAAGAAATGATAAAATTTTCTCAAAACCTCTTTAACCTCCAGCTCTCACCTGTTTTGGTTATTTCGGACGTTTTTTTTTACTAATTTCCTAAAATAAATTTTGAAGGGAAATCTAAAGAATCTAACCCGACTATTTTCACTGACAGTCACTAAAGGCGAATAACTTTTACGCCATTTTTTACCCTTTTTTAATTCAATTTGTTTGTTGAAAACTGCAAACGTTGTAACCCCACCAACTACATAGTTCTTAAACGAATTACTGCAAAGCAATTCAATTCTTTAATAAAAAAATTCGTAAATTATAATTTATTGAAATGTTGTTGATATGCTTGAATTCCCAATTCTGATTCCTACTTCAATATCTCATAGAATTAACTTTTCCAGAAATCAAGAAAAAAATTCAGTTGTTATAAAATCATTCAATTTTGAGAAAGCACACATTTCTTCGCTTAAAAATAACATTTAATTATTTTCAATCAATACAGAAGCACTCACGAAGCTGAGACCTTCCAAATGCCACCACAATCATTACAATCAATTCACAATTATGGTAGTTGTTTGTGCCCAAAGAAACATTGTATTCATTTAGAATTACAAAAAAAAATTCCGGCATTGATAACCTCCTCCAATTGTGAACGCAAGCAAATCAACTAACTCGACGTGCAACCGGTTGCAATTTCCTCAATCACCAGGCGCACATAATTGAACAGAAAGGTGGCGCTATGTACAAATGTATTTGGCGGAAGTCGGTAGCGAAGAAAAAGCGTTGCATATGCTAAGGCGCAATTGCCACAGGGTGATCATTAACACTGAGAAAACATTAATCATTTTGGCTGCATTCGTAGGCGTTAAAAGGCGAACGGACGGACGCTTCAATGAACGACGGCACAATTTTTGCGAAGTTTTCAAGTCGAAAAAAATTAAAAAATTTTAAAACCAACTGGAAGAGCAGTCAAATATTACAAGTAAATTGACTTGACAAAGCAAATTTGTATTCATTTTGTGAGACTTCTTTCCGCCTGTTGCAAGCTCTACCAGCTGCCCCTTTACGTTTCTTTTAAAATTGGAGTAAATTGATGCTTATGATGATAATTTTTAAAATAAAAAATATTTCTTTGTAAAAGGATAGAGCAAAAAATTCGATCAATTGAGAAACGCATCTTAGTTTGCTGCATGTCTAAGTTTCGTTTGTCAGTTACACTTATACCAAAAAAATAGACAAAACACAATTCTTACAAGTTTTCATAAGCTTGTTTTATGTTTATTACATTTTTTTTTCTTTTATAAACATATAGTTAGTTAATTATATAGTTAAAAATCGAATATTTCAAAGTTTAAGAACTTATACGGAGTTCTCAAGTTTTAAAAATAATCTAATCGATTTGTTGCGCTGTCCTCACTAGACAACCATCTTCTCGCTTGCAGCCTTCAGGCAAAAAAATTCTGTTGTCAAGCAGCAAGTTTATTATCATCATCATGACTTGTTCAAGAAATTTTCCAACATTTTATTCAAAAATATCTCGCCAAAAATGCAACCGAGATAGACCAGTTTATGAGTAATATTTCAGTTTGTTTGTATGTACTATATAGTAAATCTGCACCACAAGTACATAAAATTATCACAACATCATATTCACCTGTACATCTGTACATTGCTAGCACATTTCCCAAGCCATTAAAAAAATATTTGATATAAACCATAGCACACAGGTTTTTTTTTTTAGTGTGGATAATTTTTATTATGTAAAACCTAGCTAACGAGCATTATATTTTATATTTCGAATAAACAATAATTAATTTCATTTTAATACACGCACGCATTTGTAGAACAACAACAACAACAGAAGCAATAACAAAAGGCAACACAATCAATTCTTAATTTCTTGGCATATTTTTCAAAAATGTTTGTTGCATTTCTTGTATGTTTGTATGTAGGCGCTTGTATGTATGTGTAGCAATGACTAATCTCCAGTCATCATCTCCATGAATTCTGTAAAAGAGATTAGCGTTAAGAAAACAAATATTTGATTAATCAAGAAAAAGAATAAATAAACACAGTGAAAATTTAAGACATCAAAAGTGGCAGCCAGGCAGCTGTGAGTAAAGCCAGCAGTTACCACTTTAATCATTTGACTGACTAGCCAATAAATATTTAATTATCTACCGAACATAATTCCTAAAATCGATCGCTCTATTATGCACACACACACACACACATACATACAAATAGACGACTCACCATCGAAATCTACAGTGCCCGAACCGTCTGTGTCAATTTCCGCAATAATACCATCCAAATCACTAGACGAGAGTTTATCATCCAGCGCCGCAAGAATTTCCTTCAATGTCGATGTGGTGATATAGCCATTACCTTCGCGATCGTACAAGCGGAAGGCTTCTTTCAGTTCTTTTTGTATAGCCTCGGCGTCCTCCTCTTCAAGGAAATGCGCCGCAATATTACAAAATCCATCGAAATTCACCTTGCCCGTATCTTCGGGATCATTCTCATCGACTAGATCTTGTAATTCGCTCTCCTCGAACATTTGTCCCATACTATTGAGGATCGTCTTGAGGCGGAGTGTCTCAATGAAGCCACTCTTTTGTGTATCGAACATTTGGAATGCTCTGCGCATAATGTCCATTTTCTCATCATCCTCCTGTAAATTAGGCAAGTGAGAGTCGAAAGAGGATTTGTTTTTTCTTTTTTATAATATTTTTGCGACAGAAGAATGCGAAAGCTGTTATATTTAACATTTTTTTGTTACGAATTAAATTTTATAGCAATTTAAATAGCAAAAGAAAATTATTATGTAAAACTTGTCCGCGCTTGCGAAAAACACCATACGAGCACATTTTGAGTCAACTTTTTTGGGTATGTGTACGTGTACATTAGGGTGGTAAATAAAAGGAAGAAAAACTAACATTTTCGCACGGTTATCGGCTAAATTGTTCTGCATCGAAAATATTATTTATAAATATAAAAAAAAAATTATGTAGAGGTCGCTCTAAGCGCTCAAAATTCTATATGTAACTAGGCGAAAAAATATAATTTTAAGTAGAAATTGTATGGAATCCTTGAAAATCAAAACTTTTCAATTGGCAAACTTTTATCTCAGTCTACTTCAAAGAATAATAAACAACTGTTTATTTCACATTTTTAAAAATATAATAATCGTGATAATAATTTGGCGTTCACTCTATATAGCTCAGTGTTTGGCCGAGCTTCTCCTACCACTTTTGGTGTGCGTCGTTATATTCTATTACAAATGGAGGCCCCACACTTTTGTGCCGTCTCCATAAGGCAGATGTATTTAATGAGAAGCTTTTCCATGGCTATAAACCTTGAAGGTTTGCAGTTGCAAGACTTTACTTATCCTGGCTAAGATTCTAACCTCAAACTCAGCAGCATATTAGTATTATTTGTTTACTAAAAAAGCTGGAAAGCAAATAATCAATAATAAAAAATTTAACAAAATAGTTAATATTAAAAATCTTTCAATAAACACAACCAATTGTCTATAATTGAATAGTCCTTAAATATAAATTGATTATTGCGATTGAAAAATATTGAGTTTCATTATTTACATACCATTTGTATGAGAAATGGTTACTTCCCTATATAAATTAAATAGTAAGCTTTGAGTGCTCTGAGCGAACTCTAAATTTTAATTTTGATTTCAAAAGAAATATGGATTATTATTTTTTAGTTAAGGGGCGAGCGCTTTAAAATTCCGACTTAACTTTTTATCCCAATCATTTTTGTATCACCCTTATACACCTACGAGTACATATGTACATACACACGTACATACATATACATACATATGTAACTATACAACGTCCTAATTGGATATTTGAATGCACACCAAGGAATATCTTTTAGAGGCTTGGATTGGGAAACACTGCCGCTGCAGCATCTTCAGCCACTCTCATTCGAATTCGAATTCAAATTTCAAATTTATATTAATTTTTATTTGGCTTAAATTTTATTCACACTTTATATCTGTTGAAAAATATATATTTTTAAGTTATATTCAATAGCTGAACATGAATATGATTTTTAAATATAGGAACTTTTTCGATCGAAATACTTTTTCCCTGTATTTCTATTGGTGATACGCTGTAGCATTTACATGCAGAGAAAGTAAACGGGCAACAAAAGCTGAATGAGTTGAAAGACAATTTACACAGGAGATTTTTGTTGAGAACGAATGACATTCCAATACTTAATTCAAAACTATTGGCACGCAGATTTATGCGCTTCACTAATTTAACAGTGGCGGCAGATTTTGGTTTGTTTTGTTTTTTTTTTTTACAAAAATCGCAATGTTTTGCGTTACACAAAAAAAATAATATCGCGTTTAGCGACGCCAAATGGTACATCGGAACAGCTATTATTTAAAGATGGCTTTATAAAAGATTTTGGCGAATGTAGAGGTAAAAAAAATGATTAGTATAACAAGTTTTTCGAGAACTTTCGGCACAGTAGATGACTAGAATCTGGTATCAAAATCAGTTCGTACATTAACTAATAATGTTGAGTAGCACGAAATTTACTGAATTTTCTTTTGGATGTTAAACCTAATTGATTGCGTATAAGAAAAATAGAAATGTTTCTACTCGTAATTGAATCTCTTTCTAATTTTTGTTTATTTCCTTGAAATTTTTGTTACTAATAATTTCACTGCCCAGTGGTTTCCATCCTACCAGTTTTGTCTGGAAATCTAGTTTACCATTATACAATTAATTCAGTTAATTATGAAGTAGGAATTTCTTTCTTTTCTATGCACATTTTGTATTTAATAAACTCTTGCACATACTCGTACATCGGACTATCCAAAAAAAATAATATTTTTCTTTTTATGTATTTGGTTGCATATGAAAATTTCATTGTCGATCAAAATAAAAAAAAATGATGGCGGAATTTCGGCTTTTTATTTTTTAGTTTGCGCTGGCAGAGTTTTCAATGCAAAAAGCGTATTACGTTACTTTTTTTTTATAAAAAAATCAAGTAAACGATATTTGAGTTTACGATTTAGTAGCGCATTTAATTTTAATATTATAACGTGAAAATTTGAGTTGGCTAGAAATTACTGCTCGTGTTTGATAATTTTTTAATGTTGCTCCTTTTCAATTTCTTACTCAAATTCAAATCAAACAAAAATCAACGGCAATTACTTCAAAGTTACGCTCTTTGGTTCAAAAATTTAATGAGCAACAAAATAACAAGCTTAAACATTTTATTATTTTTTTAGTTAAATTTTTATATAAAAAAAAGTTTGGCAAAATGTTTTTGCGTTAAATAAATGTGATATTTTGGCCATTTTTTAATACTTTTTTAATCAAATTTTTTTATACAAAATTTACAATAACTCAAGAAAATTCAATAACAGTTATAATTATTTTTTTTTTTGAGTATTCAGTTTGTAGTCACAAATTTCGAAGGTAAAGAAGAAGTTTCACGTCGTTTTAATGACTGGAAACTCAAATTTTATTCAAAAAATTCAAGATTTTATTTTTTAATTCGAAATTTTAATGAAATTGTATTAATATTGTATACTTTAAAATTTGAATTTATATGGCTTTTGATAGGGAATGAACTAAATTTTGTTTGCAAAGTATTAGAAATTAGACACAAGAAAAATAAATGGCCAAAAAATCCGAGTACTACTATAATTCTTGCGGTCAGTATGCACCTCACGCGACTACAAAAAGTTTAGTTTTCCACAATTTGTGTCTCAACATATTGTGTTTTTCTTTAAAACTAGCCAAGCAGTCACTTATGCAATTTAGTTTATACAGTTTAGTTTTTTATATTCGTTACAAATTTCCTCACTTTGTTTACCATTTTGATAGGTTATATGATCGAGCGCCACAGAAGTAAAACAAAAGTAGAATTGAACCCTTTTTGGGATACTCGTCGCACGCACTGATCGCCTGCTTTGCCACTCGATTTATCGCGTCGGTGATGATCACCCACTTTCACACTTCCACGGTGGATGAGATTCGTTGATAAACTAAAACACTAATTGTACAAAATCAATATTTATAACATTATACGTACATTTGTATGAATGTGTGGGCGTGTGGGTGTGTGTGTGTGTGTACTTTTTCACGTACTTATACCGCGCATTGACCAGCACTACATACACTCAAATGCGATCCAACGAGCCAAATATCCAACCAAATAAAATCTGTCCATCCGTCATCCGCCATCCTCCCAACCGACGCGTCTCACAATTTAGAATGCATGCACCCGGCACACTCCCACTCACATACGACTACACACACACACACACCCAAACGCTCTATAATCTGTTCATATACTAGAAGGTATATACTTCAGGCAATATCACTTCAGGCACACCACCGCAGCGAGCGCGCAGCAGCAGTTCATCGGTAGAGCCAACGACACACATACATACATACACCAACAAACACCCTCGCCATCTTTCCATCGTTTATCCAAACGATCTAGTCACCCACCTTAGCTATCTGCCCACTTAGTCACCGATCGCCACCAATTCCCCAATCCATATGCCGAAGCATTGGATGCCACGTTCGTATCGGATCATTCATTTTTGAGTGCGAATATTTGGTTGCCCAAAAAGTTTTTAGTATCGTTAGTTTTTAGTTTAGTTGCTGTTGTTGGGCTTTCCTTTACTCTCGCCGTGTTGAAGGTGCATACATACCTACACAGCTGGTTTATTTGTTTTTGTTTCCAAGTTGTGTGTACAGCGGAATGTTTGCGGCTACTGTTCATCATCAAATTTTTAGTGAATTTTTTTCAACGCATTTTTTTTTGCTTCGGCCACGCTTCATGTTCGTGTTTATGTTGTTGTATTAGCTGAATATGATGATCGCCTTTTCCGCTGCAGTGGTTGTTGTTGTTGGTTGTGGTTGCGTTGCTGGCTGTGATTATACGATTTTACAAACACTATACCCGAGTATATTCACACATACGAGTGACATGAACGAAATATTTTGTTTTTTTTTTTTGAAGATCAAAAAAACTAATTTTATTGGCTATCCTCGAGATTGCAGTCGTATAGATATTTTAATTTGCATACATAAGATATTCGTATACTAGACAGTTGTGTACCAATGATCTTTGGAAAATGTACATAACAATTCATTGGCGCAAAAATTGCGAGGGCGGGCGTGCGCGTGCAGAAGTGATTGTTCGATTAAGAATTCTACGAAGAACAAGAGACAAATATTTCAGTTATGTCATCGATGAGTTGACAATGTGCCCCAATGCGAATTGAGTGTGTTTTGGGGAGGTTGCTTGAGATCGTCATCTGCGCTGCAAAGTTCAAGATCACAGATGCTTTCGAATTTTTTGTGCTGATATCAAGGTGATCGTTGTGATTGGTTAACAAACCCACATTGGCCTTGACCGAGTTCGCGGTATCAAGGAAAATGTTTGGTTTCAAATATTCGAGAATTGTTAACAAATGTATGCAAGTCATAAGGGAAACTGTTCTTTGGTTAATAAGGATCTCCATTTTTTAAGCTGTTCTTTGGTTAATAAGGATCTCGATTTTCAAATAATCTATAATTGAAATAGCCAACGATCAGATAGGCTTAGTTAAAAAACAAATCTGGCCATTATCAATTAAAAAAGATACAAAACTCGAATGTTAACTGACCGACCCATCATCAGTTCTGTGGGGTACTACTTGATGGGAGTGCACGGCATACGGTTGGGGTGTCCCACTAACGATTTTTGTCGTACTTGCACGGTTTGGCAAAACATGCAATAAAAAGCTTTCTCCAAATATTTCGCTCAGTGTTTGGCTGACGCTTCGCAAAGGAAATGCGATGGTTTTTTCTCACGATAACGGACGCAAGTGAAATAAGTATGCCTCTGTAGAGTAATTTTAAATAAGTTTCAACAAACGATGTAAAGAGATTTTATGTTTTATTCAATGCCACGAGATCAGTACAATACCTGGTCTAGGCGTTCTCACTTGACGTTACAAACTGTCTTAATCATATTTTTCTTAATGTATTTATAGCTAAACTAAGTCAGCCCAGCGATCGCATTTGGTGGGAAAATGTCTAATCATGCGATCGCTGCGCTTGAGGCGTTGATGGAAAACGGTACGAACCCACAGGTCTCAAATGTCATTGGCATATTATTTTGGTGTAAAGAAATGCATTTAATTCAGTCTGGGTTTTAAATAACCGAGACAGTTGCACACTTGAATGTTAGCGCTTAGTGCGTATCAAGTGCCTTGATATTCTTAGTTATGGTTTATGTTATGTGATCGACATTGGCCTTAAGCGTTGAATAATCAACGTCGGTCTCAAAAGTGTGGGAAAGTAATGTATAAGAATATGTATGTTTGCATGCATGTCAATATGTATGCATTTATACTGACCGTTTGCATTAATATCAATATGTATGCATTTACGTCGACCGTTTTCCGTAACACCTCTTTGCCAGACTAAGCAGAGTTGCAATCCCCGTAAACGTAATCTCAATACCTAATCCATAGACCCATCAGAGAAAAGGGCTAGCCCTCTATTGAACGATACCAACGAACGGGTGTACATAACAAATAAGTTGCATGGCGCTTCGTTTCCAGTTACAAGTTATATTGGCTTAGTTCAACACACCCAAAATCCATCTAAGTAGATCGAATTAGATTCTGATATCAATCAGCGAAGGTTGAACTCGTTCCAGTATGGTGAAAAAGACCCAGATATTTTGTTAGCGGAATGATCCTTCTAAGTATAAGTGTACTGGCCGTATTAGATCTCAATTGTATGGTTGAAATAGGTCTAAAATGTCGAAATAAAAATTAATAAAAAAGAAAAATATTTTTGGAGTTCAGCTCAGCTCAAGGTGGGTAATGGCAAACTTTTAAAAAATATTTTTATAATCAATCTGAGAACTTAGTTTTTCAGCGACTTTATTTTTATTACCGGATTTATACGCGACTTTTTTAATATAATCTTTTTTGCAAGATTTACATGTATCATTATTAGATAAAAATGGCTGTAAAGTTTTCTCAGAATACCGTTAGTTGGGTCGTATGAGCAACATGTTGAATATAATGAAAAATACATACGGAACTACTATCCACAAAATCTAATTAATGCACGAATTCAGTAAGCAGTCTCAGTCTCTTATAAGAATAAAAGTCACAACTTTAGAATAGTTGGCATTCATTAGTTTCAAAATAAGGCCTCTAGTCTCAAAATAAAGTCTCTAAATTGTAACCTAGTGATGAGCAGGTCACAAAAAATTAAAATAAAAACAAAAGAAAATAAATTGAAAGCGAGGAAAAGCAATAATCTCTAGCTCAATTTGAGACTTGAGATTATACCAAGTTACTGAATTCGGGCATGAATCTGCTGTACAAAGTACCATCATACCACCCACAATTTAAGATAAAAAAGTCTTATTGACTAATTGACTTCAAAACCTCTACCAAAGCGGATAAAGAAATATCAATCAACTAAGATTTACAGGCTAGACAGATTTCACGGGATTAGCGAGTTTGCTGGGAGTTATCTTAAGACTTAAAAGCACTTGAATGCTCATCAGGGGGTTAGCCTTATCGTCTGTGAATGTTTTAAGAAAAGTCATTGAGTGTTCGAAGCGAAAGACTTGAAAGTTTATTTTTTTGGTTTTTTTTTTCTTAAAAAGGTTGGGAATTCCCAAGAATAATTTTCGGTTCATTAAAGCTTATCATCTAAAGAAATATTGGTCAATCAGTTATGCCGCTAATCGTTACTGCGTCGTGAACCATATTGGGGAACGTAGTAGCAATTAACGCAATGCCAATTTTAATCTTGAATTTCTTTATTTCTATTCACAAAAAGGTTGTTAATATGGACTGCATACTTTAGTGAAAGTAATACAAGATTAAAGCATGTATAGGTATCAAAAAAGTGGGAGGTATTGCGCCTAATTAAACATACATATGCCTGGTTTTCATTAGGTCCAACTTGACTTTCATTATCGTCAAATATTGTCAATTGAATGAAAATGGGTAATCATAAGATGTCAACACTTTACACAATTTGTCAATATGGCGGCAATTTTATATGCGTTTGACATATCCTGCCATATCGACATTGGTCACTGCAATTTCGACGTCAGTTAAGGCAGTTTTTGATGTCAGCGATTTTAACAGAATTGAGACAGAGTACTAGAATCGAGATCGCTTAGAGAGAATAAAAGAAATAAGACTGTTAAACGAAATCTTGGATTCAAACATTTTGTGGGGATAGTTAGTCCCTGCAACATAATCTAAGAAAAAGTTTGTAAAGGTGAGAGTAATGCTCTGCTGCATTGTAAATACAATTTACAAAAATTGTATAGAGAGCCGTGAATTTAAATAACATAAATGAGTTTTAGGCAAATCAATTTGAAGGTATATTGCATATCGTCCCTCTATGTACATCCTTAACAGTCGTAAAGACTTTCAAATCATCGACGTAAAGCAAAAGGTTTGAAAAGAAAAGAAACATGTATTTCTGATATAATTTACATTAAATTCTTTAAATTAATACTCAAAAACTTCTATGAAAAACTTGTACATACTATTTAAATAATCAAAAACTAAATAAAAACCTTAATGAACTTATCAATATATACTTGATTCCCTCATTAGATATTCAATTTTTTCTAATATTCAAATCAATTAAACTAGTAGAGAAAAGCTTCAAAATATATACATAAAATACTTTTTAATGAATTTATTATTTCGAACTGTTTTTTAAAACTTTCGCTCGACGTCTGATAGATTACTTGTATACCGTTAAAAATAATGTATTTGAGATAAATCGAATTCAGAAATTTGCTTTGGAATTATTCAGAAATAAGCCATATAAAAATGCCACTAAAATGCAATTGAGGTATACAATTATTTGGCCCCCTAAGAATCGTTTCTGGATCCGTTTCTGATGTATAACAGTGAAACTTAACTTGGATAAAAAAAAATAATTTTATTTAAATTTTCTGTAAAACAACGAGACTCTATTTTAAATTTCCTTAAATACAATAAACGATTATGAGAAGGCTTCGATTTGTCAGACAATTTTTGTATTTTTAATACAAATATAATTTAAAATTTTTGAAAACTGCGCTAATTATGTGCCACATTAGCTCTGGCAAAATACCGCATTTCTATGGTAGAAAAATTTTTCTAATTAAAAAAATTTATTTCGCGGCAAATAAAAAGTATTGAAAATAAAAACTGTGTACCTTCCACGAGTATAAATACATTTTGAAAAAAAAAAAAAAGAAAAATGTATGTTTGTATTAACATATGTATGTATGTATGTATGTATGTATGTATGTATGTATGTATGTATGTATGTATAAGTAAGTAGCAAACCACATTTGTATGCTATGCGATCAACAAATTGGCTCGCAAAAAACAAATTCGATATGATGTCGGCCAATTTGGTGGTCAGTGGGTACATCGAACGTCATCATTAGTGACCGCAGATTTTGGGCTGTAAGAACAGCAACAAGTACGCACAGACTTACAACATACAAAAGTACGCAAACCTACATATGTACATACATACATACATACATATGTACATACACAAGCTGCTCATACTGTAGTTTTTCAATTTTCTCTTGCCTATTTCGATCGCTTCATTTCGTTTAATTTCGCGCCGCTTTTCCTGTGGCCAACTTTGGAAAAGTCGCCGCCGCAGCAAAGACGCAGGTGGTGCAATTTTGGTGCCGTCAACAACGAGGCGGCGCGCCTTCTTCGCACCTTTAGTGCATAACTATGTATGTACAACATGAAAATGAAAAAAAAAAAAAAATAATTATAGTATATTTAGTAATAAATATTTCTTGTACCCTTGTGTGCATGTATGTATGTATGGTTGTACGCGTAAGTGTTCATACTATCTACATAAATTGTTGAGCACATTGGCGGATGGGTAATTATGCTGCTGCTCAGCTGACATTTCGCAAGATAACATTTTACTTAGTAGATTTCAACAAAATTTGTGTCTTTATTTTTTCCAATATGTTCTAATTTTATTTGTTCCTTATTGCTTTTGTTTTATTTTTTGAGAAACCACTATATTTTGTTGTGCGCGCAAACGTTCATATTTTTAGTCGAATTATAGTAAGTTAAAAGTATTTGCATTATTTGCCAAGAGACCGTCGCGCACAACAAAAAAAAAAAACAATTGTCGTGGTAGTGCTGCTGTTAGAGCCCTGCTGCCCGCACATTTTCCATATTCATTGTCAACCCAGCAATTAGAAAGTTTGGCTATCGACTAAAGGGTGAGCGGGCTTTACTCTCTACCCTTAAGCGTTAGCGAAAGTTTTAGGAGTTATTAAATACTCAACGCGAATTCTTATCTAAAAAAAAATATCTTTAAAAAGTCTTCTTCAACCCGAATTACCGCTGGTTGTCACGAATATTTAGATACTTTCAGCTAGTTAAGAGATGGTACGATGACAAGGCAGACATCTAAAAGACAGTGGAAATCAGCCATAAGCTGCTGTTGATGCAACGGACACTTTGAGCGTTCTGATAAGACTTATGTTGAGAGTTCATTGTGGTAGAACTTCCTTCTTTGAAAAACGATAACCACTGGTAGACACATGAGTTTGCAGAAGTGCCAAGTACTCGTTATGTAGTTCCGCAACCGACCAACCGTTCACACCAGAGAGCCTATCGGGAGTGTTTATGAAGTACTAGCCAAGGTGTTTCAACCTGAGCCTTGCGAAAGCAGGACAGTTGAGAAGGTAGCGTTGAGATCATTCCACCTCATCATTCTCCATACAGCACCCGCACCTCGGGCTTTGCAACTTTGTATGTCGAGGTTTCCGCCCAGCGTTTATGAATATATTACTGAGAGAACTTTTTGACGAAAACGCAGCTGCGAAATCAGACTCCGGGCTGTAAAGATGCTTCCAACTGATAAAAGAGCGCTGACACTTCACTGCGTCACATGAAGAATATGAACAAGTCCTGATGATTGGACACAAGGAAAGGAACTACCATTTCAATTTATGAGTGAAAGATGGAGTTTGGATAGGTACAAAGATCTTAATTGAGAAACTCATTGTCCAGATCCAACTCCGACTGCCTGACCATGCCAGCATTTTCCAAGCGATTGCAGAAACGCTTAGGCGCATAGAATACGAGTACCACGCATCGGCAAGAAACCTTTGTGAATATTTCCGCAGATAACACAGATTTATCACGGTACACTCTTCGTCCTCGGTTAAGTATGAATTAATGGAAGACTCCCGATGATTCGATATTACCCGAATATGGCTCCAGGGGCATATATACACTAAAGGAAATAAAACTGATAAAAATGGATGAATTAGTAAAAAGCAGTATGTCCCACATGGTGGACGAAGACACCTCGCCTCCAAAGATAAACGAAGAAAAGAACATTACAGAATCATAAAGCATTATCAGACAGATACATTGGTCGATAGTATCGATACTATTATCTCATAAATACTAGAACTTTGCTAAGCACGAATGAGGGAAGTACTTAAAAATGTAATTCTGTCAGTAAAGGTCATAACCGAAACCATAGGCATACCCTTGAATTGATTATGTTGCAACTGCGAGTGCTCGGACTTAAAGAAGAAAGTCAAACACTATAAGTTTGAGAGCATACTCGTATACCTACATATGTCGGATGTCCATATTTTGTAGCACAATGGAAGTATTTGAGTATAAAGTTGGGAAGGCAGCACAAATTAGAGAAGCTTGGAGACATTAAGCTTCACGATATAGATTTTGGCAATGGTTGTCAATATGGCGTTTTTTGTCATCGAACTTTAATGTATCCCAACTGTTACGACTGCAGAACTCCTTTGACTATAGAACCGGTAGGGAGTTATTGCTCAGCCAGTCGGATATTAAGTATCATACTGACGCTTTTAGGTAGGTTTGACTCTTAAGGCTTACACTCTTCGAAAGAAACGCTGAGTTAATATTGTGTTTTGCAATGTTTTCCAGTCGGTAAATAATGTAAGGGCTAGCGTCAATTGGGATTTATATGCAATATGGTTAGCGGGAGAATAGAAACAGTATGGTAAGCGATGGCGATAATTATTTCCCAATACATCGATAAAAACAAGTACTGATAACATCAACAACAATAAAACTAACCTGGGGCTATGAACGATAACGAAAAGGAAAATGCGAATAATACATACATACATACATACATACATATAAGAATGTCGATAATGAGAGATAACATTAACGGTAGCAATAACAACGATAACAAGAAGTACATCGATAACGATAACGCCAATTATATCTAGTCCAACTTCTATAGAACTTTTCCCTAAAAATTCAGTGGAAACTCGAATACCTCCTCTGCTTTCGAGTATTGAAAGGTTTTACGTTGTACAACAACGATCTTGTGTGCTACATAAGTACACTGACATCTGCTGGGTGTATGGAAGGAAATTTCTTTTGTGTATTTTTTTTTTTTAATTTTTCAGCAACAATAAATTAAGCGGAACTAAAATAGAGAAGCATCAAGTACACGAAAATTAAACATGTAACAAAATAAATCAGCAGCACAAAATCGGAAAATAATAATAATTTAACCGTTTCCGACTTACGCAAGGGCCGACAGACATATTCAAGTGCATACATACATACACATATACATATGTATGTACTTGCATACGAGTACTTGGAACATCGAGTTGT
Source organism: Philophylla caesio (assembly GCA_963971545.1). Classification (NCBI taxonomy): domain Eukaryota; kingdom Metazoa; phylum Arthropoda; class Insecta; order Diptera; family Tephritidae; genus Philophylla; species Philophylla caesio. The sequence goes on from OZ020609.1 coordinate 95,535,296, forward strand.
AGGTATTAATATATTTTATAGATGTATCTATAAATATGTGCTTACAGTGCTTATAATAATTATAGGACACACACATTAATTTTGCTTTGATTTCATTTTCAATACATTTCAATAAAAGTCCATCTCGTTTATTTACAAAGTTTCAAATTAAAAACGAAATTCAAAATCGTTTGAGAAATTTTCACCAAGACTACAAAAGGTTTTAGAAATTTTTGGTGTGTAGTTTCTTAGTTCTTTCAAATTTGGTATAAGAAATTGAAAGGACTACCGTTAAATTTTAGACAATTATTTCCACTTTTACATCCATAAACTCATATAAAAATCATATAAACTTCGACAAAAAAACGAGACTTCCCTTTTATTGTACTTAAATTGAATGAGCTCTCAAATCATGATTCAATTATAAAAGGTTAGGTAAATAATGACATTCGAATTTTGGCACTCCCTTATAAAGTGTTGTTTTACGAAGTATAGAAAACGGGTTAGATTTTGTTACCCTTTCTTAAAAAGTAAATAATAAGTAGCAACATGTTAGTGATTTTTTTAATTAATAGTTTCGAACATTTCGTTTAAATTAAGAAATACAATAGCTACGCTTACAAAATTTAATTAAATTTGTTCTTCTTGGTAGGTTTTTTTTTGAATTTTAATTAAATTTGTTCTTCTTTGTAGTTTTTTATTTAAATTTTCAATCTATTTGTCCCATTAACTAAACGTTTTTATGGTATAAAGCAAATATAAGTTACTTATTCGGTTTATTCCTGTTATTTATTTACTATCAGTATCAGGGTTATTCCTAATATTGTGATTTATTTTATTCCGATAAATAGTAAGTGACTTTATGAAGTTAATGGAGTTGTAGGAAAACCACAATAATTCGAGATTTTAGAAAGAGAATATTTATATAATAATAGAAAAATAAATCAAACTTCATTACTCAAGAATTTAATTCTTACAAATTCTTGTTTTGGCATTTGGACAATTATTATGTCACATTATTTTTAATTTATTTAAACTTAATGCTTCTAGAAATTACAAAACTTTCCACTCTATCACATAGAATTTATATGCGCATGAAAAAGCGCGTCATTTATACACATTTACATGAAATATTTACGAGACGGGGTCAATCTTGTTAAGAGGTATTTACGCGTTGTAATCAATTTTATACTCGTAATTTTTGTATGAAGTTTGAAAATGGGATTTTTATATGAATTGCAAAATATTAAAAATAAAATAGTGAAAACTTGTACAAATATGGATGTCATATAATTGCGATACGCACTATGAGTTTGTATGTACTAAGTGAAAAATATCGCACTAATGAATGTTTATGCAACCAAATTTTTGTTTTCTGCTAAAATGAGCTTATCCATTCGTCAATCACGCATTTATGGACATGCACACATACATACATACAAATGTATGGATATACTTACATATACATTTGTAGGTGATACCCACTCCTACTGCTTTCGCGTCCCGCTGCCCTAAAAGTGTAAAGTTTTTGATGTTTGGCCTTGCATTCAGATTTTGGATTTTTCTCTTCCGTTTACTTAAGTTCTTATTGCGTCTAAAGATGTGCGCCTCATTATCAGATTTGCTGTTGTTTTTCCTCTTTTTTTTTATATTTATATTTCACGAAAATCAACTGCGATAATTGGCCCACATCAAAGGCATAGCGGGAATTTTTGTATGCCATATTTCATAAATTTCTCCCAAGATACTTAATAATGAGCGCGGTGTACATATTTCAACAATTTTTTTTATGAGTTCATTGGCGCAATTTAGAATTTACAATTCGGCAAAGTACTTACTTAAGTATGTACATATGTATATATACTCGTATATATACATATGTATATATATATATATTTATGTACATAAGAACGCATGTACCTCTGTGCTGATCGTTTAAAAAATTCATATTAAAAAAGCAACTTAGTGCAAGCTAAAATAATGAAAATTTTTTAAGACAAAAATAAAATGAAAATCTCTCTTCAGTCTCCCGCTGGCGAAAGACACTATAAAAAAGTTTCAAAAATAAACATACTGACTTATTACTGTATGACTAAATAATATAGTTGTTTAAAGTGAAAATTTAAATAAGTAAACACTGAATGAAAAATGACATGTACTTAAGAGATTTTGTATTAAAGTCACAAGACATGTGTACATAATTTTCAACTAGAATATTTCCGTGAAAGATCTATGGTATTTGGCGTAAAAAGCTCAGCATGCAACTATTGTAGGTGTTTTTCGAAATTAGAAAAAAAAAACATGAATGTTAGCGCGTAAATAAAAATAACAAAAAGGCATTGAAAAAGAATGAGATCACCAGGGCGATAAACAGAGTAAGGAAATTAAGGATTTAATTTGAAAACAAATTGAATTAAAACAAGTAAAAAAAAACTGTATTCGACTGGATATCGTATAAGTATAGCATACATTGAAGTCTACACTTCGGCAAGTTTTTTCTTGGGGTTTCACGTCATCCAGGTTATCAGGTTATAATAAAAAAATATATTAATTTTTAGATTGTTTTCAATTACTGTGTACTTGGTTGTTAGAAACTGTTAAAATATAATACGACTATGCAACATCAAAAAATTCACCGATATCTCGAGTGGTCATTCGTATTAGGTATACTTAGTAAACAACAGAAAACAAATTCATATTTTGATATCACGTCCAGGACGTCCTAAAAATAAAAAAACGGTAATCTTACTTTTTTTACTTTTCGTTACACTTAGTTGATGGTAGCTATAAAATTATATCATTGGTGTGTACAAAAGTCATCAAAATATTTAGATTATTCATAAATCTACAAAATGCCGCGTGTTTTTGTTAATTTTCCTAGCTTATTGTGTTACGTGTGTGGTCAATTTACTCCTAAAAGTGAAAAAAGCCAATTTCGCCTTTGTTTGATGCCTTTTGTTATATCAATGCAGTGGCGTGAACCCAAAAATTTTAAGTAGACGACTGTTACTTCTGTTAAACAACTGTGAAAAGTTTTTCACAAAAATCAACACACTCGGTGAGGTATGTTACTGTGTCATCCATTGACGCTACCTTATTCTCCAGACATTCAAGTACCGGAAAGATTTTGTATTTCGTCAAGTTTATCGAGTCCTATTGAAGAAGAAGATGAAGCCAGGCCCTTCTAATAGCGAAGAGGTATTTATAGATGAAAAAAAAACAGAGCCACATTTGATTAGTCAATCAGAACTAGATGACCTTGTTAGAGATATGGATTTGACCAAAGAAAAATCTGAAATATTTAGCTCGAAATTAAAACAATGGAATCTATTGAAAACTGGAGTTAAAACTGCAGCTTATCGAAAACGTCACATTACCATAGCTATATTTTATTCAAAAGAAGATGGATTAGTGTTCTGCAATAATATTGATGTATTTATGTCAGCATTAGGTCACAAGCATATATCAAAACATGGGTTCAAGATTCAAAAAAATGCAGAGTACATAAAGCGTTATCAGGGTAGATGGGAGCCAGCCATGCCTGCAGACTATTGTTGGAGCCTTCAGAGTGATACTGCCACTACAAACTACAAGACGAAAGCCAATCGTTCAATAAATGAGTTTCACTGCTAAACTTGATGTAATAGAACAATTTTATTTCAAAGACTGGCCTTCCTTTCAATAACCACTGCAGGAGCTGTAAACACGTAGACAGCAGAGAAACCATTCTTCACTATCTGTGTGAGTGCCCAGCTCTCACCTTCATAGCTTCATCCACAAATTAAAGTGGTTCGAAAATTAAAGATCGCAGGACATACCAGAGGTTCCACGAAAATAGCGTAGCAAAATGGTGCTTCCAACGCTAATTGGGCCCTTGTCACTAAAGGACTAGGCAACGCTTCAACCAACCAACCAACCATATCTACATAACAACCTAATTATTTATGTGTTTTATACAAACTTTACACGATTTTTTTACTTCTTAAAAAAGGCAGACATTTTTCGAAAAATAAAAATCTTAGTTTTAATTCTTTCAATAGCTGAAGAAATATTTATGTTTTTGTATTTTCTTAAAGCTTCGTGATATTAAAGTTTGTGCGTCCTTAGACGAGAAGATTCAAATATACAAAAAAAATTTATTTTAAATTAAGTTATAGTATACATAGCCGGATTCTGATCATTTTGATATAATTTCTATGGATATCTACATCTCGATTTGGGTTGATAGCTGCAAACAATCGTTTAGCGAACAAAATTAAAACTACTGAGCACCCGAGTATAAAATGTTTAAGAAAGCAGATGCAAGTTGTAAGCTTCAAAATTTGTTCAACTAAAAAAAAAACTGATTGTTTGAAATAAAATCAATAATATTCTACTACTTCCTAATATGCTATGCATTACATTTAAAGGTTCAGTTATTTACTTTTACATATATGTTGGTATTTTTTTGAATGTCAAATATCATTTAAAAATACCTACCTAAATTTAACTTCGGAAATGTTTCATAATGAAATATGATTTCAACACATGTTATTGTCAGCAGCTCTTGCAATGCCTTTAAGAAAATAAAATTTATATTTTGCAATCGATACAAAAAGGTTGTGCCAAAACAAACACGATTTAGCAAACACGAAAAAGTGCTACAGTAACGCAAATACCGGGTGGTTCAAATATGTACATGTAAATAAAAAATATTTATTTTTTGTGTATGTCATGACTTTATGAGTAAGAGCAAACAATTCTTGCAGACAAATAGTTGCCCTTGTTGTAACCCAGTTTTATGAATTTTGTATTTTCGATAAGGCTTCTTGACAGGATATGACATTCACTTGGCAGTATGTAGCTTTCAACCTAAGCGAGGGCAGGGTTTATATAAACGAAAGCCACACCTAAAAAAAAAACACCCAAAAACGGCCGGTACAAATTTCTTCAGTAAAATTTTTCAATAGCAATATACGTACATACATATGTTGGCTTATTACTTTTGGGTTGTGCTCTTTAAATTTTAACTTTTTGGCAAAACGACCGCTGGTCAATATTTCTAGCAAACTTTAGCAAAGAGAAACCCTCATTTTCGCTGTCATTGGCAACCTAACCGAGTACAGAAACGCCTTCTGGTAAATTCTGGCAAGATCTTACAAATCCGGTTGAGTGAGCGAACGGATTTTTGACAACAAACTGCTATTATTCTTCTTCTTATATTTACTGTTCAATATACAAATTCAAAGATTCCTTGTCTTGAACTGTTTCAGACTTAAAAAAATTTTTAATTTATTTAATTTTTAATTTTTTTAACCGCTTTTATGGTAGATGGATACGGATCTTGTATACATATGTATATTTAAATATACCTAATTTTAATTTCGAATTTATACAAAATCGTCTAACTGCTCAAAATATGTATATGTATGTATCTAAAAGAAATTGAAAATGTTACAGTTTAGATAAAATTATTCTTTTTTTAAATTAGCACTTTAACAAAATTCGCTATTGTAGAACTTTATTTATTAATATTACGATATGAAAATACAAAATGATTTCTAAGCTTTCGGCGATGCTCAAAAAATCTTCTCCCATTTACTCAACCAGATAGCCGATCATGGCGGATTTTATGTAATTTATTTCAGCAGTTCATGGCATATATATTCTTTGCAATGGTATTCGAAAACTATTAAATCATACGATGTTTAACATTTTTATTTTAATAATATTTGACGAAAATGAGAAATATTTTTTTTTGGCAAATTATAAAATTTGCATCAGCAATGTTATTTAAATAACATCAGTCTGAAGCTCTAAGTTATAAATTAAAAATTTATGAAAAAATATTAAAAACCGAGTAGATTTAATTTAAAATTTCGTGAAAAAAAGGCTTTAGTAATTTTTTATTATTTAATAATAAATTTTCTATACAATATTTTAGGGATATATTGTAGCGTTTAAATGCTAATTTGTGTTAAATAGTGTTAACTGTGAATTAACATACATAAATACATTTGTATTTAAGGTCGTTCAGTTTCTTACGTTTAAAATAGTAAAGTGACTCATTTTGCTCGATAAATTAACGAAAGTAATTCATAGTCAAGAAAAAAAATAATTTATGTTTTCTGGACAACCAGTATGAATGCACTTTCTTCCGCAAATTTTCAAAATACATACGTACATACTTACATATTTATATATGCACATATTTACGTATTTATAACACACAACTCATAACTCGCACATACAAAGATCATAATTCATCGATTGACATCGAGCCAAGTGAGCGAAATAACTTAACCAGAAGTCGTGGTAGATTGTATTTAGTAAATAGCTACATATACATATACATATGTACACATATCCATTCACACATATACTATGTACATATAGGTAAATATATTTCAATGAGTAAATAACGCGGAGAATTTGGTTTGTTTGTTTTCTTAACATTGCGTAGGCGGAAATCTTCAGCTGACCGAACTGTTATTAGCATTTACGAGCACAAGTCTTCACTCAACACGTGAGACATTCGGAATTAATTTTCATGATAAGTGGCCTTCTCATTGATTAAAATTAAAATTAAGACATAATGATGGCAATAAGAAAATTAATTTTTAATTTGTGAACAATCGCTTCTCTATAATAAATCTATAAATGAGATTAATAAAATAATAAATCAGCGTTAATTAAGAAATTAAGCAAAAAAAAAAACAAAAAAAATTTTAAATGTCATACACAAATTGACCGCAGCATGTTTCTTATTTTCTAGATGTATGTATGTGTTTTTCGATATCCAGTTCGTTAATTTATTTTACGAGGAAACGCTGAACTTCTTTGTAGAATTTAGTGGAAACAAATTGGCTCTCAGGTTCAATCACCGCATTTTCATGAGCCCAGTTTATTTTAGGGTTTCAGTGAATCATAGTTTTGGAAAATATCTCTTTTTAATTAACTAACACAGGTACATATATAATTACACCCCATTTCATAATTATATACGCATCAAAAAGGACAACTGATTTTGCATTTTTTTAACTTTATTATTATTTTTTTAATATAATGCATTGTCTAACAAAAAGCATTAAGGAACATTTACATGTAGCAATTTTACAAACGATTTAAAATCGTTTCAAAAATATCTTGTATAAGTTGCCTTTTAATGTTTTTACCTTTGTTGGACGAGTTCTCAACTAACATTTCAAGCGATGTTGAATTGCTTTATGTCAGTTTCAAGCTTTATATTAAATGGATTACACACTTTCACATGTTCGTATGATAATTAAATTTTTTTTAAATTAAAAAACGGTTTATTCGTTCATTAAAGCAATAATAGCCCACCTTTGTAGTAATCTGGAATTAAGTAAGAAGTGGTAACAAATTGCCGTTTATCTTTTACAACTGGCGACTGTTTTATCGTATGAAAAATGGAAGAATTTGAAATATCAATGAAATAAAAGCAGGTTTATATTGAACAAAAACCTCGCCCACCAACAAAATAACTTTACTTTCAAAAATGCAAAAACGGCGATATTCTCCTAAAATCTGCACGACATACATATATTTAAATAGATTTATCCCCAAACTTGCCTGCTTCTTTGTTTTTATTTGCAGATAACATTTAATAATAATAATAATTTGGCGCTTACACTCTATAGCTCAGTGTTTGACCGAGCTTGTTCTACCATTTGTGGTGTGCGTCTTTATATTCTACCACCAAATGGAGGCACCTACAATTTTGAGCTGACTCCGAACGGCAGATGTATTAAATGAGAAGCCTTTACATGGCAGAAATACCCTCGGAGGTTTGCCATTGCCTGCCGAGGGGTGACCGCTATTAGAAACAACTTTTTCTAAGAATAAGATTTTGCTTGGCCTGACTGAGATTCGAACCTCAAACTCACCGGCATATCGTACCGCTATCAACTCGACCACAGCGGCCACATAAGGTTACTTTAAATAAATTTTTATATTTACAGTTTTTATATTTACAACGGACCACTTCATTTCATTCCTCAGCTGAGGTGGAGAAACCAGCCTAATAAAAAATGCAACCGAAAATGTTAATTTTGAATTTCGAAAAGAATATAGAAAAGAGTATAGTTTTTTGCCACACGCAAAGCCACATATACATACAAATAATAGAAATCGAACAATTACCAACACTAATTGTTGCCATGGCAATTCAAGTTTGTTCAATAATCGCAAGAAAATGTCAGAATTTAAATAAAAGGAAACTGCACAATAACAAACAATTGAAATTTTGTGTTAAACAGAAGGACTCGTGAGTCAAAAGCCAGTAAATGAACAAGAAATACATAACTAGAATTCAGTTAACAAAAAAAAGCAAAAATAATTGCAAACAAAATTCTGAGTTTCTCTAAATAAAACAATAAAATTGCTTTCGAAATTTTGAAAATTGTGCGGAAATGGAAGAGTTGCGCGATGCCAGTATACACCATACGGCACAAAAACTCGCCATTGCGATAAAATCGATGAAAAACTACGATGAGATTTTCAAAAAAGTGCAGGTAACAGACACACTATAAAGTATTTGCACTTCTTTTAAATAATGTTAAGTTAATCATTTCGCCCTCATTCGCAAAGAAACTCGCCTGCAGTCCAGGCGTTGATAAGAACGATTTGCGCAACACACTCGAGGATGCCATCAAATCGACGGGCCTCGAAACCGAAATTCGAAATGTAGTTTTCCATCTGGTGCGCAACACACTCGGTGCTGAGTCGCAGAAGTCACAGGAAAAGATATCGCACAGCAACGATCCTTTGGGTTATCTACGCCGTTCGGCTGTGCAATGGGATCGACGAGTGCGTAAAAGTTTGAATGCAATGTGCGCCGAACTGAGTATGCCGCTGCAGGGACAACCGCGTACTGTAATGGATCGCGATGAGTTGATTAGCAAATGGGATGAGTTGAGCAATTATAATATTGGTAAGATGGCTTTGGGGAGAGAGTTACTAAGCAATGAGGTTTTTTTTATAAAGTTCGAAAGATATACTCCCTTTAAGAAAACCCCGTTTACTTACTTTTTGAGACCAAGAACTTGGGACCAGAGTCTGATGACATAAACTTAATTATAATAAAGATTTTAGAATTTTTTGACAGCGAACTTCAAAATTCACTTTAAACGGAATTGCAATGCATTTAGGCTTAAAAAAGTGCTAAAATATTTTAAAGTGAACTCCACGCTTATACGAAAATACTAAAACCGTTGAAATTACTATTTTCCCTTAGTGGCTTATTTCAGTACTTAGCAGCTAGTGGAGGCGTCAGACGGAAGATACTTTTAGAATAAACATTCAGTTGGATAGACTACATTTTAACGGTATACTAACTACTTTTTTAAAAACATCGGTTAGATTTGTGATGTCGAAATACCAGGCCTTTCTTAGCTGGTCAAATAGAGATTGGGAAATTTCAACTCTTGCATAGTCGACCTCTTATACCTATGAGTCTGATTACAGAGGCTGTATGCATATTTGTTTTGACATCTACCTTTGAGGTTGTTAAAATATGTGAAAAATTTTCCGTCATCCTTTGTCAAATCGTTCCAATATTCATAAAATTTCCACAATGTCGGAAAATCAGAAGAAAATGAAAAAGTATCGCTAGTTTCCTTCAACTTTTATTGACTGGTGTAAAAGCTTTGACTAGTCGATTTTCAGATCGATTTTTCAGTCGACAATAAGTGAACCGTGTAAAGGCAGCTTTAGCTAGTAAATGATTACTATCTGATTAGGAAAGCGGTTCTAACATAAAATTGGAGAATTGTGATTTGGGACTCCCTGCATTTAACGCGTTGAATTATGAAAAGTAGTTAAAATAGACAGTAGTGTTATAAAGCAATATTTTGGTAGCGAAAAAACCGCAATACGAGTACACAATCAAATTTTTTTCTCACTAATACTTAGATCTCTCAAACTATCGTCCCGTCTATGCGCCAAAGGATCTCTTAGATGTCTTGTTGTCACTCAAAGGACCACAAAAGCCGGTGGAAGACACTGAGTTTGTGTACATTTTCTTTCATTATGTTCAATATTCTTCTAATATTTAAAATACTTCTTTTTCTTCCTAGACAAGTGCCCAATTGGGAGTTTTCACATATCGAATTGCCTGTGAAGAACCTTTTCGAATTGGTAAACCAAGACTTGTTTTTAAAGCATATATGTACATCAAATAAACTTGAACTAAAATATAATATATTCTCCAACACAAAGCGTCTACTGTTCGCTGAACTCTCACGCAAAGACAGTGTAGCCACAAATTTAGACTTACCGGTGCAATGCAAACGTATACTGGATACTAAGCAAGCGCCATTGTGTCAACACTTTCTGAAGAAGGGTAGAACGCCACCGCCATTTCGTGGTGAATTATGGTCCTTTGTGCTATCCCATGGCAGTTACATGAACGGGCAGGTGAGTTGAGTTGAATGTGATTTTGGAGCATTTTCCTATGCAAACAAATGCTCTTCGAATTTTTGCAGTACTCTCATAATTTGTACATTTAAACAATATTCTTTCTTCATTAAAGGAGTGCGATCATTGGGCGCATTTGCGTAACAAAGTCTTAACCACTGATCACATTGTCGATAAGCTGATCTTCAAGGACATACAATTGACGGCTTCCAATGACGATCAATATTTTGTTTTCGAAGATGTTCTCTATCAAATAATGCTTTGCTTTTCGCGCGACACAGAAATCGCTAATCAAATTCAATTTGAGAAATATCCAGTGAAGGGTCGAAATTACGATGGACCACCGTCGGGTGTGGTGCCCTTCCATGGCATTTGTATGTTTGGTACGTTTGTGCAAAGATTGTCATCCGAAGTGTTAATGGTTGATATTTTTGATTTGTTTCTTTGATATTTTAGCGGCTCCCTTCTGTTATTTATATGATTCTTCTATAAATTTATATTTCACTTTTCGCGCTTTCTATATCCGTTACTGTCATCGTTTGACTACACTTAATACACATCCGCAGGTGAGTTGAAAATATATGTAGGTTGTATGTATAATATGATGTTGACATCTGTTATTTTCACAAATCACATCTTTCAGGGCATTGTGAGTCTTTGTCTGCTGTTTGAGAAGCTTTTGCAAACCCATGAACCACAATTGTGGTCGCACCTACGTGAGCTGCAAATACAACCGTAAATATGTTTGAGTTAACTTAAATATTTGTTAGATAAATAGATGGTTAAAAGAAAATATGTTAGATCCTCTCTAACACACTCGTCAAACTAGCACAAATCATTGCCGACATTGTAGAAAAAATAATGATGCCGTATTACCTTATTTATTTATTTATTTTTCTGCATAATTTTAAAGCTATATTTTCAAAAAATGTATTGACAAAACAAATATCACAAAGCATTAGATACAGGCTGCGTTCGAGATGCCAATTACAACTGCAGTATTGCTTATTTGCCAAAGTATCGCGTAATGCGCAAATTTCTAGTTTCAAAGGGGAAAAAAGCTTTCAATTCCACCGTGAAGAAAAGTTAACAAAATTCTTATTGATTTAATAGCAATTAATATATTCCATATGTATATTTTAAATTGTATGTATGTAGTTTGTATCATATTTTTGTTTTTAATAATTTTTTTTTCGAAAAACTGGGTACTTCGATGACAAAGCTACTCCTACGATGTGGGCTTAACATGAAAGCATAATTAGTTTTCATTAGTCATTTTCGTTAGATTCATTAGTATAAAATTGTTGCCACGTCCCTTCACTTCATGAAATATTAAATTTAATTATATTTCCATCTAACAGGGCAAAAGTATGAATGGCAGCACGTTGTGTGGATTAATAGTTTTAAAAGTTACAGCCAAGTATCAGCTGATTATCAGAAGCACAGTTGCAAACAGGCAAGAAGGACGCACCCACACTTCATTACATCATCTCTAATTATAACATTCCACATCAACACCATATCACACCTTGCCTATTTTATCAATTATAACATTGTCATATTTTCCGGCCCTACTACAAATATATATACATACATACTTACATGATTAATATTTTATATAATATTATGTTAACAAATTTCGAAAATTTATTTATATATTTTTTTTTAATTCCATTATTATTTTCTAATAAAAATTATTTAATTTTCTGACAAAAAACATACCCAAAGAAAAACCTGAATGGTTTCTTAAGGTTATATCAAAACATGGACTTGCTTATAAGTAGAAAACTAAATATAAAGAATTTTGCTAAAATATATTTGGGTATTTTTATCGGTAGGCATACAAATTGTGTAAATGATTTAGTATTCCTTTCAATCACACAGTAGCGAACCAAAAATAACACAACTTATCGACCGAACACGTGTACTTAATATTGGGCCCTAGTTATTGACCCCGTTCACGTCAAAATTTTGAGATATTCAGTAGAAAAGTTTTCGACAATGATGTAATGTGATACCATATCTAATGATAGAAGAACTTACCGACGTATGCTAAAATCACACGAATCTGTTTAAAAATCGAAAACTTCCATACTAAGTATCTAAAAATTTTGATATTGGTTGACCATTAGGTTAGGTTAGGTTAGGTTAGGTTAGTGCGGTTGTCATTACAGACACACTTAGGCTAATGGTCCATTGTAATGCCGCATTTGGGGGTTGTAACTCCCCACGAAGGAACCACCCCAAGAAACCAATCAGTGCTTCGAAAGGACTTAAGGAGATCTCTTATTTCAATCTCCCCAAGCTCTTCCAGGTCGTTGAAGAACTGTCTGCCCATAGTGGAGAGTCTTCTTCGGGATGAAGCAGGACATTGACACAGAAGGTGCAATATAGTCTCTTCCTCCTCTTCATCGTGACAGCTTCTAGAGAAGTCGTACAGTCTCTGCCCTAATCGAAAGGCGTGTTTACCTATAAGACAGTGTCCTGTTATGACCGATATTATCATGCTCAAGTCGTGTTTATTTATGTTTAGTAATTGCCCTGTGCGTTTTGCGCTGAGACTCGGCCACAGTTGCTTCGATATTTTGCAGGTTGTTTTCTGCCGCCATCTATCGTTCGATAATTTTGTAAACCTTTCGGCTATACGAAGCTTGCAAGTTTGCAAGGGTATTCCTAGTTCATCACATACATATATCTTCGGTAGAGAGCCCAGTACCGAGTCGGGCTAGCTCGTCGGCCTTACAATTTCCTTGCTTGACCATATAACTTTTTAATTTTAAATTGTTTATGGCACTCGGTTGGAGTAAGTTGTGAAGGGAAAAAAAGAAGAAATAACAATAGCTCACACAGCGTAAGCTTAGCACAGGACGTTTAGCTACCGGCTTATGTGTTATGTTCAAATTTTGAATACCAGGTTTTCTTGCATTTTCAGTTTTATAAATTGCGACACACTTTGCATAACACAACGTATGTCAAACATGACACAAGATCATCACCATACAATACCCAATATCATACCTTATAATTGTTATACAGTTTTTCTGCGAAGTATCTCGGTTTAGTTTGAGTATTAATCACTAGATCGAGACCCACAACTCTCGTATTGCCACATACATATGTATGTATGTATTTTATAAATATTAAATGTTTTCATAATGCGCATATTTTCCTTTTCTCCTACTCAGCATTCGCATCGTTTTCAAGTGGATAATGCGCGCTTTCAGTGGTCACCTACCGCCCGATCAGCTGCTCATCCTGTGGGATTTGGTGCGTAAACTAATAATCATAATTTTCTTGATGAAAAAAAAATTTAATTTGAAATTGTATACTTTCCTTTGCATCGTTTTTTTTTTTTTTACAGATTCTCGGCTATGACAGCTTGGAAGTGCTCTCACTCTTCGCCATCATAATTTTAAGTTTTCGCAAAGAGAGTCTCATGCAAGTCTCATCGTTGGATAATATTGAGGCGATACTGGCTGATTTGTCATCGATCAAAGTATTGCCACTTATACAATTGGCTTTGAGTCGGGATTGAGTGGTGTTTGAAGTGTGTGTGGCTCTTGAAAGTTATTGAAAGTGTTTATTTATTTGAAATTTTTGCGATAGTGGCGGGTGTTATTTACTTATGGATTTCTATGGTAGTCGTACATATACATATATGCTTGCTATATCGACATTTATTTTGTATGAATGAGTGTATGTAAACCAATTTGTAATAAAAAAAAATTCATAATAACTAGACAGTTATATGTATGTATGTTGATTAGAACATAAAAAAAAACATAAAGTAAAAAGCAATCAATGCAAACTTAACACTAGTTTTGTTAAAATATCAAGCACAAAATTTATAGGCACTAGTACATAGAAATAACCCGTTCAGATATAAATTAATTTCAAACAAATTTATCAATACATTTTTTATCAACAAATTTTTTTTAGCAAACTATCAGACACAATTTTCAATTAGAATAAAAAAATTGCGAAAAGAAAGTGTTAAAGTTCAAAATTAATAAAGACAAAGCTTCAAATTAGAATAAAAAATTTGCGAAAAGAAAGTGTTAAAGTTAAAAGTTAATAAAATGCTTTACAATAATAAAAATGTCTTTATACTCAGATTTTGCAACAATCATCAGCAGAATAATTTAATCAATTTGAATATCAGTTTCAAATGAAATATTTTTAATTTTTTTATTAACTTAAAAAAGTTTCAATCAAATTACAGTTTATTCATAACAAAAATGAAATGTATAAATCGAAGTTTAAAACTTTTCAATTTTAGTATAATTATGTATGTAGTACAATAATTAGTTACTCGAAAACTAATAGAAATTGTTAAATTTAGAGTTTCTATTTTTAAAGCATTTGATATCATATAACGTTTCAATCATATTTTTCTATATGAAAAAAAAAAAAAAACCTTGTCAAAATAATTTTTTTTTTTTAGTTTAAAGGAAATAAAGTTATTGTTTTCGAAAATTAACACTGAACATGGCACAACGCTGAAACCGGTTTGTCTCCAAATCAAACTTGACAAGGGATGACGGAAAATCGTTACAACAAATATCAGCATTCCACGCTGTCGGATAAGACAAAGAAGAAAACAACACAGAAATAAAGTACAGTCGATCTCCTTTTAACGCGGTTCTTTTTAACGCGGAGTTTTTTACAATCTTCCATTGTCTCTTTTTACACGGTTTTACTTTTTTAAAAAGGTTCGAGATTCATTCTGATTTTGCCCTTTTGTTTTATTTTTAACGCGTTTTACATACAAGCACTAATGAAGAACGTTTAGCGAAATTTCGTCGAGATTTTAAAAATGCTATGGAGTGCTACCGGGATTTTATTACTACATGCATACAAGAGAAACCTCAGCGCTTATTAGCAAATTTTTTTTAAAAACTGAAGTATGGATTTATTTTTCGTTTTATATTTATATAATTTAAGTGAAATCAACTCACTATGTTTTTTTTGTCAAAATCCTGTAAAACAGAGGGTTTTTAATATATGTACATAAATCAAAGCATAGCGAATATGTAGATATGCAACAAATTTGTATACTTCCCCAAATTTTGGGTGGAAACTTGGTTATTTTAACGCGAAACACTTTTTTTGCGCGGATTTTTCGCAAAATAGCGATAAAAAAATAAATTTGAACTGAAATGTAGTTTTTTTTACGCAAACAAATTTTTGTCCCGGTCAACCGCGTTAAAAAGAGATCGACTGTACCTTTAAATTGCCATTATTTGCCTTAATCAATAACAGCTATTAAATGTTATAGAGATGTATGTACTTTCAAAAAAGTAATGACTCAAATTCAGATTTAAATTTTTTTCTTACTTCTGAAATATTTTAATGCTAACAAAGTGATAACAGTGTTTCAAAATATAATTTAAAATAATTTGAAAAACAAAAAAGGCAATTAAATTATAACAATATTACAAACTTTAGTTAAATTCATATTTTTATGTACCTACTTAAATATTGAAACTCACTTTATTTTGTAATTTATTATATAATATTTTTATTTAGGCAATTTTATAAATTCAAATATACACATTTTTCTTTTTTCCTTTTAGTGGAACAACAATAATATAATTTTTTTTTTGTATTTCATTATTTTTTTTTTGGATTGTATGTAAATAGTACGCATACAGAGTCGTACATGTACGTACGAAATTAGCGTACGTGTATGTATTAATATACATTTTGATTTTGTTTAAAAAAAAAAACATTAAGGAAACTATGTTTGATTGAATACGAGCAACTTTCGTTTTATTTTGCTTTACGTTCGCTATTAAATATTTGTATTTAGTTTAATATGAAGTTATTTAGTTTTTGATTTACAATGCACGTTAATTTTTTACTTGATTTCCTTACTCAATTCCAATATCTAGTTGCTTTGTAGGTAACTTTTTGCAATTTGGTTTTTTTTTTTTTAATAATACATATTTTATTTTCAATAATTACACATCAAGTTTTAGGCTGTTTTATAATTATAAATGTAAATACATTCAAACAATGACGCTGCTTCGACACATATGAGGTTAAAGGTTGACTTCAATTTTTTATTTGATTTGTTCAATAGTTTTGCTTGAATGTTTATTTCAATTAATTTATAGTTGTATTTTTTTTTTTAATTATCATTAATGTTAAAATGTTTAAATCGTTACGGTGTTTGCTTTGCTTTCGTCTAAGTTTTTTGTTATAACCTTTTTTTTATGAAATATAATTTCCTAGCTACAAAAAAAATAGTAAATATATGTATATATTTGTTTTTAAAACACACTAAAATTCTTATACATACTATGCATTTATAATTATTTATTTTTCCATATTTATTTTGAATGTATGTAAATATGTTTGTTTACATATTTTTAAATATATGAATAGGCGTTTAGAATTTTTTATACTTTATTTTGGTCGATTATTTAAGATTTTTTGAATTAAAAATGTAATTACTAAAACTTATTTATTTTTTATTAACGCCGCATATAATTTAGTCACACGCAAACGTATTTGTATATACATACATATGTACATACATATGTACATACCAAGGTTTTAGCTTTTTGACTTTTTTCGGTGCGAAAACTTCAATGATTTTAAAGGAGGAAGTTTTACATCACCAAACTCTCTGATTATATTTTTTTTAGTTTGCTCGTGTGTGTACACTGCTTGAGTTTTTACAATATTCCCCATATGGAATGGACACATTTATTTAACATACATTGATGCTTAATACATACAAAACAATTTCGATAATTTAAATGGAAGCTGTATTAAAAAATAAAAAATTAAAAGAAATAAAAATACAAGTAGAATAAAAATAATACTAAAAAGTATGCGCAGAGAGTCTAAAAAAAAGTCTGTCTACAATTTAAAACCAGGCTTATTTATTAATTTGGCGCTTACTTTTTTTTCGTGGCTGAAATACCTTTGGAAGTTTGCCATTGCCTGCCGAGGTGTGACCGCTATTAGAAAAGAGCTATTCTATGATTAAGATTTTACTTTGCGCTGTCTGAGATTTGAACCTCGAACTCAGCGGCATATCGAGTTATAGTACGCAACACACTCGAACACAGCGGCTACAACAAAAGCTTACCAAGTTTATAGAAGCTATGTATATTTATTGACTCAATTAAAAAAAAAATAGTTTAAAAAATATAATAGCTTTAAATATGTACAGTAAGTAAAAAAATTATGCAAACAAAACCGATATTTTACTGCCTTGATTTTACAAAAAAGTCCGCACACAAAGCAAAAAGAGATTCAAGTTTTATATCTGTACTATACACGGACTGCACTGAAACAAAAATATTCGTAAGGAGTCAAAAAATGTATGTACAAAATAGCAACAAATTTTTAAAACGTCTGTTAGTCAGTTGAAGTTAACCAAGGAATACGCTTACTTCACTTCCTCTGATAAATATTAGAGATGGTGTGGAGAAGTAAAAAAAGTTGTAAAAACGAGCGTAGCAGCTGTGAAACTTTCCCAAGTAAAATTTTCCTTTAAAACTAGTTGCTTTCAATTAGACAATCTTGGGTCGTTTCGGGGCTAATTCGAAATCCTTTTGGTGCTAGCCTGGGTCTACTTAGGTTTTAGTATACGGAATGGAATTTTTTTAATGAATAGAGTCAATCCTGGTCCCAATATATTACATGAATGAATCAATTTGAGACTAGGCTGCAATTAGTGTAAAGCCGGTCAAAAAAAAACAAAATAACTTTAGTGCAGTGCAAGCCAATAGAAGGAAAATTATTTATAGAACAATATAAACAAATATAGAATGCAAAAACAAATAAAATATTGCAAAACTTTGAGTTTTTTTTGCAAAGTTAAAAAATTTATATACACACTAATGTACATACTATATTTAATTATTTTACAATTTCATAACAGACAACTTTTTTAATTATTATTATTTAAAATGCCAATTTGCTTTATAACAAGCGTCAAAGCAGCTTTTTAATCACTAGAGATTTTGGCTTTGTAGCAAAATTTAGTTTCGTTATCGCGAATAACTGTTAACAACAACACATACACAGAGACGCTTTTGATTTATAAATCGAATATAGGATTATTTGTTTTTTGTTTTTTCTTTTAAATTACCATATTAACATCACTTTACTATTTATTCTTTATATACGATTATTGATATGATATTGAATCACAACGATTGGTTTTTAATGCTGTATATAAAAAAGTGGTATTCATGTTTATATGGAAAATTACAAGGAAGACAATTTGTTAAAAATAAAAAAATAAAACATATAAAATTATGAATTTGAAATATTTACATAAGTTTTAACAGATTTATAAAACAAAAAGAAACAAGTGCTCACCTAACACTTAAAATATTTTTGTTAAACAACGCTGCTTATTTTATTGTTTGTAGGTTAAACAAATAATTTTAAAAGCTAAAACAATTTACTTGTATAAAGAAACAAAAAGTAAGCTAGAAATAATATTAGAAAACAAAAAATTACATTAAAGATTGCTGTTTGAAAAAGCTTGAGGAAAATTTCAATTAACATCAATAAGATTATTAACAAATTTATTTAACAAGCAGCGATGATACTCAAAAAATATCGTGAGCATATTCATATTTGAGGACGTTAGATATTTTATGAAAATGTCAATATTTTCGATTCGCTTTGATTCAAAACCTAATTAGTTTATTTTAATTTTCTTGTGGAATCATTGAAAAAATTTATTTTGCTTTTAGTATAGATTGTAAATAAGAAAGATGTTACAAATCCTGCTCTGTCTACTAAATGAATAGTCCAAAAAAGGATAATGTTTTTTTGAAAACTCACTTTTTTTGTTTGTTAAATTCTGAGGTAATGTCTAGTCCAAGATATTGAAGGCTGCTTAAGTCGAAGTTGATATTCAGTTTTTCTAGATTGGCTCAAATTACAAAGATTTCACCCTTAAGAATTTTTTGAGATTTTACTATCGACACGATCTTAAATTCAAGTATGATGTCATCTTGACATACCATCATTTGATCTCGTCATGTGATGTATTATATGTCTGATTGGAGTTCATATATATTTTTTTTGTAATCAACATATGTTCTTATATGTATTTAATTAATTTTTCAATCAAAAATAACAGTGCATATTTTATTTAGATGTATTTTTTTTCTAATCAGAAATAAAATTTCACATTTCACATTTATTTTATGGATAAAAAACAACGGTTAACATTTCAAAATGTTAAGATTTAAATTAAAATCAATTCGATTAAAAATAAATGTTAAGATTTCAATTAAAATCAAAACATATGCTTTGAAAATTTGATACAAAATGATACAATTTTAGTTATCAAATACAACCAATGATTGTTTTATACAATGCACATATGTATGTATGTATGTAAATAGGTTTTAGTTTATTTATCATTTCAAATTTGTGAAAGAAACCGACGAGAACAAACGAAAGAAAATTTCGGACGCAAAAATCATTTGCAAACCTCGCATATTAAAAAAAAAAAGATGTATTCAAATATTTACAAATAATTCACATTATAAAAAGCAAGTAATTGCTAATGAGGGCTCGCCGAAACTCTCACTCATTCTTTGCCTAAAAAAATATTCTTAATTTACCGATAAAATTTTAATCTAACAACTGTAATTGGATGGATATTTTAAAAAACAATAAGCTGTTATTTTGGGACGGAATATATGCGTTACCTGAAAAAAATATGTAAAAAGCTTAAAATATTTATATGCTTTTAAATTTTAAAACTGGCAATAATAATGATTTATATTTAATTTTTACTGTCAACACTTGTTATCAATAAATCTCTAACCAAACATCCTTATTTATTTTTTGTTATTTTTGATCTAATATCGTTTTGAAAAGCGAGTAGGAAACAGCACATAACAAAAACAGCACACAACAAATTTAATTGCCCTAAATAACGCGAAATAAATCAAAATGCTAAAAATTAATGCCCAAAATGTAAATAACCAAAATAATGAGTTAACCTAAAAACAAGCTAATGCTAAATTGATTTTTTTCTAATTTCTAAGTTAGTTGAAATTATTAATGGCTTGATTAATCAGCAATTATACTCGTAGACGCTTAGCAAACACAAATTTATTGAACATTTCTTATTTTAATTTGATTAAATAACCGATTATCTTTTATTTACCGTAGAACAAAATCGCAAAGCGATATTCAGTCTTTTTATAACCTAAGCAAATTTCAATTACATATACTATCTGAATATGTAGGTATATACGTAGAGAAAAAAAATATGGAATTATAAAAACAAATGTGAAAGGGAACATAATCAAATAAAATTCAAAAATATTAACGAAACAAGTTTAGTTGGCATTGGTTTCTTGTTTCTTTTTTTGCAAACAAATTTTTGTATTAACAACACTGACTACCTTGGAATTTATTGCTCGCTTGGTGGTTGCCGCGAATTTCGGCATGTTTTGAAAATAGATAATGTGAAGAAAACATTACTCAGCCTTTGGCTGCTGGTAACTCTTGTTGTTGTTGTTGTTGTAGTTGCGGTTGTCGCAGCTGGTAGTGTTGTTGTTGTTCTTGTATTTCATGGATTGTTATTCTCGCCACAGCACTGTATGCAATCCATGCAATTGTGCTATCTGTTGCCATCGCCTTTTCTATTTATATTCGATGATGTCAGTTGAAGCTGATGTGTTTTTGTTGTTGTTGTTGTTGTTGCGCAGCAGTTAACGAGGGAGTAGTGAATTAAAAAAAAAAAATTAGTGCATTACAGAAAGGCTCGTATAACGTTGAGAGTGAATCTTTTAATAATGATTTGTCGCTTGTTTTTTTTTTTTTTTTAAAGTATTTTAAAGCTTATAAGTATGAAAATAGTTTATATAAAAACTTATAGAGAACATTTTTGGTGAAATATAAACGATAAAAGTGGAGAAAAAAATTAACTAGACATAGCAGAAGAAGCAAAGCGATAGTTTAGAAAGTTTTAGGTGGCTAATAAATCGTACAGTGGTCAAAAGTTAATAAAGTTGGACAAAAAATCATTTAAGGAAATTTTATTTCAAATATTTTTAGTTTATTTACGTTCAACACTGATACGGAACTCAGTTTCAAGTTTCAAAATATTTTTTTATGCTTGAAAAAAAAAAATTTTTTAATTTTATAAAAACAAAAAATTGCAATTGAATAATTTAGTTGAGCGTTGTGCTTTGAAATGATTTTCTGTGCAAAAAAGCACTTATTTTAATAATGTTTTTCTTCGAACTTGCGGCTGACACTATCATTGTTTTGACCACTGAGCGACACTTTAATTGACAATAAATGAAAACAAATTAAATTACTTGAAGTTATAATCTTGAAATTTACAGTTTATAAGGTATTTTCTAGTGCGTTTACAAAACTCTCATTGAAAATTTGTGCATTGTACAATCCAATATTTTAATTTTTCTTTTTAATAATTACTATTGTGCACTATACACATGTTGGTGTACTTATTAGCATATTTGGTTTACATGCTGCATTCATACATATGTATATATTTTTTGTTAATTTTAAGGCAGGTGCTTTATGTCTCAAAATATGCAAAAAGAGTTAATATTAATATCAAATTTACTGCGGTAAACTACAAATGAAAAGCAAATTGCAAGTGCATTTCTTTCAATTTCTTCTTATATTTTTTGTTTTTTTTTTTTGCCAAAAACTGACCTTTGATCCTTGCATCAGAAATGTTGAGAGTATTCAGACTCAACTGTTTTTTAACGTCAAATTTTCAGGATTGTTGGTTTTTTTGTTATCAAAAACACATTTTAAATAGAAAACAGTGTTATTAGGCGGTGATGAAGAGTAGAAAAATAGTAGTAGGTAAAATAGAATATCTTAGCTTAAAAAGGAAAAAATACATATGTGAAATTTTTGAAAATTATAAGTGAAGAAAGATTTGAATTTTAATAGGGGAAACCACTTGCTGTTGAGCTTGAGCACTTTCGAGCTATAATTTATAATACAAAAATGCAAAAATCCATTATGCTGTTCACAAAGGCCTTACACCCATACAAACTCGAGCAAGTATTTTAATGGGTGTGTGTGTTTGTTTGTATGTGAACGTTTGAGTAGGGTTGTTTGTGTGCGTATTTTGAACACATAAGAGAAAACAGCAAACTTGTAAAAAAGAGTGTATTAACACGAATTCTCTTACTTCTTACTCATTTACAATATGCTAATCAAACTTACCTGCAATGAACGAATCGTGTCCAAAAGAGCTTTTTTCTCTTCTAATAGTATGGTTATATCATCTTGCGCCGCTTTGAGGTATGAACGCAGCACATCGTTCTCTTGTTTGTTCTTTTGTCTGCATCAAATAAATAATATAAAAAAAATATCACACACACAATCACAAAGAATGAAAGAAGAAAATATGAGTGCAATCTCTTATTTGGATCGCATTTAATAGTTTATGCTTAGCGTACCTATAGCAATCAGCATTCTCCTTTGCATTTACTAACTGTTTGCGTAAGTTATCATTGTCCATTTTCAGTTGCTGCATTACAAGTTGCAAAGAGAGTATTTCACGATCACGATCGCGGTCGCGAGGCGTAAGAGCGGCAGCAGCTAGCGGATAATTTGCATAGGCAGCGTCGTTTAAACTTGTTTCTGTAAAAAAACATGAGATAAAAAATGTAAGAATAAATTTTAACGAACAATATAAAGTAACTTATTTCAATTAACTTATTTTACACATATTAAACTATTTATTCTCGTAATTAAAATAAATTATATATTTAGCCCAAGGCATACTTCATATTTATGAGTTCGCTTTTCATATTTTGTGTTTAAAAAATATTTTATCAAATACCTTGAATTGTAGTGAAACTATTCTTATCTAAACAAAATACAAACTTACACAATTCAAATAATTTGGCACTCCAGCCTTTAAAACTAAGAAAACATGTTTGTTTTAGTATTCTTGCTACCAGTTTGGATTTAAGTTTTTCGGAAAAAAAAATTTAACAAACCGTAATAAATTCGTTATCGATATTGTTACGATTTCGCCACTGATACGAACAATTTAATCGCAATCGTTATCGCAATAATGTTATGCTAAATATGAAGATATGTAAAACTTATAATAATATGCGTTATTACTGTCGTTTTTATTTATACGGGTATGTATAAATAAAAATTATATCGATTACGACCATTTTAATTATCGATACGTACAAAGCTATTTCCATCGTTATTATTGTTGTTGCTGTTGTTGTTGTGACGTAAACTGAAACAATGATATTATCATTGTCGGCTTTGATATTGAATGTAAACGTGAAAAATTATATCGATTATAACGACGATCGTTAAGTTTTTTACGTTTGTGTGAACCAAGTAGAGAGAAAAAAATTACAATTAATTGTAGTTTGCACACAATGAACCGTCTGATTTATCGAACGCTATGCACACAGACGGACCTTAAACTGCCTCATGAGAAAGACAAAAGTGGTACGACTTTTAGCAAAATTTATTCAAAATATACTTTCGATACCACTATCTAAAACTTCGAACACAATGTATTTGATGCATAAAAATATTAATTTAATAATGTCCGATACATCGAACGTTATGCTCTCAAAGGTAAAGAGAAGTTTCTTCAGCAAACACAAATTTTTCATTTGTGATATTTGAAAAAAAAAAATCTTTCTCAAGGCCAAGGTCAAGGCACATCAAATAGGTAGGCGCAACAAAATTTCCTTTTATTTTAATTTAAGTTGTCAAATATTGTATTTCGTTTAGATAAGATTGTTTTCAGTGCAATTTAAGGTGGTTAATAAAATATTTTTGAAACTTTAGCTCTTGAAAGCAAAAACAAAATACACAGATCTCAAAAAAAAAATGTTTTCTGATTTTTCTACTACGGCTACCTTATAAATATATGATAGATAGAGTTTAAAAAAATATAATGAACATTTTAAAGAGAAAATGATTTTTATTGTCAAAATAACAGTCTCCACAATCAACCTGTTTGGTGGTTGCTTTGCGGCCTTTGCTTTCTAAATGTTACAATATTCTAGTCTTAATGGCTTAACGAGCCATTTTCAAGCCAAAAACGTTTTACAACAAACTTTTTTGTACAGTCTTACCTATAGGTTGAATATTGACAATGCCATTTTTATCACGAAAAATACGCATACGACCTATGGCCAAGCGTATTGGCACTGGACCCGGTGAGGTAATATTAACGGGCGGACGATCTTCAATTAAATTGATGTTAACATTTTCCACAAGTACCTTCAAAGCAAATTAAATACAAGTAGTCGTTAGCAACTGAAAATGATTATAATTTGTTGTACTTACGGTAACCGGCAAAGGACTGGTAATGATTTCATCTTCTGCCAAATCACCCAAACCTATGACCGTGCTCATGGACAAATCCAAATTAACATCCTTTACGCGCACCTCCGCGTGGTGTGTGATCCAACTGTGAGTGTATGAATATAAATAAAAAGAATTAATATACATATGTATTTATAATGGAAATATTGCACTCACCTCTGTATAACTTTTTTGTCGGTGATATTTATATCGCCTTGCGGTGGATTAAGTGTCTCTTCCAAGCGCAAACGTATGCATGGCGGTAATTCTGGATTGTACGGCGCCAAGTTCCAAGCCTTACAACGTGCGCCAAACTTATTCTAGACGTTGTATATAATGTAATATTTATTGTGGCGGCGTGGATATGCATGCAAAGGGAAACCAGCACATATTTGTATATAGTTTATTAAGGTTTAAAAAACACTTCTACGAAATAACAGATGAAGCATATAACAACAACCAGTTGCAACTAATAGCGAAGGCAACATGCAAATCGTTGAATTCTTATGTATAAACAATGATTTTGGAAAAGCTAACTAAGTTTGCAAATAGTATGTGGGCTTTTTACTTATCAAATATTCTAGTTTTCAACGGTGCATCTGAGAAGAATTGGCATGCTGTGCAAAGAAGCGTTTAGCATTTATTGATTAAATGTTATTGTTGTGAAAGAAATATGTATTTGTGCGTCGAGTTTGGATGTGTATGCTTGTATGTACGAGTATGTTTGTATGGTGGTGCATGTATGTACATATGTATGTATGGTATATGTATGTGACTTGTGATTTTTAAAATTAGCCAATTACAGATAAAGAACGAGTGCTTTGTTTTGTGCGCGAGATTTTTGTGATCGGGATTGAGTTAAGAACTATATTGTTTTTTTTTTTGTTACGTTTGCGGCTGTCATTTTAGTCTTTCTTTTTCGGTTTATTTTTAATTTCAACGAGAACGCTGTGAATACTGAAAATGTCTTAAGAATCTCACAAACTACGCTATTTAGCTGAAGGAATTCTGTATATTAATGCAACTAAGTCAACCTTGTTTTGTTTACAATGTTTGAAAATGAGATCACAATTGAATATACGAGTATTATACTATCGGCAGCGTGGTCTCAGAATATGAATTTAGAACGAACGAGAAGATCCGAAATGGAATTCCCCTTAAACATTTTTTTTTCATCTATAAATTCGATTGTAATGGCTCACAAACCAAATGTACAATATTAAAACTAACAAATACAATTACGAAATCGATCAATATTGTGGAGGGACCGGAAAACGAATTAATTTATTTTCGTTAGTTTAATTAAAAAAAAAAAAAAAAAAAAATGGAAAGAAATTATCTATTTGATACGTTTTTAAACAAAACAAGCATTTGCAATTTTTTAATCAATAGTTAAAGGGGCCATTTCGAATTCAATTTCATTCAATTAATTTCGAATTTAATTTGCTTCAATTATTTTTTTTTAGGCATTTCTCTTAATCATTTAGCAAAATTCGTGGACAAGATTCGGTCTAGCTAAATTTAGAATTCCACTAAGGTTTTTTTTTGACTGCTTAATTTAGGTTTAACGACTAATACTACAGGGTTACATTTAATTCAAATATATATGTATCTATTGTCGTCCTTGTCGTATTTATTGATGTTTTTGTTACGATTTTTAAAAGTCCCTTTTTCAGTTCGCCTTTTCAATACTATATTTTTATTGCAGTGTTGTTTTACGAGTTATTGTTTGAACAGATGCCAATTAGGAATACCAAATGTTACTCAAATTAGTAAAAACGAAGATAAATAAAAATTTAACTGAACAGTAAGTAAGGCAACAAAAGCAACAAAATGTAATTAACAGCATTCAACTAAAATAGCTTTATATTAGCATTTAACTTGAAATCTACTTTAATTTTGCTAACAAATAAGTAACTAGAGCAAAGTAATTAATTAACTTTATATATATTATATCAGCAAAATATCATACTAAAAAGCATGCCTTACATACTAAGTTTTATTATAATTTAAAACTCATACATATTTTTTAAAAATTCAAGAAGAGGTGAGTTTAAGTGATCATTTTATTTTATATACCTTCATCTTATACATAAAAATGCGCCAAATGACAATTTACATTTCATTTATTAAATTTTTATTTTTTTTTTAACTAAAAAACAGAGACCAAACTAAAGTGCTCATATTTTTTATTTTATTTTAAGAAGAGGAGTGTTTGATTGATAATTATATTTAATATATGTACGTCACCAAAAAATTATAAACGCGCTTAATATAGTAATTTAAATTTTCTTATAAGTTTTTATTATTTTTTAATTGAACTACAGAAAAAGCTCTAACAAAAACTAAAAGATTGTATGCTTCTAACATTGTACATAACTTAAAAAAAAAGTCAAAAAACTTTCATAAAAAGTATTCAAGGCTCGAAATTTTGATGAAAACTTGTTGAATAATTTTAATTTAAGTTTTTTATAAAATTTTAAGCTTAGGTATATATGTAACCCAGCAAAATTTACGTTTACAATTTAGTCAAGTCTGAAATTTAGGTTGCACTTACAAATACTGATAATAACTAGCACTCATTCATTTGAAATGTTTTTGAAGTTTGAAAATTTTGCAAAATGCTTGACAGCTTTGAGATGATTAACATTGGGATATTTAAGTTAGCAATTCAAAAATTGCCTAATGAACAAGAGGTTTGCATAAAACTATGCAACGTGCGGAGAAGAATTTTCATTCAAAATTAACTGGCTTCATAATTAATTTTTTTTAAATCCATGTAGCATATTTTTAGGTACGGATATTAAAATATTTGTTGACGAAAAGTTAACTTTGCTAATTTTAAGTTCTTATCAAAATAATTTAACCGCCTTAGAGAGATTTCAAAATTTCAAGCAATTAAAATTAGAGCTTAATATTTTGAAATTCAAATTGAATTGGATTGAGGAAAATCCCACTACCGATTTTCCTTGTGGATTAAGAAGTCTTCAGAATGCTACATATATAGAAATCGTATTATGATTAAATTATTTAAAAGTATTTTTCAAACTGTCTTACTATTAAATGTAATTAAATACTGTTTTTGTTTTTTTTTATATGAAATACAAATAGGGGTTTTAATAAAAACTAATATTAATCACACTTCAATTTCCATCACATTAGATATAGTTGTGCGCATATAATATGTTTATATATCCGACTGGTCATCAACTTTTAAGTTTACAATTGAACTCAAATTTTGAGTTTTAGCTTTGCGTTTTTGTTTTTTGGTGGCCAGAGAGGATGCATATAGTACATATTTATGAACATAAAGTGACTTTTCAAGCCACTATACTTGAGAAATTTTCAAATTTCGTATAGTACTTCACATTTATTATTTTCAAATGAAAATTATTAGTTATATTTTAAAGTAGTTTTATCTTTTTAAATCAACTTTATTAATATTTTTTTTTTTATCTATTTAAAAACATGAGATGCACTACAAGGAAACAACAGTTTCTCATCAACTAGAGCAAAATTAAACTCAAACATTTCATTTAAGTACTCAAAAACTCTTAACAAGTGAAGAAATCGGGGTGGGGTTAAAGCAAGGACTCGGCATAAAAGAAGCGTAGCCGCCAAATATAACACTACTTTAAAACAAAAGAAAACAGGAACTAATAAATACAAAAAGAAACCATTAAAACAATACAACTGAATTCGAACAAACAAAGAAATTCAGAAATCACGGTAGAACCCAAACAAATGCAATTACATTTCGAACACAAATACTAGTAATACAAATAGAATACTGCATAAAAAAGAATGTCACTAAAAATTTTAGCAAAATTTAATAATTTTTTTTGTATACCTTGTTTGCTTGTTGAACTTTCTATTTTTGTGTTTTGTCGTTCGTTTGTTTTTTTTACCAATTTCATATTTGGACGTAGAACGTTGTGATTAGTGTTTTGATTTGAGTAATGTGTAGCAAATTTGTTTGTGCAATTGTAGGGTTGTTCAATTCGATTTTTTGGAGGATTTAAATTTTGTTTAATGTTGTGTTTAGAAATTAAAATATTTGAACAATTGGTTTTGGGCATATTATATAAATGTTGACAATTTAGCACACATCGAGAATTTTATGGAAAAGAGAGAGAAAAGAGAAAAAAACAAAAAATCAAAATTTTTTATGTAATTTTTTACAATATTTTTTTCTTTTAAATTTTCTGTTTTTTGATCGCTTAGATGAATGTAGAATGTTAATATAGTATGACATATGTAGCTTTGAATTATGTGGACAAGAATTAAAAGCACTAACAGTATCTTTGAACAAAAAGGGTTTTTAAAGTTTTATTGGAACTTAGAAC
Organism: Philophylla caesio; assembly: GCA_963971545.1. Classification (NCBI taxonomy): domain Eukaryota; kingdom Metazoa; phylum Arthropoda; class Insecta; order Diptera; family Tephritidae; genus Philophylla; species Philophylla caesio. The sequence goes on from OZ020609.1 coordinate 95,564,377, forward strand.
GGCCTTTACAAGATCAATATGCAATATTTAAGTATAATTAAGGTCTAATAAATAAGCAATTTATGTTTAATGCTCTAAACCGATAATGAAGACTTTCAATATGGTTAAACGAAGTCATATTGATCAATATTAGGTACGCAAACTCCTCAATTGCAAAGCAAATGTTCTGTAAACATTTTATCACCAGCTGGTATTGAGTTTTTTATTCTTTAAAATGGTTATGTTCCTCCAACGCTTTTGCCAAAGATTACTCCAAGGCACCTCGGATTGCAAAGCCAACACTCTATATGCTGTACTTAACTCACTGAATAAATCGACACGCAATGCACAAACCTACTGCTATCACCAAATTATACTGATAATAAGGTATTTTTATATACATATGTATGTATGTACATACATATATGTACATAGTTAGCTCAATTGGCCGTAGAAGAGTAATGGACTAAAATATTCAGTACTAAGGAGAGAGAGAGAGAGCGAGTTATAGAGTGAAGTTTTTTAAAACAATAAATAAGAGATACCAGCTGGACTACAGTCAAAATCAATTAAAAATCCTCAATCAAAGAAAAGTTCATATATTACTTCGAAATTTAAAAATCTATGGTTGCTTAATAATGCGTTCTGATCGAACATTGCTGTGCTACATTCTCCACATACACTTTGCTATCAGCTTTTTTTTTTTTTAATTTAGTTTTTGTCTAATGAAATGATGCGATCGATTGTGAAGGAAGAAACTTTGAAAAAATTTAAATTCATAGGCATGCAGAAAGTTTTAACGAGACAGTAATCGCAATATTTTATAACGATAATTTAAAACGAAAACATTATCGAAAAACTTAATTTGCCCAAATAATGGCTTCTTAAAACGAAATATTTGCAAAATGTTGGTTATTTACAATAAAATTCAAATTGAAACAATATAACATATGGAATGAAAATTGACAAAATTAATTTCAAACAAACGGAATAATAGGTTACAAACACAAATGACATTAAAACATTGAAAATAATACAAAAGTAATAGTTAAGTAAAAGAAAAAAATATGTTTAAGATATAATACATGTAAACAAAATTTTATATCTTAAAAGTATTAAATATAAAAAATTGTGTATGTATAGAGGACCAGAAAACAGCAAAGTGGCAAATAACAACAAAAGGCCTACCTGCAGTTCATCCCAAGGAATGGCGCCACACTCATCGCAAGAAACTGCTGCCACCTGAACGCGCAACGAAGAAGAGTTGCCTTCGTTTTGTCGTATCAATTCGACTGTGGTTAGTCTAAGGGCAAGTAAAAAATTACTGCAAATGTTTGCACTAAACACTTTGCCCAAACTAACATACCTAAAAGTTGCCATAGACACAAGATCGCGACGTCGCCACGTACTCGCCTCAGACGGTTCGGAAGGTGATGATAGATTGGTTTTATTATAACTAGGCTCTTCAATCACTTCGCTGGCCACCTCGACGGGTGAAACCTTCATGTTTGTGTCATTGGTGAAGGGGTTTAATCTTTAAATAATCGTGTGCAAAGATTAATTGTAGATATAAACCCAAAAGAGGATTCTAAAATACTATACCTAAACATCACATCAATGCAATCCATTGTCCTATCATCGCCCATAACTATGGCGAAATTTTCAGAATCGGAGCTAATATCACTTTGTATGGAGAATGTATCACTGGTATCATCGTTTGGCGCGCCCGATTTAATGGCCGAATCAATGGACGTCATAAAACTGGAGAAGCCTTTCTTCATGGACATGAGCCCTGTAATCAATTGTTTAGATTTTTACGAGTAAAGTGAACTTTTCTAAATGCAACAAACATTTTTTTAATAAACGTACCAGAATTAATTTCCTTCGTTATACTGGTCGCATCGCCTGTGTTAGAAGTACGTGTAGAGCGTACACTTTTTGTCGATGCCGTAATGGACTGTGAATATACGCCAGTATCGGGACGTGAACTTTGACTGGGTGTAGAGGACGCAACTGTTGGTGTACTCTGTATTTGCACATTATAACTGTTAAGAAAAATGTATAAAGATAATGCACAAAGACACTTCAAAGTGTATGTATATCAATCACACAAACTCACCCATGTGTGTTGGGATTAGAAATATGCATACCACCATCATAGAGTGGCTCATTGGTGACTGGTGAAGGCGTTTCGACACTGCCATATATATTGCTTTTCACCTGCTCCAACGGTGGTGTAGGCCATATAGTGTTTGTACCTGCCGAATGTGGTGCTAAATTAAAAAGTTCCGTTTGCAATTCGCATGCAATTAAAAAAAAAAAAAAAAGAAGTAGTACATAGCACGAGTAGTGATTGCTTGAAAGTTAGCAAGTATTGAAATATTTTTTTTTTCTTTAAGAGTTTCGGAGTGGTTCGTGGGTGTGAATGGTGTGTCTAAGACAGTCGGTTATTTTTCGTCATTAATAAGTATTGCGTTAGTTGTGAATACAAAACATGCATAATTAGTTTGAGACTATAAAAAAATATGATTTTAATAAAATTGAAATAAAAAAATATGAAACTACGCACATACACAGTTACAAGAGATTTAGGAAAAAAATAAAGGCATTTTACTGCATTTCGAAAGCCTATAAATCTAAAATAGAGCACAAAGGTACACAATACTTATAAACTCAGAATGAGACTAATATGGAAAGCAAGAGAGAAAAGAATCGTACCATCTGAAGATTTTGTAGAGCGCATATTAAAATATCTTAGTGGAAGCGCAAGGATAGACATGACATTTATTATGTAAATATACCCGTAAGACAAGTTTTTCTTACACAATTTCAAAAGGCAATCGTTCAGAAATTTAGAAAAGAGTTAAACAACAATAAAATTTGAGAAATATAAGAGCATTATGCGTGCAAACTGAGCTAAAATAAAGACGAATAAATATAAGTACTGGCTGAAGATTTTATACAACATATAATTTTTAGTACATCTAAGATGTAATTCGAATCACGACGAATTTGTAAGATTAATATTTAAAAATATGTTCGCTTGACTTTTATTAAACAAAAATTTAAATTTATATTCCGTTCAGAAACGGATAACACTCCTTGTTCAATGGTAATAGTTATAGCTTCCCGATTCGCTGCTGAAAGTCCTCTTATATGAAAAAATCATATTCCGATTTTCACTTAAAAATATTACAGACAATGACAAATTCTCAGCAATTGTTTAGATTTCACCATCTCAATTTCATGGTTTTCAAAAATCATTATCGTTTGTAAAGAATCATTATTGTCTACGAATCGTGACCGATATTTTTATTTCATTTTGCTAACATATCATTTTCAGTGTTGTTATCGATAACCGTTCTAGATAATTTTAATTTTTTATTGTTGTTATAATCGAAATCTGTACTTTCTCGTTTCCGATTTGATTAAGCTATGGTTAGTCAGAACGATAACAAGGCTTGATTATCAGCAGCGCTAAGTAGTTGTAGCGTTTTCAATAGTATTAACATAATTTAAATTGTTATCATGCCGATATCAAATTTCATCATCTTCGAAATCGGTACATTTTACTTTTCGATATGATTATTTTTATCGCTTAATCGTTATTCTCGATACATTTGTTAACGTTATTTTTACGATAGCATTATCATTATCAGAATTGTTTACGGTATTTTTATCGTTATATATATCGATATCGATAACACATCACTACCAAAAATATTTAAGAAAAAAATAGTTAAGAAAACGAATTTGCATGTCCCACGTGTCGAATTTTAACTGTTGCTTGTATTGAGAAGATAATTGAACCGGGAACTTATTATGGATCTAATTTAACTGGAAGCAAAACATCTGGTTAATTGTTGTGTACCCCTAATTTAGCAATTTTTGTGAAACAAAATTTATTTTGAAATCCTAAATCATTTTCGGTCTTTTCCAGAGAATACGTTCGACACGTGATTTTTTTTTTTGTTTTCAATGAATTAATTACTTGATTTAAAGTTATATATACAAAATTGATATTTTTAAATTATGTTTTATGCGCATTTCACATTCGTGTAAGGGAAAATATACACTAACCTTAAAACTATCATAATTTAAATAGGAACTACCTACTCATGTGCGTTGGAGAAAATTCGTTTCAACTATTGGGCAATGTCTACTATGAAACTAGATATTATAAAATCCAAGGAATTTTCCTTTCACAACTACTAAGTATTTAATTATATTAGTTTAAAATCAGATAAAGCTACGCAAGCTAATCAAAATGAAAAGTTAAGAAGTGATCAAAAAAAGTGTGTTAGATAAGCACTAATTTTGTTATTGTTGTTATTAACAAATTACCCATTTCTAAAACTTAGGATACGAAAAAAAACGAAAATAAATCTTACTATTCATGTGTAAATCATCACCCAAACTAGCTGAATCGGGTAAGACACTTTCAGCATCACCACCACTCGATTCCTTACCAGGTGTTGGCGATGGCATCACGAGTGTTACTTCAATTTGCGGTATAACACAACCGAATATCATTGATTTCTTTGTATTTTGCTACAAAAATTTAAAAATTCCAAAGTATTAAAAAATGTGTCGTAAGTAAAAACAATTTTGTATTCTCACCTTTTGCAAAATACGCTCGGCATCCATTGATAGGAACATAGCCATTTCCGTCATCTCCTCGGCTAGTCGCAATAGGAACAAGAACTGATAATGATCGATTTGCACACTCACCAAATTGGAAATGTGCGCAATGGCATGCATATCGGCGGTACGTTCCGGAACTGCATCGGCGGCAGATGTGGCGTTGCCGCTTGTGCTAGTACCTGCGCCAGCGCCATTAAAGTTACGATGCTGCTTCCAATCCACACCCATGCGCACATCCTCTTCACTCAAGAATGGATTACGCGGCAAATTTCGACCATCCGCATAATCCATGCAATTAATATTCGTCTCGATGGAAGTGCCTTTAGCGCTGGATGCATATGAATTGTTGGAAATGCTTGCCGCCGCCGCTTTTGGCATTGCGCCAGCGCCAGAATGCAACCAAAGCGTTATGGGCACAGCATCAACAAATGGTATAGATTTGTTGGGACCTAACGACCGTGCGCCCAAGAAATCTACCCACACTGGATCCAGCTTTATACACCACACATCACGCGGCTCCGACCACATGGCGTAACGGCTCAAATTCTGATTTGAAGCAGATTTGGGTAGTTGCAGCGGTGGTGACTGTGAAGAATGCCCTTGAGCTTGGAAAGGAAGTAGCGGTGTAGCCATCGGCGCCACCGTCGCCGCTGTCGCTGCTGTTGAAGCACCTACATCAGCGGCGGCCACATGTGAGAGTATGCGATCGGTGACAATACACATATCGCCACTCATCGAAGGAAATTCCGTGCCAAACACAAGTGAGCCCTCCTGCAGTGAATGCAGAGCTTGAGCCAAATCAGCGCGCGACGAGCCCATTTCACGTATGTTGGTGATGGCGAAACGTGAAATTTGTATTTGCATGATTTTTGGACGATCCTTTTGATTGGGCACATCCACGACAGACTCGATGACAACACGTGGCATAATCGCTTCTATTTTTACATCCATATACATGAGATTTGGCTCTTCTTCCACCTGTGTGATAGCCGATTGTGAGCTGCGTGCACCTTGCCAACCATGAGCACCACGTTGTGAGCCGCCGCCACTGCCGCCAGCACCGTTCGAAGAGATTGAACCGCGCCCGTTGGAAGAAGCGCCACTCGCCGAGCCGACACTGGTGCGCAATAAACTCTCGTGTAAATTAAGGGCAAACGAGTTAAGCCAGAGTATGGAACTTAAATCGAAGTGCACTTGTAAGGGATTAATATGAACAAATACTTTGGACGGCGGCACTGAAGTTGAAAAAGGAATGTAATAAACTATTTGAAATGGTTGGTGGAAAATCAAGTGTAAAACTTACAAGGAAATATAAAATCGCCAGGATAGTAAAAATAAGTAAACTCGGCATGTATAAGCGACATATCCGCGGGGAACGAATAGCGCTCCTTATCGCCTGGAAAAAAATATTTACCATTAGTATGCGCATGGTTTCAATCAAGCTATCAGAAAAAGAAACAAGTTTTATATTTTGATAAATGCCGCATGCGTGGTAAGTATTTACAAACGATTACGAGTAAGAGATTAGATAAAGAATAAGTAGTTTTACAGAATTTTAGAATTAAACAAAAAAGTATGAACGTCGTTATTGGAAAACATTACGGGAAGCAAGCGCACACTTTTCATTACTAACGCTCTTTTATCAAAAAAAAAAAAAAAGGGTGACACTCAAATAGGTAGGAGCAGCAAACTCTTTTTTAAACTTATTTCATATTTTATTTTAATTTGAATTGTCAAATTTTGAACTCCGTGTGATAAGAATGCTTTCAGTACAACTCAAGCAAGGCGAATTCATTAAAGGTGGTGTTAATCAATCAGCTGATTGGTGGTTGGTTGTCAAGATCATTTGTTTAGTTGCAAATAATCAATTTTTCCCTTTAACTACAGGAAATTTCAAAATATGGTTCACCCTAACTTTTTGCGGTGACCCTAATAGTTTAAAAATTATTTCGCGAGATAAATTTTGACAATAAACCACCAAAGGGTTGCATTTTTAGAATCGCTACCACCTTCCATAAATTCGCCTTGAACTCAAGGTAGTTGATAAAATATTTTTAAAATTTTAGCTTTTAAAAGCAAAAACAAAATACACAGAGCTCAAAAATTTTGTATTAAATTTTTTTACTGCGCCTACCTATTGAATATGCCTTGGTGACACTACATTTATTCCGATTTTAGAAGATATTCTTATAATTATCGTTATAAATATCGTTGACAATTATTTATCATATCGAGATTTTTCATAAATTTTATTTCTTTATTGTCAGCATTGTTATTATATCTTCATTAAAATCAGATGTATCAAACAACCGATGCACAAAATTATTTTTGTAAACAGCGATATTTCCATTGATAACAATGACAGTGCGCTGTTTGTTAGGGCATTTTATTTTAAAAAAGGTAACAATATTTTTTTTAATAAATGTATGTACATACATTAGGGTACTTTGAGGCTATTTTTTCACTCACACCACGAAAATTTTTTCGAAATACTTAAAACAAAAATTCCCTGCAAATGTAAGCCCTCCTTAATGTTGATATTAGGTACTCGTCTTCGGCGTCTTTAGATTTCCCATTTAAAATACACATAAACATCGATTTATTTTATTCTTGAAATTTTACTAACACAGCGGCATTTTATGCTATTTCAACGCTAAAAAAAAGAAACCCCCTTAAATGTTTTTTAGGAAACACTTGGTCAAAAATAAAAATCATTTTTTTTAATTAATCCGCAAGGTGGCGCCAGAGTCGCGATATTTAGAAAACTTGTATCTATGGTCCAATTTGGCTTATATTCAGAACATCATGTCGCTGGAGTTGAGATATGTATTTGTAAAAATCTAAATGCAAATTCAATTTATCTATATGCCATGACTGCTAGACCGACGTACACAAAAGCTATCATAAAATCCCTACTTTTTAACCTTCGCTCTCGCCTTTGTATTTTTAACGTATATATGCACAAGATGCCATAAATAAAACTATAATAAATAATTTAAACCTTAGTAGTTGGATTGCACAATAAAATAAACAAAATTATACAAAATTCGATTAATGAAAAATTGAAACCAATTTGTAACCTTATCTTATCAACAAGCAAACAAATTGCTACACATAAAAAAATAATTTTTAACATAGAAACAACGAGACATTTAAAGTGGTTTTTAATATAAGAATCAACATGAACACTTTTAGTACCTGAACGTATTTTCCTTTTATTTTGTGCTAAACGTGTGTAAGTTTATGGAATGTACATAAATTATTGGTGCGCCAAATTCATTTATATATGCAAATGTATTAGCATGTAGGAGTAAAGTAACAAGAAAAGCAAACGTGAGAGATGAATGAATTTGGAATTTATACAAGTATGATATTAGCTTTTGTGATGACTAGGAAAATAGTTATTCAATTTTTTAAGCAACTCACCCGACACAAACTCCTTTGGCATCTGCTTTCTACCCGACGTAGTAACGCGATACAATGTAAAATCCTCAATGCGCAACACAACACAGGCGCTCATCAATTTCGCTAAATTATCGAGTGTCGCCTTCTGCTGTTGCGCTTGCGTCACCTGATTGCCAAAAGCAGAAGCATTACCTGAGCCACCGCCGCTACCGTGGCGATTAGGCGTATTCGCACCGGACGCAGCAGTAGGTGGTGTGCCACCAACTGTGGCCGATTGCGCTAAATTTTGCGCTTGCAACGCATTCACGTTGAGAGCGACAGGCGAAGGAGGTGCAGAGCGTTCGAGTGGTGCATGTGTAGATGGGCGATTTGGTTGACTTAGATTGAGCACAGCTTCACGGAATGTATTAAGGGATTCTTTTAGCCACAACGCCGGCGATACGGATGCTTCACGATATCTGCAAAGATGGAAAATAAAATTTAATTAAGATTCTACATAAATTTAAAGAAGTCAATTAACATTCACTTACTTCGCCCAATGCGCGCGATCCGATTTGGCTAAATGATAAGGATAGTAGTCGACTTGGAATGCTTGCACAGATACTTGTAGAGCACCACCTTTATCCAACTCGGGATAAATCGAACGACCGTCTGATGGTTAAAGAAGTAATACAAATTAAATCAATAAAATGCAAACGAACTTTATTAACCACTCGCTATTGGCTCACCTCCTTCGTCGTCGCACAGATGCAAATCGATGCGCTGACTAAAAAAGTGATAAGATGTTTCGCGCACATCGAAAGCATGGAACATTTTTTGCGCTGTGTTCGTATGTGCTGAATCAGATTGACGATTCTGTTGTTGCGCTATCTGCGCCTGATACTCGGGCAGCGTCTGTTAAGCAAAAAAAAAAAACCAAAAAAGTAATATTAACATTATTTTCGCGTTTCATAAATAAACAATTACTACATTCAAATTAATTAAAACATTGAAACGAAACTAACCTGCAATTTTCTAGCTGCATTCTTTTTTTGCGTTGCATGTGTCGCCGCTTTGATTAGACCCGATAAGGAGTCGACAAAATGTAAGGCCGCCTTTAGCTGCGAATCGGTGAGCACCCATAGCAGATCATCAAGTATGAGCACCAACCGTGAGGCCAGTAGCGTACAATCGGAGAGACGTTTTCGTAAAGTGATGCGACAGCGCGCCTGATTGGTAAGCAAACGTAGCGGAGTGAGTGATTTATCTTGCGTGGAACTGGCCTCGATGCGCACCGTTTGCCAGGAGAGCTCTTTGAATATGAGTAAAATGCCTTTTTGTGGATCTTTGAGGCGCGTAAAACGAAGATCAGCGTTTGCCCATTTGGGTGTTTTCGATTCGACGCGGATACGGGACATCTGTGGAGTATACAAAAGACAAGAGTTTAACTAGAACTCCCGAAGTTTTTAGGTACATATGTCAGGTTGTAAATATCAACTCGTAAGACGAATAAGTTCATAACTTTAATCCTGCTCTTATTACACTGATGGTAAAACTAATGTCCGCTACGAATCCGAACCATTTGCTATCACTGGAGCATATTCTGGTTTTTGCAACATTAGTTAAACCAAAACTGTATATTTTTGCATTGTTGCTTTCCAGAAAATTATTTGAAAAGCTTTCTTAGGTGAATCCCTTATACAAGGCTTTCCGAAAAAGGGCTGAAAACAGTGGTTGTCTGCATGGTTCTTAGAAGGGCTTTTCTATTTGAGATTTAAACGAATGCTACATTGCATGAATTCGATATGGCTTCTTGAAGTCATTCAATAGGTAGCGAAAGTAGAAGACTTTTCAAAATACGTCCTGCAAATACTCTTCTGGAAGACCTTTTAAGGGTAGCAATAGTGGAAGGCATTCAGTTTGTGCCACTCCATACAAAAAAAGAAGACAATAGGGAAAGTAGAAGAGAAGACGTATTGAATTTCCTGAAACATTTTGAAAGTGCTTTTAGCTTCTGAAATTATCTACTTTGTATGAATGGTATGACATCAATTTTGTAACTTTTCCGATTGCATTTCGCAAATAGCATTTTTAACGTAACCGATACCCATTGAAAGTGTTACCATGTAATTTTTTTTTTTAGCCTAATTCGTATATTAAACCAACAAATTGTTACGCCGGAGTTGATTTTATTAATGATTTGTACCCATCAAAAAGTCCTCCTTATTTCTTTTTTTTAAGCACTTAGACTAGTTTATCCATGGTACTAAGCATATCGAGAGAGCTTAAGACATAAGACGACGGAGTTATGAAGTAATTTACCCCACGAAAAACTTTGCAGGAAACTTGTGGAAGAAAAAAGAAGTCTTCTTGCTCATACTCTGATCTAAATGTAGGTCAACTCAGTCTACATTTTTTCCAATAGTTCTTCAGAAAGAATCAAATGTATTTCAGAACAGTCAGGTGTACTTCAGAAACCGTAAAATGTACTTAAGAAAAATCAATTATACTTCAGAAAACATAAATTAAACACCCATAATGGTCAATTGTACTTTATAAATCGTAAAATATACTACACAACTTCAGAATAGTTAATTGCACTTCAGAAAACGTCAAAGTGTTTCAAAAGCTTTAAATTGTACTTTCGAAACTAAAAAATATATTTCAGAAATTGTAAATTATATTTGCGAAACTAAAATGTTCTTCATAAACTGTTAACTGTACTTCAAAAACTGTAAATTGTATTTGGATTGGATTGTAAAATAATCGCATAAAACAGCCAAACAATGCTGTATGGATCCACCGACATTCGTCCGAAGCTTTAAGGCATCCGCGCCGGCGCTCCATAGCTACTACTACGCATATAGCCATATCTCCATTTTGGCCGGGCGTAGTCGAACAAAGGTTCTCGTACTTAGACTTATTGACGATGCAAAAGCGACAGTTGTTGGTGATGTTTGTAACCGATTCATTCAACATTCTAATATTTTTCGTTCAGATATTCTATCCTTTCATTAAAAAAACGAATTTGTTATTTTGAAAATATAGTAAAAAAATTTAAATCCCTGATTTACGTGATTTTCTCCGGTCCCATTGGGCAATTCGTATGTTCATGATTTGCCAAATTTGTGATAAGGATCGTTGGCTATCACTGCAGTCATTAAAAAGCTTAAGGCGTAATCTTTCACTGCTTATTCAGTATCGTGAAAACATAAAAACAATAAACCATTGTTGTCCTACCTAAAGAAAATAGTTGTAGTTGCTCTGACATCCCTTCAGCCGTTTTTTCCAAAAAAAAAAAAACAAGTGTTAAGTTCTGACAACCTCTCAAACAACTGTCACTACCTTGGATTGAGGATTTCCCCCCCAAACCAATATGAAGTTTTTTGAAGAATTTTTTAAGGATCAATAAAACTTTGTTCTATGTAGGCATCGCTTTAAACTTGAACTAAATTATTGCATAAAAACTTTGAGTACACTGCTATAGTAGCTGTCATACATTTGTAGTATACGTAGTTGTAAAAATGTGTAGGTCATAAAACAATTACTCTAACCTAATTGCCGTTCAATTCACACAATTTTGCTACCTTCCTTTCCTACATTCCAACACACTCAAACGCCGAGCTGCGATGTGCCACTTACCTGCACTGAGGCCGTGAACGCTGCACTTGAGAATTTCACATTCACCGTATTTACAATGATTGTGATGCCATCCACCACCTTGTGAATGAAACTGTATTTGCCCTGCGGCACCTGTGGCAATGATGCAGTTGCTGTTGCGCCACCACTACCACCGCCACTACCAACACCACCGGGCGAATTAGCATCCTGATTTCTAGCGCTTGGATCACAGGTTTCAACGCTGATGTTCACCTCGTCCAGTGTCTGCGCCAAGCATGGTCATGTTTGATATACCGACGTTCATGTGCACAATTTGCAGCAGTGTTTCAGAAGTGAATCATAAAAATAGAAAATAGAATTGCATACATAAGTATTTAGGCAAGCAAAAAATTAATAATAATAAAAACAAACATTTATCGTTGGCTCATCGATGAATGTAGCAAAGTTTATGTAACATATGTATGTACAAAGGTATGTATTTACTCACCAACGTTATTGGCACACTTTTTAGCTTTGTCCAGCTAATGCGAAAGGACACATGATTGCACCAGGCCGATGTGAGTCGCAGCCATGAGGGTAATTCCAACAGTTCAGTGAGCACTGCTTCGTCCAATTGCAAATTCACCAGATCTCCCTCACCACGAAATGTGCTCAAATTGATTTTGTCCGATGACAAATTTTTCGTGTAGCTGCCAAAACAAACAAAAAATGAAAGAGAATGTTAACAATTATAAATTCGCAATGAAGCAACTTACAAACAGAATAATCATTACTCAAGATTTTCTTTTTGAATTAATAATACTCTACAAATTATTAGCACCCGATCGTCATTTGCTTCAGCTTCATAGCACAATTTGACATTCTTTTTTGTGACTAAACTTTTCCACGTTTCGCTCCACTGGCTTTTTGTATTGTGCGAGCAACTAATTGAATCTCCCAATTGACGTTTTTCCAACAGCGTTGGCAGAGATTTACGAGTATTGGTTATACATATGTATATTTGTTTGCTTATTTGTCATCAGTAGGTAACTAGGCAGTCAGCAGCTGCAATATTCAACTGTTTTGATAATGCAATTTACGCTTTAACGCCTTGATTTGCGATTTAAGCCAATCGAATGGAGGTAATTGGTGCATAAATGCAGTGAACTGAAGCCATCCTTTAATATTTATAAGGATCTTAAAGCATTTTAACCCGGAGAACCAGCTGTAAGGGTAATGTTGGTTAGAACGAAAGTCTTTGTGTTTTGTTAATTTTTCCGCTGTGAAGCTGACCCCAAAAATAATTTCGTTCGCATTTCAACATAAACAGATATACATACGTACAAAGGTAAGGCACAATTCTCTCTCAAATACCTAGAATAAAATTCTGTTTCCCATCTAAAAGTGTTACATGGAAAACGTTGTTAAAGCTTAGTTTAAAGCTCTCAAGAAAATCTAAAAATGTATATATTCCTTCAGAAAAATTTACAGCAACGGCAAAGTAATTATTCAAGCAACAGAATTAATAGAAAATATTTCTTGTGATTTTTCTTGAGAGTTGTATTCAAAGCTTAAAGTGTTTTTCTGAGACATTCTACTGATTCCTGCATGTTTAATAAGTAATTTTTTTTTTTATTCTTAATCGACTTTTAAAATTCGTCGGAATTTTTGTTTTCTTTTTTTTTTTAGGTTTGTTACTTCATAACTTTAGTATGGGTAAACCGATTTAAATAATTCTTTTAATAATTACTTTATCGGAAATGTGATACGTCAAAGGTGCTTCCACATTAATTCCAATCATTAACTCATGAGAAAACTAACGGCATTCATAAATGCTTCTGACTCGGTTTTTTGTCTAAAATGACTTGTCATCTATACATTCTCATACACAAACTTATTATATATTCCAAGTAAATTGATATGTATGTATGTATGTATACTAGGGTGTTCGATAATTCCACTTTTTGTAAAACCGGTTTTCAAATTATTCGTAGAATGGCATATTAAAAAAAACCGGTTCCTAATTTTAAATCAAGAAAAAACCGTGTAAACCGGTTCTTATTCTAAGTAAGAAAGAACTACAACAACGTACACCCACGTAACTAAATGCCATAATTTCTATGAAAGAAATCTTTTGAAAATAAAATGTAGTTTAATGTCCGCATTTAGTTAACAGTATTCGTCTGTTATAGACAAGAGGTACAATTTTAGACGAGTTGGCATTAATTGGTCTTAAGTCCTCTACTCTTAAAACAAAGTCTCTCAATTGTCATCAGGCGATAAGCAGGTCACAAAAATTATGAAAAACACATAAAATAAAAGCGTAAAAGCGAGAAAAGGCAATAATCTTAAACTTATACATAGCCTCGAATTATAAAACTTGTGTTTATACCAAATTACTGAAGTCGATATTTAGCAGGTTTTTACTGTCCTCTTATGACATTATTCTAAAAATAGAAAATCTTCTTAAATACATTTGCTTCATTTTTTCCGCAAATTATTTGAATTTCCAATATATGTACATATATAATGGTTAAATAACGGATGTAAAATTAGGCGATGTGCTGCCGTTTTTCTCGATTTTTTTACCGAAGGCTTTAAATTTGCAACTAGGTTTTGAAAATTAAAAAAAAAACCCATTTATTCGATATTCGAAAAATCAAGATTTCAAAAAAACAGTACAATAATTTATGAAAAAACCGAGTCAATCACCCTAATGTATACATAAGTACCCATAAATTAAAAACCAGTCCTCAAACATTTTTAACCAATTAGTTTTTTGCTTCTCTTTCCCTCATCAAAAGTAAAGTGCACAGTTTTGCATTTTATTCTTTCTATTCCGCCAATTATTTTTCAAATAATTATAGCAATTTGTGTTATTGTTTTTTTTTAAATAGCAAACTAAATTTATAACATTTTTTTTCTTCCACTCGACAGAGTCAAAACTAGTAGACAGCTGCAGAGCGGCACTGGAATCATTAGGAGCCGACAACAGAGTTACTCTGTGGTGGGTTCCGGGTCATGAGGGTGTGGATGGCAATGAAAGGGCGGACTATCTCGCAAAAAGAGGGGCCCAACAGAGATTCTGCGGTCCTCAGCCGTTCTGGGGTCCTTCTATGGAATACACAGCAGAACTTCTAAGAAGGTGGGAGAACTCAGGAATCACAGTCCAGTGGCGATCGTCAAAGGGTAATAAGTAGACAATCTAAGAGGTTCATAAGTCCATCCCGTGAAGCCTCTAGAAAACTTCTTAATCTCAGCAGAGAGGGTCTTAGAAATCTCACCGGGTACTTAACAGGTCACTGTAGGCTGAGATACCATCTTCACAAAATAGGACTCTCGGAGGTTTCAGACTGTAGGTTTTGTGGCTTAGATGCGGAGACCTCTGAGCATATACTGTGTGAATGCCCGAGTATAAGTAGACTCAGGCTAATACACCTTGGAGAGCGACTGTTATCTCCATTTAGAATATGGACAATCACACCCTGCAAAGTGCTTAGTCTCATAAATAGCCTTAAGATGGAGTGACAATTTAAAGGGTTAGCACAATAGATCTTTTTAGGTCGCAGCGCTATTATGCCCTGATAATAATAATAATAAAAATAATAATGTTTTTATTATGGTTCCACCGAAGACCCATCATTCAGGCGAATTTAAACATTTCATTTTCATACCAAATAAGGAGGATAATTTATTGCACGTACATATTTACATTAACTGACAAAAACTATCATTCAAACTGAGTAAATAAATTTAATAAAAAAAATTGTAAGTGTACAATGTATTCGACTGTTAAAGTTAATTTAATAAATAAGCATGTTTATGTTTGCATTTAAATGCTCAGTTATGTACGAGTTTGTATATAAATATCTAAGTACATACTTACATATATTCGTATTTCAAATTTAGTAAATAATCATTCTCTTTACTTGCCATCTGAGTAAACCTTACTAAGAAGTCATACTTTGTTTGCCCCGTTTCCATACGCACTGTCATAACAAACAACTTTTTTCATATCTTAAACAACCACATAACCGCGATCGGGTGTGGCTTCAAAGTTCTTTTAATGAAAGTATGTGGGTCATAGAAATATATTAAATTTAGAGAAAAATTACTTAACGCGGTTGGTCCTTTTGGCGGCTGAAATTGTACGCTTTTCTGATTCTATTCATATTTAAACCGAAAGAAATATATAAAAATACCAACTTTGTCAGGGCTAAACAAAACAAAAGTTGGTTTTAAACAAATATTTCCTTTAAAGTTCTTATAGACGATAGTTTCATACTGACTGTAAAGTTTTTTGCCATCACAACTGCCGGTAGAGCAAAACGTTAATAATGAAAAGTGAAGAAACAACGTTTTAAAATAGCACGATATACAGTCACATAAAATTAAAAAAAACATAAGTTTTTTATGTATTTCGCGCGGAATTTTATACCCAAATAAGAATTGCTGCAGTTTTGAGGTTATGATTGAAATGAGACACAATTGTGACACCAGAATCTCTACCTTGTGCATGAGTTTTAATTTAATTAAATGGTATTTTAAGTAAAAAATACTCATCAATAAATACAGTGGTAGAAAAATATTTTAAAATAATTTAAAAGCTTAACAAAGTAACAACTTTTTAAAATCATAAGAAAACTATAGTTTTTTACTAAAAATTTGAATGAAAAAGAGGTTTGACCATTATTTCTTGGAATGTTTACTATCGAACAGTACTCAAGTAATTTTTTTTTTACCATTTTAGACTAACGTCTGAGTTATGAATATTGCGAGTGACTCAATTGTACATACAGGAATACAGACTGGCAGTGAATAAATAGTTAAATTTCTTTATTTTAGTTAAGCAACCAAGGGTATCCAACTCAGCAGCCTTTCCCAGTAATAAATATAGGAATAATAGCTGTTAATTGCTAACGACAGTTAAATAAGTAGCTTATCAGAAAGCCCGTGAACTAGTTTGTTTAATCTTCTATAAGAGGATTCGTCTCGCTACACCTTTTCCAACAGTATTTCAGAAAAGCACAAATGTATTTCAGAAAAGATCAATTGTATTTCAGAAAATACGAAAATAATACATTTCTGTTTTTCTGAAATACATTTGCGTTTTTCTGAAACACATTTGTGTTTTTCTGCAATATATTTGCCAATTCTGAAATATATTTGTGTTTTTCTGAAACACTGTTGGAAAATGTGTAGATATCAAACCTGTTTATTTTTTTTTAAACTAAATTTACAATTTTCGCCTAATTATTTACAGCATTTGATTTCAGTTTACATTAGCTGGTAGAAATTGCAACTTAAAACCACGACTATTTTGGCTTCGATTTTCCCAATCAGTAATCAAATTTCAATTTAAAATTAAACAAAAGACCACAATTGAGTATGGTTGTATGTATTGCCTTTTGGTTTGTGGCACTTTGTTTTGCCATCTGGACGCTACTCGCGGTATTAATTTCATGAAAATATTTTCTAAGCGTTGCTAAAACAATAACATATTCTCTACAGCAATGCCAATTAGAAAGTGTTTCAAAAATAAGCAAAAAACTTTTTTGTTAGTCAAGTTTGAATGTATGGAAATCGTATCAAATATTTTTCTTTCACCGTATCCCCTTTTCACGGAGCAGCACTTGCAACCATTCTACTTGTCAGACTGTCAGTAGAACTCAGTAGCTGCATATGGAGTAGGATCTTATTAAGTGGCGTACAGACAGAGCCTTAACTGAGCCAATTAGCAAATTTTCTTCGTGGTTTTTTGAGTGGACAAAATTTACTAATTAACTCAATTAAGCGCTGTCTGAACGCCGCATAAAGCTGAGTTTAGACAAAGCCTTCATTGCGTAAATTCGTAAATTGTGGACGTGCATTTTTAATAGATACAATTTACTAAATCACTCGATTAAGCTCTGTCTAAACGGGCTCTTAGTATTATAGCTAAGATGTAGCAAGGGCTTTTTTCAAAAGGTAATGAAAAGAAAGAGTTATGTATATATAAAACTGATCGAACTTGGGAATCTGCTTTTAATCTTCAGTCAATAAAGTTTTTCGTTTGATCATAAAACGTTTATTTTCTAAATTTTCACTTTTAGTCTCTTTCAATATTCTTCTTATGAGTATCTTCATCTTCTTGGCTGCATTCGAGATGTCAATCACAACTGCAGTGTTGCCAGTTTGACAAAGTGTCACGCATATAGCATATTCCATAGCGATATTTATAACTGAATGTGGTTTGTATTTTTAATTTTAATCAATTACTTTCTGCAAAAAACTGGGTACTTGGATGACAAAGCTACTCCTACGATGTCGGCTAGGGGTGGGTAACTCAGCTAATTTTCGCGAGTTGACTCAATGACTCTTGCTCAATTAAGTGAGTCAGCACAATTGAGTTACGACTCATTTCATAATTGTGTCGCTCTGTGCAACTACAGCATCACTGTTATCGTGGAGAGGTGCACGTTGAACGTTGAATAATTAAAGTGACAGCACAAGGGATAACGCGCCAAAGGAAACATTTTCGCGCTAGTTCTTATTTTATGTCATTCTTTATTCTCACCATAGATAATATGATATGCAACTTCCCTCTTTTGTCTCATTGGTTTTGGAATGGAATCAAATCCCAATCATGGGCTGGCACGCAAAAGGCTCTTAGAATCATAATATTTTGCTTTGGCTAAAAAAGCTAATTAATCTTATTATTTGACGAAATATGTGTTGAAATTTTTAACTTGAGAATTAAATTAAATATTCGTATTTTAGGGATTTACATGCAAATATTGAGTTTTATTTTAAAAGGGTGTCCGTAAAACTTTATTTCTAAGTGAACACGAATGCTCATCACATATGTATATTTTTATAATTATTTGTTTTATGGAAGTTTAAAAGCTGTTATTAAACATGTTTGCAAAATTTGAATTTCTCGTATTTTATAATTGTGATCATGTTGATTTCATATATTTATTTCTTATTCTTATTTTTATTGCGTTTCCATTTATACTGTTTGCATACCTCAAAGGTGGCGAAAAAACTGCTAAATCTCCAAAAATGGAATAAAAAACTCCCAAATGCCATTTCTTACAGAGTGTCTGTGCACAAAACAAAGGGCTTCGTATCAGCTCATCTTTGATTCTCAGTGCTGATACACTCATCGACTCGCCGCTCAGTAAGATGTCTGAAATTTATAACTGATCTACTGAGTCACAATTTTTTTTGGAAGTGAGTCTTAGCGAGCGGCTCATCGCTAAGAGTCAGCTCAGTAACTCAACTCAGTGCTGAGTTACCCAACTCTAATGTCTGCTTAACGTGGAAGTATAATTTATTTTCATTATATTCGTTAGCATAATTAATGCTGGATTAATAATTTACAAAAATACAGCAAAGTATCAGCAGCACATTTGCCAACGGGCAACAAGACTGCAATTTTGCGGCAATTATTACGTATGTAGCTCGAACGCACCCCTAAATTCTAACTGAAACTCATAACGAACGGAGCTGTCATAGCCCATCGCCAATTGCGCAACAAACTGTGTGAGAACACCAATAAAATCGGGCTCAATTAAATTAAGCCGAAATAACTGATATCTGTTCAAAATTTCAAGTCATTGGCTGAGTAAATTAAGAAGCTGAAGTGCAAAATGCAATATCTGAATCGGTTATATGGTAGCTATATGTTATATTTCTCCGATCTTAAGGAATTTCACAACAGATATAAATAATAACTGATATTTGTGCAAGACTAAAACTGTTTAAATGGAGAGGTTTTAATGCTAAATGCGATAACTGAACAATCAGCTCCCATATACGTTATAGTCGTCCAATCTGGCCAATTCCGCCAAAAAATTAATTAATTCTAAAAAGGAACTTGACTGCCGAGTTTAATGCAAATATCTTTTAAATAGAGAGACTAGACTGCGTTCAAACAGACGGACAAACAACCATGGCTAAATCAACTCAACTTAAGGTATACTTTGTGATGGGTCTAACTCTTATTAATCTGGTACTTACAATTATCGGACCAAACTTAATATAACATTTCGTTGAAAGATATAAAGGGCTCTCAATTTCTAACAATAAAAATAAGCAGCTTTTTTAGACGAAGGACACGGCTTCGGCAACATTATCACTTGAGCCCTTCAGGAAGATGGCGTACTTGGTTCTCATTGTGATTGAGTATTAGTAAAGCAAATGTGTCCCATATGACAGAAACTCTCAAACATATTCCTCTTGATTGACATCTTAAAGCAATCATAACATATTTTGATTTTCTTCAGATTTTCCGACAGGGTGGAAACGACACTGAAGATGGCACAACGCCGAAACCGGTATGTCACAAAACCAAATTTGACAAGGGATGACGGAAAATTTTTCCAACCATCGGTCTTAATAATCGCGAGGGCAAAACGAAGTATCTGCTGTCATCAAATAGACAGAAAAAGTATAAAACTTCGTATACTTACTTAGGCACCAGTATTAACACCAATAATTATATCAGCTTTGTAATCATCGAATAATCGCTCTTGCCACATGTGCCATTTCGGTCTGAGTAGGCAATAAAATATTCTGATAGCCTGGGCGCAGTTTCTGTGAAAACCAACTAGTGAAAGAATGCAAGTGGAACGACGCTCGGGGTCTTAGTCAATTTTTATCTCTATTATCTGAGATACCATAGCTTTACACTTTTTAACTAAAAATTATATTTGGATTAAATAATTATATAAACCAACAGATTTATGATAAACTGTGAAAAGCAAGATAAAACGCTGTTCTTTCTAAGGAGCCAAGGCAAATGCTGCCAAATTAAGTTCGAACAAGCTCATGATGGAATAATGAAAGGTGTAGTACGTTGTGACAGCGCCAGTTTAAACGCCCTTAGCTCAATGTTGTATTTAGATGGTATTAGAGAAACGTGAAGAAAATAAGGCCGTTCTTAGGAAAAAGTACAAATCAGTGAAGATATTTACATAATATTTACCCACAACGAATGAATTTTATATGAAAACTGACAAAAATAAAAATAATTGCTATTTAAAATGCTGGTGAATCCTGCGCGCTGTACGACATTTTAGGATGCCAAAATTAATAGAAACAAATCTCGCTGATAAATATGACACAAATGCATCCATACCGTGCCAGCATTGTAACAATGTCTGTTCAGCGATAAACTTTTTTTTCCGGGAAAGTAGAACCTCACGTGTTTTCCCATATTGATTTTGCAAACAAAAAAAAATACTTTTGGATTACTAGAAATGCATAAATAGTTCCGTTAGAATTTATTGCAATATTACAAGGTGAAAAAATCAGCATCTCCATAACGTAAATCTATGTATGTACATACATATGTATGTACATAAGTATGTTAATAAAAAGTTACAAAAGTTAAATAATGCTCTTTAAAATAAAGTACGTTTTTTTTCTTGCCAAAGTATTGTATTGAAAATGGCAATAAAATTGTTGATCCTGTCTTCGGAAAAAATCCCCAGAGATATATTTCAATTAAAATTTTAATGCATCATGTTTTATTATACAAAAATTTGAAAATTTTCATAAAAACTTATTCAAATTCTCGCATTCAGAAAACTAATTGTCCACAAATAAGTAAAGACAATGCAAAATGCCAAAACAATCAAAAATACTTTTTCGAAATTCCACACGAAAAACTTAATTTTCTACTACAATTCAAACAACTTTTTAAAAAACTGGTAACGAAATTCAGCAAAGGAACTTCACAATTTCTAATGGCGTTCAATATGGCCGATTTAGAGCGAGAAGCTGCGAACGTACAACACCTTTCATTATTGCATTATGGAACAAACTTAACTCTTACCGCAACCGTTTCCCACCCACCGTCCTCATGCGTTGTTCTTGTCGTTTCAATGCTGTTTTGCATGCCAAACCACACAAGTAAACACACACACACACAAACACACGCACAAAAAAACACGAAAGAAAGTAGAAATTATTCAATTTCTATCTTTGCCTTAACGCAACGCAATAAATGCCCCACCATCGCCCACTACAGCGCGCCACAATTCAGCACTTGATACTCCGGCCGGCGGCGGTGGTGCCACTCAGCTGTTAACTGCTGTACTTGACAGTGCTTTAACGATAATTTAATGCTACGCTGTTGCGCTGCACCGGAAAGAGGCCGCGCACAACACGAGCCTTGGAAGATGTGTCTGCTGCTGGTGATGGCTTCTTGGCGCTAAGGCGCCTTCGCGATTGTCTGTCTGGCATTATGAAACGACTTTGTGCGGCAGCTGTTATGAAGGAGTAACAAACGTGTGGCGACAGGACTCGGAGTGGAGCTCGCACGCAACCAAGATATTATTGCAAGCCATGGATTTTAAATATAAAAATCATAAGTCCATTTTTGATACGTTTGCATTCATAATTTGTATAATATATTTAAGTTCTACCCGTGAGCGCTCTGAAAATGGCACCAAATTGTACATATGTATGTATATAAAAATCTGAGACTTGAGCGCCAGGTACTCTTGAATTTTTATTACATTGATTTAGTAAGCAATGCCCATTTTGTTTTGAAGAGGAAGAGACAGCGGAACACTTTCTGTGCTTCTGCCCCGCCTTTGCAAGAACTAGATTTATTCGTAAATCCTGCAGATTTAAAACAGATTAAAAGAGACATAAAAACAGTACATTGGACGGCATTTAGTCTAAGTGCTGTTTTCTGTTGTTTCGTTCCTGATTCCCACAAAAACAAAAAAGCAACTAAACATTAATTTATTTTCCTTCTATACACTTTGTCATGACTTTTTCAGAACCACTTCGAAACACTTCCGACCTTTTCGACACCAGTTTCGAACTATCAAATAATCCCGGAATTAAAAATTGTTCTTTGTTAGTTTCAAAATGATCATTAACCCTTCGCGAAATTTTCTTGATCACGAAATGATACTAGACAAGCATTGAAATTTTCCTGGAAATAGCTCTAAAATAGTCTCGAAATCATCTACAACTAGCCGCGAAAGTGAGCTGAAAATGATATGAATAAGTCACAAAATGTTCCGAAAGAAGTTTGTAAACCTGCTCCAAAAAGCACACGAACTACTACCGAAATAGTCCTGAAATGGTCTTACCTGTTTCAGACCTAATCCCGAAAAGTTTCTGAAATAATGAAGAACTACTCCCGAAATGGTCTTGAAAATTTGTATATGTAACAGATTTCTGAACAGTCCCGACATGACTTGCCTTGAAAAGATCCCAAGTAGTCGCTATAAGAGCTAAACATTTCCCATAACTGTTAAACTTAACGTACAACTTTTCTATTTGCTGAAAATCAATTTCGTTCAAACAAAGTTTTAGGCGTTGTATTTATCATAAAAGTATCAACGGATTCTACGAAATTTTAAAAATGTTTAACCATACAAATTCTAAGAGAGCAAAAAATATAAATAAATAAATCAAAATTAGAAAATTAAAAATATTGCTGGGCAAACGATTAAGAGCGAAAAAAGGTCCAACTTATTATTTGTGTACATTTCCAATGCTAATTAGTATGAAAGTAAATTTTTTATGGAATTCGAATAGCATTTAAAAAAAGTAAACTCTGAAATTATCATAGATTTGTGTAAGTGCGAGTGTACTTGCGTGTACGTCCACGCCCCTTTGTCAGTCTGCGGCTTGAAGTGGCAATGTCGCCATTGATAGTACCCGCAATCCGCAATTCGCAGCCACATTTACTACCAGTTGCATGCTAACGCGTCGCACCAATAAATAAAATAAATTAAAATAATGTAAATGAAGTGAGTGCATTCTGTTCGCTTCACGCGTTTGTGACCTTTTATATAACTTTTCATTTACATGTTGTAGTTGTTGTTTTTCTATCTTCTTTACGGTGTATTTATTAAATTATAACTTGGTGACCTATTTCAAATATAAAAAGAAATTGTTGTTTTTGGCTGTTCTCTTATTATTAATGTAATGTTGATAAATGTTAGAAGTTGAAAATATGGTTATGGTTAGTCTAAGAAAATATCCTTGAAAGTACAAAAGTTTATGGTGGCCCCAATTTTGTAGCACAACAGTTCAATTTCAGGAAATTTCCCCCCTTAATATTTTTTCTACATAAATTTGTACATAAATGTAAGTACATGCTTCATGAATACTGATCTAATTAAAGTCAACCTTTCAGAAGAATAGAAATATGCTAACCTCTAACCTAACTTTTTAATTATTTAGACTTCATTTCGCGAGTGAACTACCTGTATTAAAACATAAATTATTCGTTTTTCTTTCTGTATTTAAATTATTCTTATCAATTATAAATGAAGTTCTGAACTTTGCTTGTTTGACATGATTTAGTCAGAAGTTTCAGTATAAAAGGTTTATTATCTGAAAGGCACCTTTTTGAAATTAACTTTGATTCACTTCGATTTCATCTTTTGGTAATTCTTTGAAATATGTTAAAGGATCAGCAAAGCCAGAAAATAATGTGATATGTTTTTAATCTTCGGCGGATGCAAGTCTCCAGTGGGTGCGTAATTTTTTTTTCGTTTTTTGGACAATATGGCGTCTTTCCTGAAGTGTATACCTCTATAAAGATTTTGAAAGAAAGAAATTTCCAATTCGCTCTTAAGCGTCGCGTGTCACAAGACCAGAAAGCATTGGGAACATTATTGAACTTCAAAAGCGTACGTACGTACGTAAGTCGCGTGATCGACTGTATGTATGTATGTATGTATGTAACAGTCATAAATTTCCATTCACTTTTGAGTGCTTTCATAATCCGTTAAGTGTATGGAAACATAAGGTATGTACCTATGTATATTTATATACATACATATATGCATTTGGATTAGCGAATATACATAGTTTAATTTTCTAATCTACATTTTTTTTTTTTAGAGATGGTAAAAACACTATCTTAATGGGCTATTCCATTTTCGCGGTTAATAAAATTGTACTAAAACAGTTATCAGAGATTCAATAGATTTAGCATGCAGACAATGCAACGATTTAAAAAAACTTGCAATATCTTAGTTTTATTGTCACGAGCGGGACAAAATGTAAACCCTATTCATTACTCTACTTACATATGTATGTAAATACATAGATATATCCTAAACTCGGTTAATTTTACACGCAATTCATTTAATTTAAATACATAAATAAATATACATTTATTAAGAACATATGTATATAATAATACCTAATCTTTGTTCAAAATTTTTGTGTCACGGGTCGGTCTCATGGAAATTCAAAACACTTTAAACAGTTAAATAAAAATAAAATAAAATTGTAATAGAAATGCATTTAAAGCGTTAACTTATTCATATCTGATTTATTTAAGATTTTTGTAAATGTTTTATTTAAACGTTTTAATGCGTTTGTCAGATTCTTTTATGATTTTTTTATAAAGGTTAAGTTTTTCGTAGAACGTCCCGTATGTACATATGTTTGTATGGAATCAATATACCAAGTTTCTAATCTTTTTATTTTATCTAATAAACTATAATGAGTTTCAATATTGGAAAGCAGTCAAAATGTGTGCGTTCTCTCTAATAAAAAAAAAAGTTTTCTTCGAAATTAAAATACAAAAAGCCGTAAATAACAAAAAAGAATTTTACAGTGAAAACTTTATAAAATTTTGATGAGTTATGTTATAAGGAAAACGATTTGAAAGTGTTTCTTCTCAGTTATACCATAAATAATGTTACCGAAAAATGATGCACACTTAATACTTATCCTTGATAATACTCGTATGTGAGCTTGTATATGAATACACATACATATGTATGTACTCGTATGTAATGATTCACAGCCCAAAGTGAAGAAAATGTGCGATTTTATTTTAAGAATAAAGCCGTTTTCCGACTACCTCTTAGTAGTAGTTTAACTGGTAAATAAAGGATAAAGTTATAAAGAAAAATGATACAAACATAATATTCTTGAAAATATGTGTACTTGTATAGCATATATTTAGGTACAACGGCAATTTAACATTCAAAAAGATAATTGAAGTCAAATTAGTATTAAGGCAGCTGGTGTCGGTGACATAGGGCAAAAGACCACAGGTGAACATATTAAGTGCTTCTTCACCGATTAGCTAGCCAACAAAACTGATTGTAAGATAGCCCATTACACCACCTTAACAGCAACTGTCAGTTGTCATAAGGGAAGGCATTTTTCTTTTTTGATGTGTGTCGGTGGGCATATGAACCTTTAACCGAACAAAGGTAAGCCAAGATTATTAAAGTGCTAAAAAAAAACTCATGAGACACTGGATGTGGGCGGCATTGGGTACTGAAAAATCAATTCATTAGTACCTTGCGATTTCATATTTTTCAGGGTAATATCGCATACCTACGCATGTAATGGGCATTATCAGTATTATAAATGTGTGCATGTACACTTAATCCATTAACATCTTGTTGCGCTACTCACATTGATAGGTGCTTTAGGAGTTGATTCTTAATCAATGACACCATCTTTGGGATATGCTATTAAGCACACGTTACACTGGCACTATGAAAACTAAGATCCGCAATTAATAACGCTACACTTTGTTACTCCATTTTTTTTTATTTTATGCACTTTTACTTTATCAATAGCTTTGAGCAACTTTTTCACTTTGTGCTGTGTTGGAATTTTTTTCGTTTTCTCTACTCCACAAAGAAAACTTGGCTGTGCACAATAGTTTCCTATATCTACAGCACTTTTGTTACGCTGAACACATTTTTATGCACACTTTGTATACATATAATTAATGGTTGTAAAAATTGATAACATATTTTATATTTTCCTGAGTAACTATGTAAATTTGAAAACAAATCACGATTTTTACACAGTTAATTTCTGCGAGTTTTTTGCATTTATTATCGTTCCGTCGACAGTGACAAATGCACTCAGTTTGTCCAATTGGACTTTTGTGAGAGTCTGTCAAATGACATTTTAGAATGGAGGATTTTGGCTTTTCTTAATTGGTGCTGCCAAACGGAAGCAATATTAATGAAAGTTGGTAATTAAAATTTATAAACATAAATTTTTTTTCCTTATAGCGTTCAGCCCTCTTTTGGCATGAAAAAGCCATTTGTAGTATAACATAAATACTCACATCACAAATGGTAGGAAAAGCTCGGCCAAACACAGAGCTATATAGTGTAATGGCTAAAGCACAATGCACGGAAATTTCGCCTACTAAGGGCCGTTTGCACCATCTCGGGATAAAATTACCGGCGGTTAGAAGCAATTCAGCTTACTAGTCAGCGCTTACTTATCTGACAGATGGTCTTAACCGGCGCTTTTAGTTTCGATTAAGCGCTTAACCGAAAATGGTGCCAACGGCTCTAATTATTACGGCTACAACGAAAAGAGCTGATTATGCCAAGTTGTATGTCAGCCGATAGAGTGACCGTATTGAGCAGATACAACTTTTAGAATATAGAATGAATACAGCGAGAAAAAGGCTATTTAACAAAACCAGAACATGTGGAAAATAGCTTTTACTAAAGTTAAATTTTTATTTCGATTTTAAGACCATAAAATATTTAACATATGGTTACAATGGTTCACATTTTGCCGCTGCTGCCAGCGACGACAATAGAAATTAATCTATTGCTAGGAAAAGACGTTGGACGAATTTCATCGTGCGCTTTGGTTGTGCGCATTCTCATATACGGTGGTGTGTTCTATTTTTCACGACGAAAAGTTCGTTGTGCGTCGGCATTGTGTTTCAGCCATAAGCGCCAAAATATTATTATTATTATTATATTGAATCGGTGAATATTTTAATGAAACGTAGTTAGCTTGTCAGCTTCACATGCAATCTATGAAACAGCAATCTGCATTTGCACATTTATGCTTTCATTAGAGATATCGTCTTGGCAGATATAATTTAGCTACTTTACCGTAAAATACTTTGCAGAATTCACGAAAACGGGCATCATTATTATCGTTATAAGATATTCCTGAATGCGTATATTTTTTCTGTTTTAATGTTTCATTTCATGATCCTTCTATTAATTTTTCTTTTGGCCTTTGCGCTCTACACATAAACAAATATTGTGTGCAGAAATATTTTTAAGTTTTTAAATAAGTTTCTGAAGAATATTTGTCAAAGAAAGCTACTTCGAACTATAGAGCCTACTTTATCTGCACTATAACGATGCGCAGTTTTTTTGCTTGTAGGGCGTAAAATTTTAAGTTCAAATTAAATCAGTTAGAGTGGCATCCTTGAAACTTTAAAACTGTCTGCGTTTCAATGATTTTGTAATTGACATTTCAAATAAAAATTTAAATTTTTTTTATTTTTGCTTATTTTCCAAAATTTCATTAATAAAATAGACAACATGGATTGTGGACAAGGATATCCCTGTGAATGTTCGTAAGTAGATTGTTCTCAATAATCAACTAACATTCTTTATATTAATATCCCAAGAGTTCGCTTGCAAGGTAAATAATACTCTGTCCCCAAGTAAAAATCCTTTTGAAGTGTTCTCAATAATAATTTAATTAACAACAGAATAGATGCTTTTGCTCAAGAAAATGAACTAGTTGAAATTGGCATCATTTATCGAAAATAAAATAAACCTCCATTCGTTTTGGTAAAATGTCGGTAAATCAGTTATATAGTGTTTATCCGAGCGGAAATAGAAGCCACGAAAGTTGAAATAATAAAAAACGGGGTTTTTAAGACAACCATTTCTACCAATGTATGCAAACAAATAACAAGTGCACAAAATAAGTACAGTCAACATAATTGCTTAAATATATATGTGTGTTATATATACTGATTGAAGAAAACCAACTGATTTCCTTTTATTTGGCAACCGGCAGACGTCGTCGAAGTACTCCATCGAAGTCGGTTAAGCAGTGCGTCCGGTGACGGCATGTCCGCAGCCATTTTTTTTTACTTTTTGCTCAAAACACTTTGCTTAATCTGTTCAATGTTCAAATCAAGTAAATGGCGCATTTATTACAAACTGACAAAATTAACATTTACTGTCATTGAAAATATAAAAATATACATACAATAAATTAAATTAACAAACCGCCGCGGTTATACCAGTTATACACATCTTGCATATTGTGCCACCTCTTTCACGCGCACACTGAAAACGCCCGTAGCGAGAGTGTGTACTTCATTTAGCCGGTATCGCTCTTGTCACCTTGTAGGAAGGTCATTGAAAACTCCGCAGCCAATATACATACATACGACGTTGTGCAAAGCCAACACGCGAGCAAACGAGATATATAGTTTCCTATTGATAGCAGCATATGCCGGCTATTCCATGTCATGTATTATGTCATAGGTGTTCATTTGGTTGAAATTAATTTGCTACCTTCTAATCTTGTTGTTGCCTCTGTCTTGCCATCAAATTAAGAAAGAAGTGTATTCTTTTTCGCAAGTAGCTGGTGGGTGGACGCGTTGCAGCTGCGGCTGCGAAACAAAGAGGAAATAAAAAGCTCTACACGAATTAAAAAAAAGCAAAACTTTTAAAATGTTGCTGTGGTGCTCCACGAAAGTAGCAACGACTGCTCGCTCTTTCGCGCTTTTCGCTCAACACTCGCTGTCAGTTGCTCCACAATCGCAATCGCCGTTGGTCAAAGTTCCGTCTCCGTTTGGATTGCAATTCTTATTAATTATTAAACGCTTGAAGTAAGTGCTTCGATTATAGATGTTTTTTTTTTGTGCAAAATTAAAAATGTTTAATAACAATTTAAACTCATAAACAAATGAATTTTCATTAAAGTGAAACTGAAATTATGTATATTAGCCTTTGAGTTTAGTAAAAGCAAATTGAGTGCGAATGTGTCGTCATTGAATGGCGAAGAGTGCAGTTAGATAACAATTACCCGGTAGTTCCGGAAAATTTTCTGATTTTATACTAAATGCCGTTGAGCAACTTGTTTATGGAATAAATACTTAGAAATTATCTAGAATATGAATTGATAACTAAATATTTGTAAATCGAGTGGAAATTTCATTTTGTTAGCGCAGTATTTACTCAATATGCAGATATGACCTCTACTTGCTTCGTAGAGGTCATTTGCAGTGAGTGTAACTTTTCATACTCACAAAATAATGAGAATTATCTAGACGAACCATAAAACGGCATATGTACATACAACATATGTATGTACTTAGCAATATAAGTACTGCAATTAAATGAAGAATTTATTAAAGCGAAAATAAAATTATGAAAAAACCATCGCCATTTTTAAAAACAGTGGATCTATATCAATTTATTTATTAACAAATAAACAATTATAATAGTGACTAATTTTTTTTTTGTTTCTCTTCTCTCTTTTATCCTTTACACTTTTTCAAACAGATCAGATTCAGATATGCCTATCAAGTCTATATTTGCCCGTCAAATCTTCGACTCCCGTGGTAACCCCACCGTCGAGGTCGATTTGTGCACTGACTTGGGTCTCTTCCGCGCCGCTGTACCCTCTGGCGCCTCCACTGGTGTGCATGAGGCACTTGAATTGCGCGATAACGATAAGAATAGCTACCATGGCAAGGCTGTGACCAAGGCTGTCGACAATGTAAACAAATCTTTGGGACCTGAGTTGTTGAAGGCGAATCTTGATGTCACCGACCAAGAGGGCATTGATAATTTCTTGCTGAAATTGGATGGTACTGAGAACAAGTCGAAATACGGTGCCAACGCCATTTTGGGTATTTCATTGGCTGTGGCCAAGGCTGGTGCCGCCAAGAAGGGAGTACCACTGTATAAACACATTGCTGATTTGGCCGGTAACAAGGAAATCATTTTGCCAGTGCCTGCATTCAACGTAATCAACGGTGGTAGCCATGCTGGCAACAAATTGGCTATGCAAGAATTCATGATTCTACCAACTGGCGCTTCTAGCTTCACTGAGGCCATGAAAATCGGCTCTGAGGTGTACCATCACCTGAAGAAGGTCATCAAGGATAAGTTTGGTTTGGATGCCACCGCTGTGGGTGATGAAGGTGGTTTCGCGCCCAACATTCAATCGAACAAGGAAGCTTTGGTTTTGATCCAAGACGCTATCGCCAAGGGTGGCTACACCGGCAAGGTGAGTTTCGGCGATTAAAAAGTGTGGGTTCAAATGCAAAGTGTGAATTTCATAACGTTGAATTAAAGAAGAAACTCGGTTGGCTTTCACAACTTACATATGTACATATATCTATTTTCTCCCTTTCTTCACCTACAGGTCGAAATTGGTATGGATGTTGCCGCTTCTGAATTCCACAAGGACGGTCTCTACGATTTGGACTTTAAGAACCCCAACAGCGACAAGTCACAATGGTTGTCGCCCGAGAAGCTCACCAACTTGTACCAGGAATTCATCAAGGACTTCCCCATCGTCTCCATTGAGGATCCCTTCGATCAGGATCATTGGGATGCCTGGACCACCATTACTGCCAACACCCAAATTCAAATTGTCGGTGATGATTTGACCGTGACCAACCCTAAGCGTATCCAGACTGCCGTTGAAAAGAAGGCTTGCAACTGCTTGTTGTTGAAGGTCAACCAAATCGGTACCGTTACTGAATCGATCAAGGCTCACTTATTGGCCAAGAGCAACGGCTGGGGCACCATGGTGTCGCATCGTTCCGGTGAGACTGAAGATACTTTCATTGCCGATTTGGTTGTTGGTTTGTCGACGGGACAAATCAAGACAGGCGCTCCTTGCCGTTCCGAACGTTTGGCTAAATACAATCAAATTCTTCGCATAGAAGAAGAGTTGGGCGCCAACGTGAAGTTTGCTGGCAAATCCTTCAGAAAGCCACAGTAAATGAATACGTAGGGGGGCGAGCAATGAACAATAATTCCAACATATAAAACAGAGAGAACATCTAATGTGGATGTGGCAAATTAAGTTGATCTTAATTACTAGAATACAATACACATGAACCTAGTACCTACAAACATGCCTATGTATGTATATACATGCATCTTTATGTATGTATGTATGTAAATGTATAGTCAGCCACCTACATACTACTAAAAACAAATGTTGATAAAATTTTGTGCACTGAAATGAGTTTTGTTCTCCTATTCTACTTTAAATACATATAAATTAATTTTTTGTTTCTTAAATTATATGCAGAACTATTACTCTTAGTTGTTCTTTTTATATAAAAAAAAAAATACTTTAAATTATTTTCGTAACTGATAATTTCATTTCGGTGAAATAAAATAGCATAACAAGAAAAATAATAAAAATTTATAACCAAAAAACACAAAATAAATGATTGTTTTCATTATTCTCTATGTATGTAGTCACTCGTATGCTAATATTGTTCAAATATCAAATATCTAACTGGATTATTAAAGTGAGAAAAATTCGAAAAAAATCGAAAAAATATATGTATGTTGATGCAAATTATTATTAGTGTTGTAATATAAAACGCACATTATAATGAAAAGACAATTCCGAAAATGGCGTCTATGTTTAGCTCACTGATCTTGTCCTTTTATAAAAATGTAAGTTTGGTTGGTTTCGTATTACAAATTAAAAGAATACAGATACTATGTAATTGGTTTCGATTTTAAGCTTGTTGTTCAAAATGACAAAATTTAAATTGAGGCTATTATTGAAATAAAAGTTGCCGAAAATAGAATAACACATTGCTGATTATATTTTTTCCTTGACCTTGATCTTCTAATGTATGTATGTAGGTAATTTTGTCTATTTCTTATTTCATTTTTTTTTTATCTGTTTTTATTATTCAATGCGAAGAGAGAGAGGCAGGAAGAACTTAAAAAGCATACGACACGCATTTAATCGTCCTATTCCAGTCTTCGGTAAAAACGGCATTGATGATTCACAACATCTTACGAATTATCTTTAATTGTTTCGTTACTTTCGTTGTTCTGTTTGAAATTTGAAAGAAAGGGTAAACGTAATTTTTATTTTTGCAGTCTGGAGTTATTTGCAATTTGAAGCGCGGCAAATTGATGAGAAATCTCTTCGTTTTGATACTCACTCAATGTGAAATCAAACAAGGTGATAGCATAAGTACAATTTAAATTTTTCAATCAGAATTAAGAAGTTACAGCAATGTTTTATCAATGAAAAATGTAGGATTTTGTGATTTTTTTCCAAGATCTTAAATACAATTGGGGTATTCACAATGTGTCGCATAATCGCAGTCATAAAATTTGAAAAATTCCAAATTGTTATTTCACATTCTTTTTCTATGCATTGCAAAACAAATACATATAAAAAAAAATAGAGCTACCGAAAATTTGTATGACTTTACAACTTTACGACATTTTACGACACACCAACAATATACACACCTACTTCTACCTCTAAAAGCGTTTTTTTCCTAAAAAAAAATCTAAGAGATAGGCATCAAAGCCTTAACATTTACTAAACCATATTGTTTTCTTATTTTTCTTGTCCGACAGGGTGAATTGTTGATATTTGTTGGAACGATTTTCCATCATCCCTTGTCATTTACTAAACCACTTTTTTATTTCTAAATTTAGGTCTCTCTGAAAATTGGATAACACGGTCATAACTTCACATATTTTGACTTAGAACGCTTCGTTAAGGAGATATTTACTCGTAGAACTTTTTTCTCTAAATTAATTTCATTACATTGAATAATACCAATAGAACGACTTCATTTTTTAATGATACCTCAGAAATTAAAATTAGAAAAATAACCTAGAAAATAATTAGTGACTCCCAGAAAAGCCTTTCCTGGAAGGCTTACCCAAGAATGTTTACAAAGTGTTTGCCTGCATACAGTCTAAATGGCTTTTACTACATACAGAAAAACAGTCCGCTTGGAATAACTTTAACCTCTTGAAATTACCTACTGGGATGATCTCGTAACAACCTTTAGACAAAACTCATCGCACGCAAAATTCTCCATCAAGCGTTAAGGGAAAATGTAAAAATTATATATGTACATATTTTAGATATGTGTGTGTGTTCTCTATTTCACTTCCAAGTCAATTTTGTATGCTGGTCTTATCTAAAATTGCTGGGTGAAGTGAAAAATCGTAGTGAACGTGAAATGCAGAATGTAACCGAACCAAGTTTTTGGGGCATAGTTTCAGACGCAATAGTATTGATAGTAGTAACTTGATTTTCTTCTGATTTTCCGACAGGGTAGAAATTAGATATACATATGTATGTACATATATTGGAACGATTTTCACTCATCCCTTATCAAATTTGGTGTTGTGACATACCACATACCGGTTTCGGCGTAGTCCCATCTTCGGTGTCATTTTCGTTCTGAGAACGACAACGACAAGGCATGACGGAAAATCGTTCCAATATATATCTATGTAGTATTGACAGTAGTCATGTGAGGAGTTTTGTCATAAGCAAGTGTAAATGACCGATACACGATCGGACGACGTTGAAACAAACAAATCCATTATTCTTCAGAAAGATAATAAGATTTGTCTTCTAAGATATACTCTGAAGACTTGTTGTGATACGTTCACCTTTTAGAGAATTCGTCGTTAAATAGAAAATCTCCTCATCCAGTTGGTTCAAATTAATGAAATCGAGTATGGTTGAGTAAATGAAGAATGAAAGTGTTAACTGGATGTACGAGTATATATCAAGAATGATAGAATAGATACAAGACAGATGCGCATTCCAGTGAGGTTAAGAAAATATATACATAATAAGGACTTTATTTCGTAGCTCGTGTTCAAGTTGAATTGCTTTAAATTGTAGATTTTGTGAATAAAGGTTGGTTACTTACTAGTGCCGACGCCACCAGCTGTCAAGTAAGACAAGAACGATGTAACGGAAATATCGAGCCATAACAGCCAAAATGACGTAACCGCGAAATGAAAAATTTTAGAGAAGAAGGCAGATTCTCTTTAATTTCTCGGCAGAAGCAAAGCACATTTTAATTAATATATAGTCGCATTTTGTAGGAAAAACAATGTAAATCTTGTATACAAAGCTGCATTCAAATGTGAAGCTTAAATGCGGAGAAAATTAACTAAAAGCACTTTCTGCTGAAAAAAATGTATTTGTTGCTTACGTCCTTTTTGGCGGTTATGGCTCGATATTTTTTGCATCACCTTTATTTTTCTGCATCGAGTCTAGATATGTACATACATACATACATACATATGTGCATATACGAAAAATTGTGGAAATTTGACACACAAAAATTTTCTCGAACGGTATGGTTGTGATACAATTTAGTTTGAAAAAGCCATTTTCAAATACGACTCGATCCATGTAAAAAGAAGAACGACTTAACCTTCAAAATCCCTTTAATAATACCAGTTTCAAGGCTATATATTTAATTAATTTGATTAACTATAATTTAGATTAGATTAGAAAATAGCATTTTATAAATAATTACTTTGGGACATTCACAAGCAAAAGTCCCACTAAATATTTATAATTATATATATTTTTTAATATTTCTATGAAGTAGCGTTTCGAATATACTTATTTTAAAACACAAAATTTTGTTTAAAAATCAGCATGTCCCGCTAATACTCATCTTTGTGTGGGCAAAGACAGAAAATTTAGATTTTTCAGTGTCCCATCAGTCACATTTATTGAAATAATAATTTGTTAAGGCATTATATACATACATACATAAGTTACTTATTGATGTTACAAAAAAGGTTTATCAAGTTATGTCGTGACTGCTGTGACAAATCGAATCTGAATGGCCCATAAACAAACAGATTTATAATCTGTAATTTATTATTTTGATACGGTCTAATGTATGTACATATATAAAAACATATGTAAATCTCGTGACGATCGTCGCACATATAAATAAGACATGAGCTTTTTTTCTAAATGGATATTAGTGAGAACGAAAATGACACTGAAGATGGCACAACGCCGAAATTGACAAGGGATGACGGAAAATCGTTCTAATATACATACATACATATGTACATACATCAAATGGATATTACTTATTTGCAAATTTACACTGATCCAATTTAATAACTTGTTGTTCAACATTGAAATGTTTTATCTCAAGCACAGCAAGATAACATATTTCGCAAGCCTTACGAGTAATAATGATTGACTGAATGTACTATTTAGGAATAATCTAAACAGTAAATACATTTTAAAGCATTCGTAAAAATATTTTATTTCATTCCAAAGTTTTGCACGATATAACATTTATTAATGTAAAATCTAAAGAAAATTGTTAACATATCCAACACATCAGAATATTCTTATGCCACTATTATGTATGGAGACTAGTGTATAGTTGCCGGTCTACTAGCCACGGCTACTAAAACCGTTCTTCGTATTATGTACTATGGCGATTGATCTCAGTTTAGATAAAAGCTAAGCCAACATCCCTGATTATGGTTTTTTGACAAGTACATTTAGAAGAAAATGTGAAAAAATCAAAAGAACTTTTTAAAAGACAAACATTTACATACTTTCAATAGCCAATAGCCAGTAGCGGGTTGCCTTGTGTAATGGAAATTGTGGTATAGTTGCCTAGCGGCTACTAGTCTCTTGCTAGTCCCATTCATAAAAGGGGTATTAAATAGGATTTTGTTTTTGCAAAAAATCGTGAACGCTCTGCATTTCACTTTCGGTTACATTTTGGGGTTGAGTCTAGCTCAATTTTCCTAGTGAAGTATGCAAATCCAAGTGAAAGTGCAATGCAGAACAGATCGGAATATTGAAAGTCTTACAAAATTCAAAATTGATCCAATAGTTGAAGAATATCTCCCACTACAGGGTTCCAAGGGTCATTGCGCATCCAAGAGTGCACGCTTCAGTAGGCAAATCTGCTTACAAAGCATTGCGTTGTTCATTTGCAGGAAGTAGTTAGGTGTATGAAAGCTTTTGTTACAAACCGAAACTGGATGCGGCGTTCTGAGTTACAAAAGATTACGTTCGCTTTCCTACAAATACATCGTTCTTAGTTATGAAAAATAAGCATATTTTTAAAAAACAAAACAAAGCATTTCGCGGTTTTTTAATCTTATCCATGTACGTTTAATTATTTCTACCAAGAAAAACTAACAATCTGCATTCTCATAGTATGAGAACTTCTGTCTACCGTAATATTCAGAGATTAAGGGCACCATCCATGAAATGAACTCACTTATAACACGCATTGGGTACAAAAACAATAAGTATATTGTTGATTTATGAGATCTTGTCGACCTTCATGTAATTAATTTGCAAATTTTTAACAAAAAAAAAAAATAATTTAAATTGTATTATTTGTTTACGCTGTAAATTAAATAAACAACTTTATAGCTATCATGATTCGTTTATACCAAGGATGCATTTTAACGTTAAATTTAAGCGTTCCGAAATGTTTTCTCTTGTTTCGGTTGAAACATTTCAAAATATTATCGTTAAAGCAATTAGCATAATAAATTTCATTACGTTTTTAACCGAAACGAAATGCTGGCGTTAACGTTAAAACGTTAAGAAGAACGCTGGAGATTCACTCGTCGCAAACAGAAGCGCTGCATACTTTTAGGCACATTAAAATTAACGAAAACGAAAATTTTATAACGTTGCAACATTAACGATTTGATTTTGTTTTGATAACATGGCGCCGAAACGCAACAAACTCATTTCGTTAAGTTAATTTTGATCGTTAACAAAACAAAATGGTATCGTTTCGTTTGTTGAGCAGCCCTGGTTTATATTCATTTTTAAAATATTGTTTCTTAAAAGTTTCCTCACGGAAAAATCGAGTTCAACGTCGGCACAGAATTCCAATTGCTTCGTTTTGTTTTTTGCCTAATATTATGAACAGTCTTTTATATGTAGATCGTTACCGGAACAACCGAAATTTATTTTATGCTGCTACAACAACTACAACTGAACTGCTAGTTTTTGTCAAGCTGGCTCTGAACAATGCTTGTACTAAGTATAAATAAAAAACGATATTTCATTTTACATTTTCTTTTTTTTTTTAATTTTTATTTAAATATTTTTTTTTTATAAAATGTGTATAATAACTATAAATACACTCGTCTGTTATTTTCTTTAATAAATTAATACAGCCCGTCAAAGTAACTAAAACTATGTATGGAATTGAATGACAATAAGAGAATAAAGCAATAATAATGAATAAAGCATTAATGTGAAGCGATATAACGAAAATTAAAAAATACAGAATACATATTATCTTTGTATACACTTGTATAGGAAATTTGCTTTGGATTAGAGTACAAAATAACCACTAACAAATTAAATTTAAAATCGTTGATTTTTGCTTTTGCATCACGCAACTAAAATCCGAAAAAGAAACCACGGTTACTAATAACCTTCGAACACCATTCAAGCGGTTACCGTTTACTTCTTCAAGGCACAGTATTTGTTGCGATCGCAATGGGCCACGTTGTCGGTCCTCTCAACACGATGTCTTCCAGCGATTCCTTAATTTTTATAAAGCGACGCTTAAACTCTAAACCACAGCCTTTCGAGAGACGGAAATCCACTAAAATCTTGCCGTCCATTTCAATGATGTGCGCCTTGAATACGAGTCGCAATTTCCGTCGATCTATAGTTGATATAGTGACTACACCACCATCGCCCACCTTGCAGGCGAAACCCAAACGTTCGATGGCCGCGACTAGTCGCTTAATGGTATCATCCCAGCGTGTGGTGACAAAGAAGCGCGTCATACGCCGCACCAAACGATGGAACACATTCTGCGATGCCGATTGTGTTTGATTCATTTGCGTGCACACCAGCAAATCGTCCAACAGAGCAGGCTGTGAGAAACAGAAGTTGAAGCGTGCTTCGTTTGCTGACGCATTATTGTTGTTGCCGCCGCCGCCGCCGCCAGGTGTGCTACAAACCTCTGTCAGATCTAAGGGTAATGTGGGCATTGGTTGTGAACAGTAATTGCGTGATATCGTTTCGTCGACAAAGTGATTCGTGAGCCGATGATTGCTTGAATGTTGGCGTGGACGTTTCGCTTTCGGTGAATGGAGATCGAGTGCGCTAGCCGAATCGACGAGATCACGTGAGTGTTCTGGTGAAAGAGAAAATTGTTCAAATAAAATTAGTTTGGCTGCATGTGGATAACATGTTGTCTAATAAATACGATTATTTGCATACTAAATTAAAAAGCGTGCTTTAAAAAAAATAAAAAACGCACACATCAAAATTAAAAAAACATTAACTCAATTGCATTCAAAATGAAAACGCAAAAATCATTTGGTTTTTGGTAATAAAGCTCTATGGATTCTATTCGTCTACCATACAGCTAAAATCACCAAAGAGCAAATAATATGCAAACGAAAATGAAATGCAAACATAAAAAAAAACGCAGTGCAAAGCAAAAACACAAATAAATATATATTTTAACTGCTAGAAGACACTTTTCATTAGTTTCATGAAGAAATGCATTATTTTTCACATTTGAATTTCTCACCTTTACAAATGGTGAAGGAAAATGTGTTTTCTAAACAAGTGCTAGTTTTGTATTTAATAATTCTATTTTATTTAAAGTTTAATTTAGCTATATTTAAGTTAATAATTATATGAATTAATTTTCTTTTTTAATTACTTTTTTAGTTTCCCTTTGATATTCATATTTATTTTTAATTCATATATTTTAAAATTATTTCTTTTATATTTTTAGTTAAATTTCAATTTTGTTATTATGAGGCTTGATTTTTCAGTAGTGTTTACTATGTATTACTTTTTTGTGGCTTTAAAAAGTTTCGTCATAGAAGTTACATACTTAACTATTTATAATTTTGTCAGAGTTCATATTAATCTTCATTTTTTTGAGTAAATCGTTATTTTTATTTTAATCGGTTTTAAAATTATTTAGTTTTTTACATAATTTTTTTAATTTCATTTATTATTTTATTGACTTAATTTTTCATATAATTTTGCTCACGATTTAAAATATGTATTTTGCAATCAACGCCATTTATTAATTTATTTAAAAAAAATAATTAAGTTAAAGAAGCTACTTTTAATAAAACAAAAATTAAAAATATTTTTGTAGTTTAAACAAAATATTAGAATTGTAACTATTTTTTGAACATGCACCCACATTGTCATTACTACTAATTTTTAATATTTTCCATTTTTATTTATTTAAAAAAATTTATTTTATTATTTTTGTTTTTTAATTTCATTTCGTTTTTGTAACACGCGCCACTTCAAATAAATATTTTCGTAACTTTCTCATTGCTTGAGCAGCTTTTTCTTTAAAATATCGGTTGTCGTTTTCGAGTTTCAACGAAGTGGAAGCAGACTCTTCAATGCTTTGGTAATCTAGCTTTATGAAGTAGTCTAATCTATCATACAGCTAAAGCGCCAAAGCGATGAAAAGCTGCCAGTTGGCGACAGAAGCTTTTTTAGCTGTGGTAGATGTTTATAAAAAAGGAGTCGCCTAAAACTATGCACAATTTGAAACGCCCGACAAAGAGAACACAAAATTAAAAACAGTCTGCAATGAAGCTTGCCAAACGATCAGTTAAGACGCACGTTATTAAAGAGCTTTGAAAAAGCATTAAGAGCGGTTGAGAAAAAAAAAAACCAAAAAAATTTTATAATACATAATTTGCATACACTTTAAACACACAATTTTTTTTAAACACTTTCAAACTCTTTAGTCATCACCAGTAGTGTTTTCAAAAAAAACTTTTGTTTAGGCACAAAATAACCCTCAACGCCTAAAAGCAATGTACACTTGAGAGTCACTAAGTACCTGGACAAATGTTTCTTCTTGGTTTCGAGAAATGTTTCCTTCTAGGATGTTTTACCAGCCACTTTCAAAGCTGTTTACCGCTCGAGCTTTAAGCTAGCACTTTACTATAACTACACTTCACCTCGCACAGCACGCACGAAATTTTAATGTTTAAGTGATATAAAAAGGTACTTACCATTTTCATGGAATTGCATATTACACCATTTGTGATCGAGAATTTTCTCTAGCGCCAGTCTGTAGGTAGGATTCGTGGCCAAAACTTTGCGAAGTAACGATATCGCCAAGGTGTCCAATTTGCTCCATGGCGTTTGTGTTGACCAGCGTTCATTATCAGTCCAATTTTTAAATTCTTGACAGTTTAAAGAAGGTTGATCCCATGCCAGTTCTGTATGATGGACGTGACGAAGTAGGAATATGAAGAAAATGGGATTAAGTTGAGTTCTTAAAAATATTTAAAAGAGTATTTTCTTTATAAATTTACATAAGTACATACATATACAACTTATAATTTATGGAGGTATTTGATTTTCAACTAGAATTCCGAATTGGTTGTTTTAGTGTTCGTTACATTTCTAGATTTAGTGATTTAGTGCACCTAAAAAGACACATAATAAGGTGGCGCTGGAGTTGCGCAAAAGCTAAGAAAAAAAAGTGTAGCAAGAAATTAAATGTCGCAAAATTGGCTTGCTATACCTTGACGGTACTGTTTATATACGGTTAAGGTATATTAGTGCTTTTCATTGTACCGATTTTCGGAACTCTAGTTTTTACAAACAAGTTACAAACTAACTAAAAATATGAAATTCCTTCTTAAAGCTTTAATAATTAAAATAAATTATGTTATTTAAAACTTCTTAAACCTAAACTTTCATTTGTTGCCTTTAAGCAAACAATGCAGGTTTTGCAAGTCAAACAAACACGGCATGAAAAATATATTCACATTTCGTTTTGCAAAATTAAATGAAAACATAAGCACAAAGTGGATAAATGAAATTAATAATTATAACAAAGCATTTCAATGAAAACAATCCAATTAAATTCGAACAAAACGGGCACACACAATTTAATAATAACGTAAAAATAATATTAATGCAAATAATCGTTAAAGAACGAACGAGAACAAGACAACGCAAAAGTAACGAGCCAAACGAGAACGAACAAAAACAAAACGAAAAAAAGTGCAGCAAGCAATTTAAGCTGGAGCTTTGGTATAAAAGCTTTAGATGATAGCAAATTTAAGAATCTACAGCTAGAATACCAAAGACACAGCAAAAATGATTTGATTGATTGATCGATTGATTGGCTAGGCTGGTTGGGCGGTCGATGATGAGTTCAATAATGTGACAAACTTTTAACATAAACTTAGACTTAAAGCTCTAAATACTTATTGAAACAAAAAAAAATAATCTTATTTCTCATTTCGCGCGCGTACATTTGTGAAGTTTTTGTATCATGCGCGACACGAACAATATAGTACGTAACGAATATTCAATCTGACAAAATTAGTAAAAAAAAAATAAAACACAGATGCGAGAATGTGCGCGAGAACTAAGCTTAAGGCGATAATCAACGCGGCGAACCGAAAAATTCCAAAAACAAAAAAGCAAAAAATTCGCGTTAAAACACGAAAAACAAGTGCAGCCGCCGCAGCAACAAGAGAAATGCTGCAAATAATAAAATGTGTTCCGCAAGTTGATTGATGAGGATGCGCGGATGCGTCGAGTATAACGAGTTGGACGGATATTGATATCTACTACGGATGATGTGTGTAAATGTGTGAATGGATGTAAAACAAGCTGGGCGTGTCAGCCAGTGAAGCGTGAACTATAAAAATAATGTATGTACATATATATGTATGTATGTATATGTACGTTGACTACATAAAATTTCACATTTATTCGCAAGGATATGTGGGCGTTGAGCTACGCGTTCGTTGTCAGCTTGTTGCGCGGCCAGGCGAATATTAATGGCAAATAAAATAGGCGTAAAACAAACGAATAATACATATGTACATATGTATGTACGAACGAACGAATATTGTATGAATTTTCTATGACTGTATGGACCAACATATGTATGTATGTACGTATGTACTATGTATGCGAGTATGCATTATAATTTACACATTTTAAGTACATGTACATATGTATGTATGTACCATATACGAGTATAATAAACATGCTTGCAATCAAAAATGTAGTTTGTACATGTGTGTTAGTTGTTAAGAGTATTGTGCCATATTTTTTATTTCAAAAAAATTGCTAAATTAATAAAAGAAGAACAATGTTGCACAAAGCGAACGAACGAGCAAGCAAAAAGTTTTATGTTATCTTTGTTTTTTGTCGCTGTAGTTAGTATACGTAACATCTGTGAAATGTTTAAAAAACAAACAAAAAAAAAGTTCGTTTTCTACACTTACCACCAGCTAGCATTGTGACCAGTATGATGCCGCAGGACCAGATATCGGCGGGTTGTGCATGGTAGGGCTTGATGAGCACTTCGGGCGCCACATATGGTAGGGTGCCGCAACGGGTGTCGAGCAAACGTTCTTTGCCTTTGTATCTGTTGGTTGTGCGGTGGAAAAAAAAAGAAAGATGTGCGCGGAAATGCGTATAATGTATAAGTATTTGATTTCAATTTAATTCTGAGTTTAAGCAGATTAAATGTTGATTGGAAATATTCAATGTATAATCAGAGATTAATATTAATAAGAGTAGCCAATTTAACAACGTAAATAATGCAGCAAAATTTTGTATGACAAAAATTAATACAAGTGTTGATAGATACTAATGTAGAAATAATTCATATGTTAATAGTAATAAAACCTTAATAAAAAACACAATTAAATTAATTGTAAGAAAAATACTAATATCGAAAATTAAAATTTGAATACATGCTTCTTTACTGGCTGTATTTATTAAATTTGCGAGCTAAAAAATATTTGCTTTTACTACCTCA
Organism: Philophylla caesio; assembly: GCA_963971545.1. Classification (NCBI taxonomy): domain Eukaryota; kingdom Metazoa; phylum Arthropoda; class Insecta; order Diptera; family Tephritidae; genus Philophylla; species Philophylla caesio. The sequence goes on from OZ020609.1 coordinate 95,607,575, forward strand.
TAGATTTTCGATTTGCAATAGAAACTGGTTATTTATTATTTGTAAGCCTTTCTACATTGATGGTCTGTCAAATATACTTTTAAACTGATTATAATCTTTGTCCTTTTTTAACTTTGGTTTGTTTAATTTTTTCAAAATTTTCGTTTTTTATAGTTGTATTCCTTTTTTTATTTTTTTTTTTCATTTTTATATGTATATGTATGTACATATTTCTTTAGTCTTTTGTTTTCATATTTTTTTGTTTATAATTTTTTCGGTTTTTTTATCATATTTATATTTCTTTAAACTTTATTACATTCTTTAATTTAAAGTTTCTTCTTCTTTAATTTTTGGTCTTTGTATTGATAATTCTTTATATAATTTTTTTAAAAAATTTAAAAAAAATGTATGAATTAATTTTTGATAACTTTTATATAAAATTTATTAGGAGCTTTACTGATACGAAATTCGCAAAAATTAAACAAATTTCTAAAAATTGTCAACCAAATTTCAAGCTTTTTAAGATACAAAAAAAAAATTCTAATTCATCAACGGTACTTTTTAGCCAACTGAAATTGATTGGGCGGCAAAACTGCATACCAGTATTTTTTTTTTAAATTTGCATATAAGCTTTGATACTTTTACTTATGTATATGACTTCGGTTTAGATCATACTAAATTTTTTAAGAAAATTATTAGAAATACATATCTTGAAACTATTATTTTTGTAAACACAACTGTATGTACCGCCAAACTAAAATTAGACCAAAAAATTCGCTTATTTCATTATACTTTTTTTTATAACAGTAATTACAAAATAGTAAATTTTGATTTAAAAAACAAGAAATTAATAAAATGCAAATTTTTTTTTTCAAACGTATAAACTTTCAGCTGTTTAGCATATTCGGTTAAGCATACGAATGAAAAAAAGTAGCATATCTTTGCATTTACCTCCTATGTTTTGGCCATCGATCAATTGATTAGTAAAATAAAATGCTATTCAAATAAAATTATTGTACCTAATACCTAAACATGGTCGCCATGCCGAAATCCGATATTTTGATATTATCATGTTCGTCTAGTAGTAGATTTTCCGGTTTCAAGTCTCGATGCGCTATGCCATGCTGATGAAGATATTGTACACCGGAAAGTAGCTGAAGAAAGTATCTTTGCGCTTCGTGTTGTGGCATGCCGACATCGGGTTCTGCAATTGTAAATGAATACGAATGTGAATGTGGATTTTTTGCAAAATTATATTTTTGTACATTTATATTAAATGTTGATACTTAGTTATAACAGTATGAGTGTTTATGCTCTGAAGTGTAAAGTAATTGCTTTCTTACACTTTCTTTTTTTTTTTTTATTAATTTTTTGTATTAAATTCCCTTAGAGATGGTAAGGTCTAACTATCATATTTTTAGTTAATATAATGAAGATTATTGGTTAACACAAACGTTCTAGTGCATCGAAATCGATTGTCACATCTTCTTTCGTCAAAACCCGCAGCCCGTTTTTGGCTGGTTTTCGCATTAAATAACATTTGCTGATAGTTAAAATTTATTAAATTTTACCCTCTAATTCTCTTTTACGCTTCCCCTTAAAGTATATGTATACAAAAAAATATTCTAAAACACACCAAGTGTTACTAAATATTTTACAACATTTTTTTTTACATATATGTAAGTAAGTCACTTTTATACTAGACTCTGGCGATTTGACAAGTCGTCGTTTACTGTTCCGAAAGCATTCAACTCGGCAGGATTTCTAATCTTATATGACAGCACGTTTTGCAAAAATTTTAACGACAAATTATGGCAAATTTTTTTTAAATTTATGATTTCGAAAATCATTTAGGTGATTCATCAGGTGTAGTATTGTTATAAAGTCATAAAATCTTAAAATATTCCAAGTTGTATTATTTTACATTCTATAAAAACAAAATTGCACATACCATTCGTTCTATTTTACTCATTGTTCAGGGTTTAGCGGATCAGATGTCATATTGAATCTGCCCAACAGTACCCAAAATTGTGTAAAATAAATGTATATTAAAAAAAGCATTGTCCATATATAAATGAGTGTTGTTGCGAGTAATAAAAGTCTTGGCATCTCATCTTCTATGCTTTCTGTTATTGCATTGATTATTTGAGCGCAACGCGCCTGCAATGGTGTGAACCAACGCGTTAGCACTCCAGGCATATCTAAAACATTCCACACACATTTAACAAATTTTATACAAACACAAATTTTATGCAATTTTACATTTCACGCCAAAATTACTTTACTACTTCTAAAACAGATATACGCGGTATTTCATACACACAATGTCGTATAATAAAAAAACGCGATTTTTGAACGTCTCCGAATGAGTTTCGCCGAGCAACTGAAGATGTAATGTGTTTGGAATGGAGCGGGTAAATGCGGTAGCGTGTGTCAGGGGTCAGAGCATGGAAAAATTAGCAGGTAGTTAGTTCATAGGTAAACTCGACATACCTAAACGCATTCATATGCAGGCACATGTTTACGGATTAATGGATGTGTACATACATTAGGGTGTTTCATTTTGCAATGAAAAAACAAAAATATAAGAAAAATAATTACGGCTCGTATCTCAGTGTTGTAATCGATATGCCTGCCTATATGGAAAATTTCAAGAAGAATTGATAATATTTAGACGCTGCACATTTTGACTACTTTTGTAAAGGGAAAAAAAAAAAATAAATGTGATTTTTTAATACCAGCTGTTTTTACTGAAAATTCAACTTTACAAACCTACTCGTATGCATAATATTTACTATTAAAATAAGACTAAACAAATTAATTAAATTTTATTTTAATCGATTTTGAATCATGCAATACAATCCTCATTCACACCACTTAGACCTGAAGAGTGAGCAAAGAAAAGTTGTATAAAATTCATAATTTTGGAATTGGGTATGAAACACCCTAATGTACGTACATAGTAGATCGCAGCTATGTATGTATGTGCATATGTATTTACAAGTGTTAAATGTGTGAGATCGGTTTGCTGTATGGATGCCAGCCAAACTCAGGATGATTTGCAACTTCCATGGCACAGCTGAAATTTAACAACAATAAATAAGCATAAAATACCTAAGTAAGTAGGTAAAATCAAAGGCAAAATGGGCGATTGTGAAAATAACGAATTGTATAATGAAAATTAAGGACAAACAGCATGAAAAGAAAATAATAGCTTGTTATTTAACTTTCAGAAGAGAATAAGCCTTACAACAACGCCACAACTATCGGCGACAAATAAACCAGGTAAGCAAGCAAACTACTTACTTGGTTACATACATATGTACATACAATTGCAGCAGCAGCGAAGGATATGTGCGGCTACGACGAGGAAGTCAGGTAAAAGGATGCTTAGAAATAAATCAGTATACACTTACGGCGGCAGATGTGGCAAAGTCGATAAATCAATAATACGAACTAAGATGCGTAACTATATGGAAATAAGTAGACCATTTTTTTTTTTAATTTTATTTTTTATTTATAAGCCATTATTTTTTGAAAAACTGCGCACTCGAAATTTTTTAAATGTTATAGAACTTTCTCTAAGATACGAGTATTATGCTGCTAGCAGACTCTAATCATTTAAGAAAGCACAAAATTTAGAAAACAACAATTCTGCCAGGTTTTCCTATGCTCTGATAATTTCGTTCGAATTTTACGTACAATTATTTCCTTTTTTTTTAATAAAAACTTAATATACTTTCTATAAAACAATTTCATTCAATAAAAATGTAATGCTGTTTGAAGTGATCGACAGAAAAGCGTTCCAAAATACATAATATACCAATCCTGTCAAGAATGTCACCCAGGGGAGGGTCTGAATTTTTCAATTTACTGGGGTTGAAAGTTGTGACATTTTCGCTGAAAAAGCAATGAATTTATCGAAAATATTATGTATAATTCGACCTAAAATTAAATTTTTGTTCAGACAATTTAATGAGACATTTTTCTTATAAATTTTATTGCTTTAACTCCTGCTTAAGGGGGTCTTATACAAATTGGGCTTTTTTTAACACCTTTTTTGATGATGGATTGCAGGAGAACCATCGAATGCGAATGCGAATGGGATGGATCGATGGATGGGTTCGAATCGTTTATTATTGAACTTTAAACATGAATTTTTATTCAATGTTGTTTGACCTCTGTTTGACTTTGAATGCATCCCTCTCAAAAATGTAAGGACAAACGGTTGACAGGATTGCGGTCATGCAATTCATCTGACACAGAAAATTCATAAAGAATTTATATTTGTATCTCCTTAGCTATCGTCAGACACAACGTTTCTTCAAAATTCGAAAATTCAAAATGGTTTAGTTTTAAACAAACAAATTTTTTCCCGTGTTCTTGGTTAGAAAAAAAGCTTTAAGTTTTGTAAAAATATAAAATTGAAAAAAAAAAAAAAAAAAAACTCTTGTCAGGCGATAGCCGTTCATTTTTCGAACATTTCCCAAGTTGTTCCAAGTCGATTGATAAACTAGTCTTTAAAATGTCTTGCTAACCAGTTGCAAAAACACGACTTTTGGGAAAAACGCATTTAAAGATTGAAGTGTATCAAGTGGATGGACGCGCGCAGTCATGTTCAAAGCTCCTGGAAAACGAAACTAATGCGTAATGTTTTAGAGTAGAAAAATGCAAAAAAAAAACGATTTTTTGAAACCACATTTGTAGAGGACCCCCTTAAAATGGGCATTTTTGACCTCTTCACAAAACAAAAATGGTTTCGAACAAAATCTTGTTCCGCGCAAATACTAATTTCAACGCTACTAGCCGTATTTTTCCAGAATATCAATTACAAAGAGCATGTTCTAGTAGCTGCATCTTGTGTGGATTCGACAGTGAATGAAACTATAAAAAAATTTTAAGAAATGTAGCAAAAAATCAGAAATTTAACACTTTCTAATGTTTCCAAAATTTTGTATAAAATTTGAAACTGGTTTTTATATGGATTTTTTTTTATGCTTTAAACTAAATATTGAGATTTAAAAAGAAAAATATTAAAAAAAAAAAAAAAGCAGTCATCAGACTTTCGTCGCTCACTGTATGCACAAAAATACATGTGTATGTGTGTACAATAAATTTACATCTCCAATCTCTGTTTCGGTGAAATACATAATTTTGCTGACTCGCCTTAAAGATGACGTAGCATTCGGTCTGTCTGTCTATTATCAATACTTTCTTAGTTTTTCATAGTTTTAGCTTGTTACAACAACGGCAGAAGTGATTCACTAAAAGGATATACTTACATATGTAAGTATATGTAGATGTGTATGTGCATAAGTATGCACAGCATGTTACAGCTAAGCCATTAGTATGAAAAGTAGACGTTTTCAAAGCCAACGCTAAGAAAACAAAATTATTCAATAGAGCGAACAGTTGAAATCGAAAAAAATGCAGCTAATGGGACAGCAATGGAATACAATGAAAAGTCGAGTAAAGGAAGAGCAGCGTAAGATTGTTGTTTGTCAAGGTACGGACATTTACATTTACAAATGTTTACGTATATACATATGTATATATTATGTATGTATGTACATATGTGCTTACACTTCTCTTCATTAGAATCGGTAGGCAAATTCTTTTGGATGTTATTCCCGTTTTTTTTTCTGTTCATTATTTATCACATTTATTTTTTCAATTAAAAACAAATTATTTTTCATAAATAAATTTATAGCAATTATAATTCATCAAAATTCATCATACGTTTTACATTTTTTTTTTCAAAAAATGCAGTCACTTCAAACTAACATTTTCTTATAATAAAATTGTATGGCCTACAAAAGTGCATATAAAAAAATTTATTTTAAGCTTAAATTAAGGACAAATGTATTTATTAATTATACATTTTGCAAACAGTTTGAGACTTGGATTTACATATTATTTTTGGTTTTTGTTAGAGATTGAACTGTATTTTAATTAAAAAATAAGGGAAATTATACAAAAAAAAAGTAAATCAGAAAAACAGACAAACAGACAAAAACCACTTACGCTATTCAAGTGAATGATAGAGTATTGGTATACATACATACATACATATGTATGTTTGTATATATCGGGTGTTTTTTTTTAGGGGTATAGAACTTCGAATTGAAATAAAACACAAGAAAATCGTTTTAAGGTCCATCAATTTAGCTTTATTGGAAGGATAATTTTATGCCATTAATGTTTAAATATGATTTCGGGCATGTGGCCGCCGCGGCTGGCTCGAATAAAGCCAATTCTACAGGTCCAATTTTCAACCACTTTTTCGAGCATATGGGGCCGTATGTCGGCAATAACGCCACGAATGTTGGCTTCCAATTCCCCTAACGTTTCTGGTTTGTTGGTGTAGACGAGCGACTTCACATATCCCCAAAGAAAATAATCCAATGGTGTCAAATCACACGATCTTGGTGGCCAATTGACAGGTCCATTCCGCGAAATTATGCGCTCAGCGAATGTTTCCTTCAATAAATCGATTGTGACGTGCGCTGTGTGGCATGTAGCGTCGTCTTGTTGGAACCACAACTCATCCACATTCATGCCATCCAATTCGGGAATAAAATAGTCGGTTATCATGGCTCTATACCGGTCTCCATTAACGGTAACTGCCTCTCCAGCATTATTGCGGAAGAAGTATGGTCCAATGACTCCACCAGCCCATAGAGCACACCAAACAGTCAGTTTTTGTGGATGTAATGGCGTTTCAAGGGTCTCATGTGAATTCTCTTCACTCCAAATGCGGCAATTTTGCTTGTTGACGTAGCCATTCAACCAAAAATGAGCCTCATCACTGAACAAAATTTTGCGATGAAAATCAGCATCGAGATCAATCGCATTTTCGGCCCATACACCAAAATCACGACGCATTGCATGGTCTCGCGGCTTTAATTCTTGCACAAGCTGGATCTTGTAAAGTCGCAAGCCAAGATCTTTGCGCAAAATCTTCCATAAAGTTGATGGACAAAGCTCCAATTGCTGTGCACGGTGGCGAATCGATTCATTCGGGTCCTCTTCAACACTTTGCTCTACAGCGGCAATTGTTTCTTCGGTGCGCACTGTTCGACGTCTCTGCGGATGCGTATTATCACATAGAGTAAACGTAGTGCGAAAACGATCCATGGTTAACCGAATTAATTGCTCTGATGGACGATTATGTCGACCATAAAATGGACGGAGCTTACGGTAAACTTCGCGAACTGAACCATTATTTTCGAAATAAATTTGCACGATTTGCAAGCGTTGTTCTTTTGTCAACCTGTTCATGATGAAATGGCAAACCAAACTGAACATAAATGACATTAGAGTTGCCAGATTTGACCACAAAATGCCAGTTTTATCTCTATTCGAAAAACAAACCTGTAAAAAAAACACCCTATACATACATATGTAGCAAGTATGCAAAGGACTCTTTAACGAATATTTATAGCAACATTCTCAATACGCTGATTTACCTGTAGAATAGACCGACAGCAAACGAACGTTACGTTTGAGTACTTAATATATGGATTCATATAAGCGAACATGCATGCATACACACATACATACATATGTATGTATATATAAATGTAGTTGGTATGTAGGTAGTGGAAGTGGATACAACAGAGTATGCTCACAGCGCACTCAACCGCCGAGAAATGCATCTTTAAGTACACTTAGGCATATATGCATGTATGTATGTATGTATGTATATATGTTTGAGTGAATGTATGTACGTATGCATGTGTGTGGGGAATGTGTGTAGGAGGCTGTGATTTGAGGCTGGCGATGGTAGTGGTGTTACTGCTAGCTGACTGTTGACTTGGCCGATTGGTTGGTGGTGCTTGATGGTTGTTGAATTGAGAATGTTTTCCATCAACATATATAGATATGTATGTACATATGTGCTATACATACATACATATAAACATGAAATTAATACGCACATACAGCTACAAAAGTACACAGTGCAAGCCACATACACACACATACAAATACAATGTAACGTTTGCTAAGGATGCTTCAGAGGGCAAATAGAGCGATAGAAAAGGCAGCAAGCCAAACAGGTAAAACGAACACATATGCAAACATATACATACATAATGAGCATGTGTACATGTAATGCATTGCAGAAAATCTACGCTTGAAGACAAGTCATTGGTAAGTATTTGTATGCGTCTTAATGCATCTGCTGCTGCTGCTTGCTGCTCGTTGAAAGTCATTCACACGAACGACCGCCATAAAGCAAGCGTTAAAGTTGAATATCAAATGGAAAAAACAAAAACAAAAAAAATTATAAATCGTGCAGGGGCGCATAGCAACTGTTGCGGCAGGATATAAATCTGTCAAAGCAAAGGTATTTGTATGAGATGTACATTGTGTGTATGTATGTATGTACATACATATGTATGTAAATATGAATGCACTTTCAGGCACAAAATTGTATGTACAAATGAATCCATACCATAAATGCTTCAATAATCTAAAATTGCTTTATGGTAAAATATATAAGAATTTTTTTTTTTTTAAATTAATAACATAGTTTATAACAAAATTATCTTTCTAGCGAGCGGCATTCGACTCAAATTTTTCGTTTCATCGCTAGATTCATTTACAGGTAATAAAAAAAAGCAAAAAAAAAATTAACTTCAGTTGATTATCAGAATTTTCATACAGAAAACAAACATTCAATGGTCAATGACACCAACAATACTCGCCTCCAATGCCTTAATCGCATAGCCGGCTTATCGAGGTACACCTTGGATCATTAAAAATCCCAATAAAAAAATTCTCGAGATGTGACGTCATTTGATTTCTGAGACCAATTCACTGTGAGGAAGCGTGTATTGTTCACCGAATAATTCATGCTGCATAGTTCCACAGGCTGTTTGGCAAGTGGTGGCATCTTGTTGGTACACAATGTTTCAATTTCAGGCATCAAATACATACATATGTAGATTAAATCACACCTAAACATTTTTTGGACAGGAAGTAATGACTTGACTTCTTCTCAGTTATTCTTCCACTCAAACATTAAGAGAGCAATGAGTCTTTACGGTGAACAAAACTCGTCAAAAACAAAGATTTTTAAAAATTTTATACAATACAAAGATTGGAAAGGTGCGGCACAAACACTTTCAAAATTAAAAACAAAAACAATCATTACAGATTTACACAGATTTGTCTTAAAAACTCAACAGAACTTGTACCTCTGCATAAATCATCCGATACATTGGCGAATGCCACAATATTTTTTTTTTTTATGACTGGCATATTTGCTTTTTTTTTTTTTAAATAATATCATTGAAAGTTTTTATTAATTTTGCGTAATCTTAAAAATTAGTGAGTAACAGGCGTGTCTAAAAATATGCTAGATGGAAATGACGACTTGCTAAAACGTTTACAGATGTTGTATATTATGAGGCGCAAAAGTTACTTAATGCAAAATGCCAGTGGCCAGATAAAAACCCCAACTAGACTTTCGGTTCTAGTTAAAGTAACTCTTGGGAGCACTCTAGCACGCCTTCCATAGAATCGTAGCCAGCTAAATATATCTAAAATCTTGCATCCCAAAATATACACCTGCAAAATATCGCATTTTTTTCGATTTTATGTTTTGAGCACACAATTTGAACCCGAATTTGATATTTTGGAATAAAAGTCCTTCAGATGTAAATAGATATGTTCATAAATAATCAAATGCACAGCCACATGAAAGCGCAAATTAATCAATGAGATAATAAGCGAATTATTGTCTCAAATGCATTCGAATATCTGTCAATTTGTAAGTATGTAAGCACGTTAACCTCAATTGCGATTAATATTTTTATGGCTTATTTATTTCATGTAGATGTAGTAATTTTACACGTATGTAAATATTTTCTTATATTTGTAACTAAAAGCTGTGCTAGACTTAAGATTCCCACACACGATAAACTTTTCACAGAACTGACAAACGCATTTTCCTGTTATAATCTTAACTGTGTGCAAAATTTTCATAACTAACTTGCACAAGCCTGCCTGCCTTTAGGCGCTCGAACTCGTATAAATTGTATTGAGTTTGAATTTATGATACAACAAAAAATTTATAGCTTTCATTGAACAGTAAAAAATATACATATGTATGTATGTACATACATTAGGGTTGCTCAGAAATGTATGAGAAGAGAAAAAAAGAAAAATTTTTCTATACCGAATAAAGTTTCTCAAATAATTTATATGGGAAAACCGCACTTTTTCGTAGAAATGGTATAGATACATGCGAAATTGGGAGCGCTTTAAGCGATCTCTATATATTTTTCGATTTCGCCATAAAAAAAGTGATTAATTTTTTCGATGTAGAACTACATTTATTATAAGCATTAAAATTTCAATTTTTAACTCTTTTGGATCATCCTAATGTACATACATACCTACAGATATAATTATGTACACAAAAAGATAAATATATTTAAACGAAGAAAATTAAAAAAAAAAATAGAAAATCTAAGCACGTGGCAATAGGCGAATAAAACAAAATGTTGATCGTAAAAAATGTACACTTGGGATAAAAAATTAATATAAAATTGCCAATAAAAATGTTCATGAAGAATAAATATCGATAAAATAAATTTATGGCAGGGCCTGGGGCGGAAAAAATGTGCATATGTAATACTAAAAAATATGTGCTAAACGTAAAGCATCACTTAAATAATACACATTATTGAGAATGAGTTTAAATTAAAATTAAAATGAGAAAAGGAGAAAATCCCAACCAATGGCTTTGCTGTGAAGCAAACAAGATACCATGGAGAACTCGTGAAAGTGGTTTGAAAATTTGGGCTAATCGGCTAGATCATAAAAGTTACATTTTTATTGCTCGCTTAAAAGTTTAATTAAATTTACTTTTTTTTGTAAAGAAAGGTGCGTATATACAAAAATTTGTATGCAATTTTATGCCAAATTTTCTTCTACACATATAATTGCAAATATATGTGTGTATGTACACATGTAGATATTGTCAACTTAATAAAAAAAAAGGTCCTAACCCAAATTTAGTTCCTTTAAACGTAGTTTAAGGAGTTTAGCTAAGAGTAAAGTTCTACAATTGTGAATATCGTCGCAGTCCGTTTTTTTGTTAAATATAATATTTTATATTTCTCAAATATTTGATTTCAATCTCTATTCGATGTATCGTCAGATGTTTGACAGATTTTAAGAATGAATTTGGATACAAAATGAAAACTAGTCGAGCAATTTCTATATTAAACTAACGATAGTTACAAACTACATGTATGTATGTACATAATTAGAGACATGCATGCTATGCTTATACATACAGATGCATATACGAGTTTGTATGTATGTCCAAGCATTGCATTTCTTATCCCCGAGCTAATATCGAAAATTTTCACGCAGTTGCAGCGATATTTACGAAGAAGTAGTACAACTCCTTTGGGCATAAACGTGTACTCGTATGTATGGATGTTTAAATGTACATATTTGTAGATATACGCACCTTTCAGTTATGTGTTTATAAACATTCATTCAAACCCAATCAAATGTGGCAAGGTAAATTTATTTATGCCACAAGAGCGTTAGGAAGGAAGTTGCAATTCTACTAGCTACAAAATTGATGAAGCAAAGTGAATTGCATAACATATACATATACATAGCAATATCCAATGTCATATGTATGTACAAGTATGTGCAGATTGCGAACTGATTTGCCTTAAACAAGTAAACTGCAAACAAAATGGACAACTGAATACCTTTGCTGCATACACAGTTTGCAATTATTTTCCATCCATGCGATGACAAAACATAATTTACGAAAGAAATTAAATCCAAACCAAGGCGAATTCATTCAAGGTTGTATACTCCATTTAGTAAAAGTACAAAATTGTGTGTATTTGGCGGTAAAAATGTCAGAAAAACAAACAAAAAATGAACAGATGTAAGAAGAATTAATAGTAGATAATAATAATCAAATTAATCTCTTTATATTTTTTTTATGATGCTGAGATGAGCAATACATCGAGTTTTATAGACCGAAAGAAAGTTTAAATGAAAACAAAATAACAATTTTCATACCCTCATCGGCCAAGGAGAAGATAGCACAAACATTCAGTTGATTGGATTTCGCCTTGACCCAAACTATGCATTATTTTCAAGTTTTTTACAATACTGCACATTTTTGAATACAATTTTTGAATTTAATAAATATGAGAATAAACCAATTATTATAAATGGATTAACGGTTAAGTAAAGCAAGATTTATTTTGTATACAAATATGTAGAGCAAATGCGTGTTGAATGTGTCATATTAAACGAAAATTAAAATGATATTATTTACCACTTACATACAGTTGCGGCCACAAACATAGTAGTAAATTTAAAAATCATATTTTTTGAAACTTATATATATTTATTTTTGATAATTATCATTTAAAATTTAGTGAGTTCTTTAACCGAAGCCATCTAAATAAAAGTTTCAAAGTTTATACGAAATTCGCAATAAAAACAAATTTCGCCTTGACCCAAACTATGCATTATTTTCAAGTTTTTTACAATACTGCACATTTTTGAATACGATTTTTGAATTTAATAAATATGAGAATAAACCAATTTTTATAAATGGATTAACGGTTAAGTAAAGCAAGATTTACTTTGTATATGTAGAGCAAATGCGTGTTGAATGTGTCATATTAAACGAAAATCAAAATGATATTATTTACCACTTACAGTTGCGGCCACAAACGTAGTAGTAAATTTAAAAATCATATTTTTTAAAACTTATATTTATTTATTTATTTTTGATAATTTTCATTTAAAATTTAGTAAGTTCTATAACCGAAGCCATTTAAATAAAAGTTTCAAAGTTTATACGAAATTCGTATGCAGTTTTGTAGCCCATTCAGTTTCAGTAAAACAAAGTGCAAGTTTCAGTGGGCTAAAAAGTACCGTTGATTCATTCGAATTTTTTTGTGAAGGGTGTTGAGCATTTTCTTCCCTATAAAATTAGATTTTAATGATACAATATATCTACTATGGTTCCATATAGTTTTATCGCTAAAATTTAAAGCTTTTCACAAAGTTTTTAAAAATAATAATTTCAAAAACTGATCATCAAAATCTTCAACTTTTTAATCGCATTTTTTTTGAAAATTTTTTAAGTAAGCAGTTTAATTTTGGAATAACATTGCGCTAGAATTGTTGTTAATTTTTGAGATTTTTGTATGCTTAGGATTTTTGGTATGTCTTTCCATATAACGCATGAAAATCGAACTTTATATGGTAAAGAATGCGCAACACCCACAGAGAAAAAATTCTAAAAAAAAATCTAAGATAATCATTATACGCTTGAAAATTGCATTTTATTATTGTTCTGAAGAAAATCAACAATTATTTGAAATATGTTGCCCTTAAAAGTTTGGTACCACGCTTTTAAACTTGTATTAATCTCACAGTAGCACTACAAATAACTATACAATTTTTAACCTAAAATAACAGAATAAAAGTTGCATTACTTTACTTTGGCTTTAAAATAAATCATGCTATCATACATACGTACGTATGTACATATGAATTAGTATGTATGTATATAGTAAGTAGTATCGTATGTCCAACGCCGAAGTCCCCATTGTAAACATTAGCGCAGTTTCACTCAGAATCATATATTTTTAATATTCTACATCTCCTTGACGACAACTAACCATAAAACTACTCATAACTAACTAATCGCGCTTGCAACAATAGACGCTGATGAATATACATCATGTTGAATGTTGTTGCATCGCACAAATGCGCGGCGCTATTTTGTGCACGTCACTGCTGTAAATAATCATAGAAATAAGCCTACACATAAAACACAATGAACGTCGCACCAAACAAACCAAGCAATTCATTCTCAATCCCAATGCCAATCAGGAAGCCCAACTGAACAACTCAAACTCTTGGCCATTAACAATAAACAAACTGAAAAAAAAGAAGTAAGGCAAAAAAAAATAGCGTTTCTGTTGCATACTCGTATAAGAATAGACTCGTGCTGCAATAGGATACACTCTTCTCATTCTGTCAGATTCTAGCTACCTGCCTACGTCCTCTTAATTTTGCATATATGTATGTATGCACTATCATTAATATGCTGAGTGAAAAAAAATGAAGCTAAGTATTATAAAATAGTAATAAACAAACAAACAAATGTTCATACATACTTACAGTTAATAAAAATAATAAAAAAAAATGTGGGAAAACAATGAGCCGCTGATGGAAAAACTCATCAAATGGTTGGTTATAAAATGTGAATTGAGTGTACATCCAAACTAACGAGCATAAATTTATAGCTCATAGCGTGAATATATCTACAAATGTACTTATTTTTATAAATATCCATTTAAAGAAGAGTAATATAAAAATGCAAAAGGAGAGCTCTATTCATGCTTGATTTAAGTCAAAAGTAATTATTATTTAATAATTACAGACATCACGGGCATTTATGTATGTAAATGCAGAGCCGACAGGACAAAGATAGAAGCGTGTACGAGTAAAAAAAAAATTGTAACCATTAAGGAAATAAAAGCAAGCGGTTCGAATAAGTGAAGGCGTGTCGAATTGCCTTTGTTCAAAACGAGACGGGCACTAAAACTAACGAAGACTCAAGATGACTTTGGTCGAGTCGGTAGCGGTGCGTGATATAACTTGACATGCCGCTGAGTTCGAGGTTCGAATCTCAGCCAGGGCAAGTAACATCTAAATAATAGAAAAAGTATTTTTCTAATAGCAATCGCCTCTCGGCAGACAATGCAATGGCAAAACGTCCTAGGGTATTTCTGCCATTAAAAGGCTTCTCTTAAAATACATCTGCTTTTCGGAGACGGCATACAACTGTAGGTCCTTCCATTTGAGGTAGAATATAAAGAAGCATACCACAAATGGTAGAAGAAGTAGGGATGGGCAATGAAGAAAACACATCGATATATATCGTATCGATGTGTTTAAACAAGCTAAGTTATTATTATTATTAGAATCATCCAGTCTTAGTCGGATATAAACATTAGAAGTGCACTTTCTTTGATGTGATCCCCTGTTAAACTACTTCTATTATCCGGCACAGCTAAATTAACAGCAGAAGCAAGCCTTTCGGGCGTTACGGAGAAAGGCTGAATAGTTTAATTTTAGTTAAATACTTTAAAAGAGATTTCAAAAAGAACCGGTGTGATACTACGCACAGTTACGATCAAATCAACTAAAATTGAGCTTTTAGAGAACTTAAAAAAAATCGAATTTGATACAAATTTGATATTCGGAAATAAATATTGTTTATCGATACACCGAGAATAAAAATATCGACGTTAATATCCATTATTTTTTTTTAATATCGATAATTCGATATACTGAAATTTTTTCGCCCAAACCTAAGGAGAAGCTCGGCCAAACTATATACTAGCTATGTATGTATATATGTATGTACGTATAGTGTAAGCGCAAAATTATTATAATTATTAAGATGACTTTATATAACCATCGGCACAATTTTTGAATATGCAGCTTTTATTTGGAGGCCTATCCATACTGTTTATACAAATCGATTGGAAAAAGCACAGAAATTCATTATTCGCTGTACTTAGCACTCCCTTAACATTTTTTCACTTACTACAATTCCGATTGACGATTCAACAGTTTTACACTGGCGTTGAACTCCATTGTTTCCTTTTATTTTCAACTCTATCTCCGGCTTGAATAATTCCTAATTTTGAACAAATATAAATTTTCATATTCTATCATACTGAAACTTTTCGAATTTAACGAACTGTTACAACACGTTCCATATTCAAAAATTAATAAATATTTTTTTTATATATAACACGTTCGTTTGGTTGTTGCCAAGCATACCCACGAATCGTTCTTTGATACCAGTCAATCTTGCTGCAATACCAATGACATATGGTTTGCAAATATTCATAGAAGGTATTTAATTTTCCATTTTGACAGTGTGTCAGACAGACAATATGCATATTTACTTTACTTTACTTTACTTTATAACAAAATTTACTTTGAATAATACTAAGTTAATTCTGTAATGAACATATTTTAATATCTGAATAAATAATGTTGGCGGTTAAAATTTTCCACTTTGAAAAAAAGTGGCCAGTGGCCTCCGACTTCGAAATGCTGCTGTAAAAACATTTTTATTTCTTTCAACGGACTTTGGTGTAGAGAAGATCTTTGGATAAGCAAAATCAAAAATATTACGTTGAAAGGGAAAGGTATTAATTTTCTTCATTATATATTATCGGAATAAGTAGGACTTCTTCGTTCCAACAAAAGGTCATCAATTTATTAAACGAGATAAATGATTTTTAATATTTTAATTCAGTGCCGCTAGTTGGATGCATTTTTAGCATAATGGAGAAGGTCAGATTGTCTGTCAAGTTTTCTAGCAAACCAAATATGAATGGTCAACAATAAATCTATGATTGATCAAGTTTCGTATAATCAACAAGAAAGTGCAGAACTTAACAACAAGGTTTTCAAGTCGACCGTGGGCAACAATTAAGCCAATTTCACTGAATTATTGTTTACAAAAGAGGTGTGCGGCGACAATATGCACACTCTAGGGGTTAGGCTTCAATAAAGGATATCGGCGTGCAAATCTAAATGTTGATATCGTAGGCTAATTTCGACTACTTAAAGAAGAGCTTAAGAAGCCGCATAAGCAGTTCATGAAGCGGAAATTGTCAGAGTAGAAAGTTTTAAAATATTGAAATTAAAAAAAAAATGAGAAACAGTTTATATAGAGTTCCAATAGAATATTAAAAACTAAATATGTATATATGTAAGTATACAAAAATATAAGAGGGAGCAAGTAAACTTAACATAAAAATGTCAAACTTACTATCATCCAAATGCAGGGGCAGGTCAGTTACATGGCACATATTATTTATGATCACGCACACGTATTAATCTTTAAATAACTCCAATTACTTACTGCAATGAAATTTTAAAAAAAATTACAGTAAAGTTACTTTTTCGTTAGAAATCCACAAATCCACATTTTTGAGAATAATATATTAGTTCAGATTTTATGTATTACTAGTTCACAGACAATTCAATATAAAATTGTTTTAACATTTCTGCATTTTTTTTTTGTATAAAAGTTTCAGAACAATTAGAAACACTTCACACTTCACGAGCATTGTAGGAAATTTATGCAAACCACAAATTAATTACACATCGTTTACGGTTTTTTATTACTCACCAATTCTGTCAAACAATTCACCACCGGCTGCATACTCCAAAAACAAATACTCCACATCGTCGTGCGAACGTTTGCCGAAATAACGTAGTATATGTTTATCCTGCAGCAATTTTTGTATGCAAACTTCTTTGCGTACGGAGAGCATAGCATCTGGATGCTTTTTCAAATCGACCATTTTCATAGCAACAGCTTCGCCGGTTTGACGATTAATCAACAATTTTACCCTGAAAAATTAGAGAAAAAAAAAACCGGAGTGAATTTTTTTTTAAATAAGCAGCATAAAATGAATAAAAAAAAGAAGCCCATTTGAAAGCGAGAAAAAATAGTGAAACAAAAATTAAAAACATAAAGTCTACACTACCCATATTAAATGCTGCTAGACTGTAGCGTTTATATCTACCTAGAAGGAATTTAGCAATATGGAAGACCGAATATGCGGACAGACTGCTGCGAATGTTTGACTTGGAATAGTAAAGTATAGCAGCAGCAGCAGCAGCAGCAACACACAGCAGGTTCCCGTCTTCCATCTCCAAAGCAACTGACAAGCTAATACTACATGTGCACGAGCGTTGTGGGGACTTAGCAGTGCAGGTCGCTCGTATAATCCGAACACGGTATTAATGTCGTAGTACCTACAACATTTTGTGCCATTTCCTATTGTTTTTGTTGCGCACAATAAGTGTTTGCGTGGGGGTTGGACATGCAAAAAAATGTATGTACCAAATGACGAATTCCATAACGAGCAGAAGAGAAGAGAAAGACTTGATGACAAAAAAAAAAAACCAAGAGCAGTGAATTGCAAACTGTCTAAAAAGGTAGAAATTTAAAAATTGGAGTCAGCAATCGCGTATGTATTGAATTTCCATCAAATGAGATCTATCGAAATTGATTCAGCCAAAGGCAAAAAGTTTCGCAGCGCTGGTGCATGACATAGAAAATGCAACGCATGCGCATAGCTTTGCAGTTGTCGTATTTTCGTAAAGTGTATAAATATGAGTACACTATTTTGGTGTTACGTTTCTAACAAAAAAAAAACAAAGTTTAGGAAAAATAAGCTTTTTTCGCATCAAAGCTTTGTCCCTAATTTAAGCCAATTCATTCACCCGCAGCTGAATACTAAAAAACTAAAAAACAAAAAAACTGCAAAATGAAAAAATAACTTAATGCAATAACTGCCAAAAGATGCAAAACGTTATTATTTATACTCACTCGCCATAAGCGCCCTCGCCGAGTGTTTGCGCAAGTGTCCAACCTTCGACGAATTCGCGAGCGCCACCACTTTCTCCTCCATTGCCTTCCGGCTTTTGCGACAAAGACATTAGCGAGGCGGACATGTCGACGGATCGCGTTCTGCGGTGGTGTCGTCTTCCTTGACTTTGCCAAATTACGTCGCTTTGCAACAACGCTTCCAATACGTAACTAAAAGGTCTGTGTTTTCCTTTTATACCGTGCAGTTGGCTTCTTTGGTTTTGCTTATGACTAACGTTGATGGTATGTCCTTCCTATGTTTGTCGCTGCATAATTGTTGACAACGGCATGTCGTCTGGTTTGGCTGTCGCCGTCGCCGTCACGACCCCTGCTCTGCTGTCCTGCTGTCGATTGACGTGTCCGCTGTAGTTAAAGATATTTGAAATTAGAGCGATGATTGCTGGCGAAATTTTTTTTTTTTTTTTGAAGCAACCAATAGAGAATACGTGCTGATGGACTTTGATGTTGAATCGGCGGGAGGACTGACGAAAATTCGTTTAAGACAGTTGCGCGTTGATCGCGAAAATAAATGGTAATAATACATATGTATAAATAAATTTTAGTTATTCTATTAAACTGTTCATTTTTTTTTCTGACCAAGTAACTAAAGAAAAGCAGTTTATAAGGGAACGGTCTACATAGTAACTCCGGCTGAAACACAAATTTTATATTTTGGGCAGCAATAGAAACTTCCGGCAACCACAGAAAATAATCTCGAGTTATTAAATTACAAAAGCTCGGTGGCCAATCGACTGACCAGTCCGCGAGGTCAGCGAACTTTTGTCAGTCTCTCCTACCCTGCGTGTGTAGTTGCAAATCAATCGTTACGTACTCGGAGATGTTGAGAGTAGAACTGAAAGTAGAAAAGTAAAAATAAAAAATTTATTAGTTTCAAATTTAATAAACATTATTTGATTGGTTTAACACATATTTTGGTACGTTTCATTTTTATATAAAACTACCTTAACAAAAAACTCTGAACTACAAAACGTAATAAAATTTATGAATGCAAACTATCGCAAGAAAACAAATTAAAAGCAATTTTTAAACTAATATTCGTTTTATTAAGTAGTTCTAAAAAAGTATATCGACGACAAATTTATCACACAGCTAATCTTCAGTTAGGCAATATAAACTAGTGAGACGAGAACATGATTTAGAGTTTCATCAGAAATGTAAAGGTAAAAGCCAGAAAATTGTAGCGATTTCACCACACCAAAAACATATTGGTTCTTCCATCATCCCTTGGTTCTTATTCAATTCTAACATACTAAATGAACAAGATAATTCGTTTTGGTATTATGAAATAGCAAACATTTTGTAGGTACACATGTGCCAACAGACAGCGTGTGGTTGTGAAGGAACGGACTGAATATTCAACAAGTAAAGACGTTGCTGGCTTTGGTTATGTCATAGATTTCATAGCTTTCTAAATATAAAACAAAATTTACTATGATTTTTTTATATCTGATCGGCCTCAACAAACATTTAGGGTTGAAATTGGGCACTAAAGTTTTCTCAAATTGCCAACGTTGTTTAGCAGCAGTACCTCATATGGAGAATTGAAGTATCCTGAACAAATAAAACACGATGAAATTGATTGATTTTTGAGTTGATGAGTTTTATTTTAATTTATATTTATTTATTTCATGAAGAACTGAACTTATTCAGAACCATTTCGGGATTAGTTCGGGACTAATTCGGCATCGGTTCGGGATCACTTTAAGAAATAATAAAAAGTTAGTTCGTGGAGCTTTATCTAGTCCCGAACCGGTCCCGAAATGGTCTTGAATAAGTTCCGTCCGTCAAGAATTTTGTACATAAGTACATATGTACATATGTATGTACATAGATGGCTCATAATAAAAGTCTTTGAAGAGTTAAAAATGTTTATCTCGCTGATAATTACTGTGACATACTAAGTCTCAAAATAATATTTACCGATGATTTTTAACATTTTTCTCTTGGTGTTTGTTGGGAATATATTTAAATGATAGTTATTAATGCATTTCGTTTTAAAGTTTTTTTTAAAATCATCTTAATAATGGAATACCATTCCAAATACCGCTACAACTGTGAGACTATTTGGCGTTCAAACAGAAGGACCAGATTTAGTTATAGTTCCTCTTAATTTGTCTTTCATATGTTGTTGTTGTTGTAGCAGCACAAATTATGCTGAGGCGACAGTCCTTGGCCGGACATAAATCCGGGTCGTTCCGGTATCGTAGACCCGACTGTCATGGGAACAAGTAAATACATACTTGTCTTTCATATCCTTCCCTCCGGTTAAAAAGACATATTCAAAATAAAAGCACTTAAGAACCTTCTTCGTTGCTGAAGGCGATAAATATTTAATATTTTATGCTTACTTTAAAATCATAGAATTGATACCTACACATGCCAACCGCTGCCATCTTATTCCAACTACAATGAAGATATGTTTCATGAGTACAATTAAAATACTCGCTTCCTTGCCATACATACAATTTTGTATCTAAATCGCTTTCGTATTAACTATTTTCCCCGAATTTATTTCATCCTTCTTAACACTTTCTTAGTCAGTTTATGAACTGTTTTATATATTTCTTAACACTCTTTCAACATTTCCAGATTAAATTATTAACCCGGCCGTAACATACGATTAATCTTCGATGACTGAATTCTATTTTAAGCTTTTTATTACACCAAAAACAAAACTTACGAAAACCTGATTTGCAGATTTCTAAATGGCGGGCAGCAGAAAGCAAGAAGCTGAGAAGTAGAAATCCAACAAAGCATTAGCCACGTTAAACACCTTGCACGTATGTATGTATGCTCGCATACGCTCCCTACCGGCTCCGCAAAAAAACGGAACGTTCGAAGCGGTAGACAACTAAATACATACATATGTACATAGTTTCCAATCAAGAAAATTGGGCGCTGGAGCAATGTACGAAACCTCCATGTATGTATGTATGTATGTATGGGTGAAGAAGTTTGGCATACGAACACAACCATCAAATTGGCGAACTAACCCCGAGCACAAATGCCAAGAGCAAGAACAATAGAACCAAAAATATGCATAGCTACAATTGTGTCTCTTTTATTTTTTTTTTTAATCATTTTTGGAGGTTTCATGGTGTATTGGCTGAATTGTTGGTCGACTGGTACTGAATGGTTAAATGTTGGTTGTTGGTTGTTCGCATGCTTGGCAGGGCAAATGTTGCGTACTTCTCTGCTTCTCCTTCTTCTTCTTCTTCCTCGCTCGATTGCGATTTATGCTGTGCTGTAATTTTTCATTCTTTGGCATGGTCATGGTTCATATTTAACATTTGTGTGCGAGCAGTGAGCCCGGCAGTAACAACAACAACATAGAAGCTAGGTAAACGCATGCGCTGCGCAGCTCAAACAGGAGACTAAAGACCACCAACTTTTGCTAGTTCAAAAACAAAACAAAAAAAAAAACAACAACGTGTGGGCGCATAGCACGGTAAACGAGAGCAGCAGCAGAACCAGCACACAGTGAGAAGAGCATAGCTCAAAAAAAAAAAGTCAGCCAGTCAGCCGAGTGATACATTTCGTCGTGTTCCACTCGATTTTAACACCATAAGCGCTGGCAGCGAGATGAGATGTATGTATGTATGTATGTATGTACATATCACAAAAGCAACAGGAAAGCATACGTTAGTAGGAAAAAAAATTTTAAAACTAATATTATGCAAAGCATACGAATTTGTGCAAAAAAGAAAACCTAACATTTATGTTTCGCTGTTATCTTCTGCTGCGAAGCCGTTGACGCTTTTTGTCAACCACTTTTTCACCTTCCCCACGTTGCTCATTTTCGACCATTACTGCCACCGCTATGGTTAAGCAGTAAAGTATTCGCTTAATACTTAGGACAAACATACAAACAATAGCATGGCGGTGAGATGACGTTCGTTCCTTTCAATCATTCAGAAAGAATAACGCTAAATAAATATGGAGGAGTGGAAGCGTTGAAAGAGAAATGAACTTTGTTGCTGGCAAACGCAAAGAAAAAATGCGGATAAAATTAAGGGAGAAGGGTGAAAAAGTATGCAATAGGAATCGTGGCATCAAAGATATTATGTGTGTATGCGCCTAAAGATAATTTAAGCTCCGAAGAAGTGGCATGAACTTGGGAGGGAGACTGCAGTGTGTGTGCGCACCTTTGATCGCAATATTTTTTCGATATAAAATAAAACATTATTTTAATTTCTCGCATGCCGTGTAGCATCCATCGTGCTAACGACGATCGAAGTCGTTTTGTCGCCCATACCACGTTGTTCGTGCAGATTTAGTTTTAAACAATTGTTGTTACTAACCGAACGACGGCGTACATTCGAAATGACGACCGACCCAACGACGCAACGACCAAACGACGAAAAATGTGGCTTACACTGAGGCTTAGTGGCTTGCCTGGTTGGTTGGCTTGGCTACCGCACTTTCTGGTCCAGTCTTCCATGCTGCGCTGCCAAAACAAAGTACAAAAAATATGTATTTAGTTATTGTTGTAGTTGTTCTCTTGTCTGCCATTGTTGGCTTGACTCTTATTTCTTCACTTATGTATGTATGTATCTATGTATGTATGTGTATGTGTATGTGCTCGTACTTCTTGCTTCTTCCTTTGCTGTTGCCTACATCCATTGCGCAAATGGCGGTCGCGGTAGTCACCGTGTATTATGGAGGATAATGATGTTGTTGCGCGCTGTTTGCGTGCTATTGTTTCACATAGACTCCAACAACTGTGTGGTGCCTCGTGCCCTGTCTTTCCTTGCCTTGCCATCCTCTCAAGCTTACCAGCCAAAGCATTGCGCACAATGGCAGGCTCGTTGCATGCGCGTTCAACAGGCCACTACGCTATTCAATTTTCCACCTTATCTCTGAAATATTTAGCTATGTATGTTTCGGCTACGGCAACCTACTCATCCCCTCCCCCTCGATTTATGCTCCAACCAACTTGCACATTTTTCTGCCTACATTCAACAGTGAGTAGTTATAGCACTTAGAATGTTACTTCGGACATTCGATTCTGTTCGCGCTGTCAACGACAGCCGGTCAGCCATCAACTATTGCCGAAATAATAAATGTGTACGAGTATATACGTTTGTACATTAGTATGTATGAAATTGCGGAGGGGTTTAGTTCGCAAGTGAATGCTACATTTTTAAGGTTCAGGAGAACTAGCAAATATGCTCTCATATCATAAACATAAATATTAAAGCTATTCAATTTAGCAAATTGAACTTATTCAAAATCGATTTCGGGAAAAATTCCACCAAAAAGTTGATAACACACATTTTCTTGGTCAAATAATACGCCTTAAATATTTAATACTCAAAAATAATGTATTTTTTCTACGCCGAATTTCTCAGATTTGACACAAGAACTAAAAAATCAGTGCTGCATTTTATTGTAAAAATTCATTCCTCAAGAGCTTTTATTTTATTTTATTTACCTTAAAGTATTAACTACTTGGTGGCCGCTAAATGGTGGTAGAAGCTCAGCCAAACACTGAGCTATAAAGTGTAAGCGTCAAATTATTATTATTATTATTAACTACATTTAATAACTTTTAATTAAGCTGTCGTTAAAAAAATTGCATAGCAATCCTGACAATTTTTTTGTTTTAAGTTTTTCTAGATGCCTGAAATTTAATACGAGTACTCGTGAAATATTAAATTTTTGTGTTTTCTTTTTTCTAAAATCTGAACAACTTGGAAACAGCAAATCCTGATAGGTCTGGTGGTAAAGTTCTGGTTTAATGCAAAAAAAAAATGTTAGACTTAATTTCCAACAAACTTCAAACAAATATTAGACAAATTTACAGTTATCATTAAATAGATTTGGAAAAAATTTATAGTTCTCAAACTGACTCTAACATCATTCTCCAATCATTCTCAAACCATAAAAAAATTTGAACAAACTTTAAAATCATGTTGAAGTGAATTTGAGAATAAAAAATGTTTCCAAGGTTGCAAAAATATGTAAATAAATATTTATAGTTGTGTTCAATAAAAAAATGAGCACAAAATTTGACCAATCCAAATTTAGAGCGAAAGCCCAAATTCTCATCCAAATAGAAGAAAAAGCAAACAAGTTAACGAACGAAAAAATTGCCATCACTTGCGAAAATTGGTAGACGAAAATAAATCAACTGACTGCGTATACGTTTCACTTGTAAATAGAAGGAAAGCGGCAGTGTCGCTAATCGAATTTACGGAATGCTGAGCAAATAATTTCGAACATTATTCATTTCGGAAAAAAAATATTAAAGTGCAACCACATCTTTTCGTGATGGATAATTTTTGCTGACGAAAAATTTTAAATCACAAAATCAATATCTTTCTTGCAACGAGCTGTCACTTTTCTCTTTAAGTGAAATATTTTATTTTTTGATGTTATCGAAGCCTACTTAAAAAATTATTACAAATTCTTGTATTAATGAACGCAATGAAATTAATACTTGGCGTTTCAAATTAAGAAACAATAAATTAGGCATATTTAATTTTTTTCTCAACATTGTAATCACTCAAATTAGAGACCATTTTGAGGAACCCAATTAGAAGAACAAGCTGAGAATAGGCGCTAATTAAGCAAAAAGAAAAATATTACAGTTGCAATTTTTGTCGTAGAGCTGATTGTTATTGAGAATAATATTATATCAAATGTTTTAACACTTGTTTTCAATTTCTATTAGATATATTGCGAGCTGCTTTAAATATTCGGTATACATTTTGTATTTAAAATGTAAGTAACTAAGAGCCTTTATAAAATGAGGTAAAACGATACACACTTTTTTCTGTTAATCAGTGTGTGAAACTTAAATGAAATTTAATTACGATTTACACTATTTATTTATTTTAATCGATATCAGTACTTGACGGTCTAATAATAAATTGCCTTAAGCGCTATACAACAAAATAATAACTAATAACTACTGTGGGAGTAGGTACAAAGCATTACATCCGATCTTCTGGATGGTTGGATTTTTTAGTTATGACAATTTTTTAGTAAATAAGCGAAAGAAGATTTCTAACAGCACTCCTTTCAATACGATATTTCGATATGTATGTATGTATGTTGGAAACGGCTTTTGAAGTAAACTGCTTAAGACGCGCTGATTTCAGGCGTTGTGAGTTTTTATGTGGTGAGTTTAGGTGTGGTAAGTTTAGGTGTGGTGGGTTTAGGTATGGTGAGTTTAGATGTGTGTGTGAAATCAAGTGACGAGTTACTGAACGTTAGCAAAATTATATGTATATTTTTCTATGTGAAACTATTGATATTAATTTTAATATATATACCTGTGTACTTAAGTATTTATGTATATGTACTGTATGTATGTATGTATGTATATCCCTACATATTTTAACATTACCAAACTGCAGCGATCTCTAAAAATAGACTCGCATTGCAACGAGTGGAATAACTATTCACAAAAGTGCAGTTGAATGAGAAATCTGTAGGCAGACAATTTGAATTTAGTACAACCAGCAACTGCCATTCCCGATCAAGTCAAGCTGCTAAGTTAAGAAAAAAGTCAAAAGGCCGCTAAAAGGGGAAGGCGCGCGCGCGCTCTCATGCTGGCAAAGAAAAAAATTTAATCGCGAAAAACAGCAGCGCAACGCAACGCGAAACTGCAATGCGTTGGCAGCTTGCTAAAATTGGTTGATTCGCAAAAAAAAAAAAGTGCCGGCAAACGCGTCGAATGTAGCATGATGATGCAGAGACGAGAAGGCGCACATAATGACCAATGGCCGGCCGGCCGGTCGATTGTTGGTTGTTGGCAAGCTGAAGAGCTGAAAAATTCCAGCCTAGGCTACAGCTGTGGCAAGCTACAGTTTGGTGGCAGTTGATTGGGAACAATCTCGTTTTGAATTGTTGTACGACAACAGCAAACAGCCAACAGCATCCGCTGCAGCAGCAGCAGCTACAACAACTATGGCCATTGCATTGCAGGCATAGCAACATAGCAACAATCGTCGAATCAACCAAGCGCCTGCAATTCGCTAACGCAAAAGAAGTGCATTTTTAGACGCAACAAGACGACGCAAGGCGCACATGCACAACATGCAACAGCGGCAGCGGCTATTGCCTGCAAGTTGCTTGCTGCCGCCAGTCAATACGAGTTTTTTCTGGCTGCTCCTGCTGCCGCTGTTGAGGTTGAGGCTGCGGCTGCGGCTGCAGTTTTGAGGCGCATTTCAATTTAACGTGTTTTTTCAACGCCGCAACGACTTGAACTTGTCGGCATTTATATCTGCAGCATTTTATTGTTTTTTGTTTCACTTCTTATTTCTTTTTTTTTTTTTTGTTGCTTTATGCTGGCGAATTTTTCGTTGTGACTGCTTTCCTTGAGGCGCAAGACGACCATGGAAGGTACTTTTGGTATAGGCATACATAGGTGCAAATCGACGAAAAAACGGCACAGAAAAAAATTGCCAAAGTGGAAATTCCAGCAATACAAGTTTTTTTTTTTTGTTTGTTCAGCCTTATTGCGACGGGCACGAACGATGCAACAAACTCTGGTTGCCGAGGCTGTTGCTGAGGGTATGATATCCTTTTTTAACTTTAACAATACTTAAGTCTTTCGTTTTTTGTTTAGCGTTTTTTGCGAAGCGAACGCTATCAATTAAGGTAAGGAGAAGGTGAAGGGTATTAACATACATATGTATGTATGTATGTATGTATGCCGGTGAATGTGTGTATGTGCTTGCGTGTCGCGTGCACATATGCATGTACATATGTATGTATGTACGTACTGGCGGCCAAATGCGACATTTTGACAAATTTTGTATATTTTTTTTTCTTGCATCTATGTAATTTCTAATATTGAATTCGAAGCATTTCAAATACTTTAGGCTTACATACTTACATTAAATATTTGGTTATTTTCTAACAAAGACAATTAGTGGATTCACAAAATGTTGTTAGGTCATAAAATCAAAAAATTTCTTAGTAGCTTTAAATTTAATTTTTTTTCTTGTGGCAGAGAACTGAAATAACTCATATTTGATTTTTAAATTTTATTATTTTACGTCATTATGACAGTTAACGCCACCTTTTTGCGAGTATTACCCCAATATAAAGCAAATTAAATTCATCATAACTTCTTCAAAATTTCGTTTTATTTAAGAATATTAGTTTAATGAAATGCAAATTTCGAATGGCTAAAATTACCGTTGAATTTTGGGATTTTTTTCTATGTCACGTTTTTTTCCATAAAATATAAATTTGGTTCAAAACATAAATGCGACAAAAGAAAAAAAAAATCTCAAAAATCAGCGACAATTTTTAGACAGTTGACAACATTACTAACTCCTTTTTTTTTTTTTTTTTTTAATTTTTAAGTTCAAAGTTTTGTGTAATCTTTACACTTTTCGTACAAAGTTTGAAACATAGCTTAACGCGGTTTTGAAGTGTTATTTTAATTGAATGACACAAAATGAAATTAATTAAAAATTGTCTTGTGTGGTGCGATTATAATTTTGAGAAGGTTTGTATAACACATATCCATACCTAAATACATACATACATACATACATGTGCACATAAGTAGCTGCGCTAGTACGTATTTCTGTACCTATATGTGCATACACATGTACATATGTACATATTTAGGTAAATACATGTGTATAAGGTGCATAAGAGCGCCGCCGCCAAAGGGCGTGTATCCTCGAAATGTTCGTATGGACTTCTTTCGCAAACCAAAAGTCGCTTGTGAGTAGATAAAATTCAATTTGGAGATATTTTGTGACTGATTATTTTATTTGAGATATTTATTTTTGTTGGTTGGTTTTTTTTTTTTATATCGACTTACATGCTTATGTGACCATTGAATGAGCAGCGCCGCCGGCTTTGTTTCTGCTGCATTTCTCAGCGAATTTTTCTTTCCCACTCGTACTGTGGTTAGCAGCCGTTATTTTTGTTCACATGCGCTATTCGTTTTTCCACACGATTTACAACGCTTATTTAAGTTTATATGAAATATTAAAAATGTGGTTTCGTTCATTCTTTTCATAATTTCTGTCCGACCGCACAACAGTCTGTCGACGCAACGGCAAAACTCGAACACAACGAAAGGATAAAAAACTAAACGTCGCTTCGAAAAGTGATCAATTTCGCATATAATTCTCCTGCTCTTGTCGTTGGTAGGTATCTACACCACAATGTTTTTTATTTTAATTTTAATTTTTTTTTTCCTTTAAACACAAGTCCCCCAGTAGGAGTGCTTCGTATGAGTATGAAAACAGGCACCTCGAGTGCAAAAGCCAAACTACAAACTAACGCACCAGAGTCTTCCTCAAAGTGTCCAACCAACAGGCCAAAGAGATAAGCAGCAAAATTGTCAGTGCAAAAAAAAGGTGGAAATTTAAGATGATGATACCGATTCCTTTCGTTACGAGCAAGTGCCAAAGTTAAACTGCAAAACCGCCAACTGCCGCAAAACGACAATTGTGTTCCGCATCATCATGTTCGCCGTTGTCTGCCATCAACGTCGAGAGTCGGCGAACGCACGAGCAAGCGAGCATCGTATGCACAGACGAACGAATGCACGAGTCAGGGACCAACTGACGACCGAATAGCAAGGCGGCAGGCAGCAGGCGAAAAGGTGAGCACAGCGCAGGCAAAACAGTCAGGGCAGCAGTAGCAGCAACGGCTAAGTAATAGCAGCCGCTTTACAATTGGGGTCCAGCCGACAGCGCTGCAAACAACAACAACAACGACCATTACCAGCATCACTTTGAAGCCAACGTCATTGCCAAAACCTTCCCTACCATTGTCATTGTTATAATCACGTATGTAGGTGTATGTATGTACGCGCACAGTGGTACGTCGCCATTACAGTTGCGGGCAAAAATAGAAAACGTTCATAAACCGATTTTCTTCAGATTTTATTTTTGATACACCGTGACGCTTAATGCTATCTTTGTAGGCAGAAATGTTTAAGTAATTTTTTATCTCTATACTTATTCTACAAAAAACCTAAGCGTTCTTTTCTGTTAATTACATCCCACTAAAAACCTATGGGCGCGTAGTTTTAGTGAAGTAGACTCTAAATTATAAAACTACTTTTTTGACAGATATCTCATACAAAATTATGTCAAAAAGCTGCTTCGATCTTTAGAGTCAACTTTATCTTGATTATTATAAAATTCACAAAAATTTCGAAAATTCGAAGTTATTATTTGTACTAATTTGTCTGTGAAATCCAAAAAAAAATACAAAATAAAAAATTTCATTTTTAACTTCATCAAGCCTTTTGATCTTATAAATAGCATTTGTGCCACATTAAGAATGAACCACATTTGTTATAATTTAAAAAAAAGGCACCACACTCAACAAACAAATTTTTAAAAATTATAATTTTTATGCAATTGACTCTCGCAAACTATTATAATCAATTTACAAAACTGCATAATCGAAAATTTCCTAAAACTTTAACAATAAAAAATAGTGCAAAAGAAACTGTTCATTACCAAAAAATAAAATAAACACAAATTACAATATATGTATGTATGTTCCGAATATAATCTTGATCCTAATTTATCGACTCCAACGCGCACCAATCGGTATAATAAATTTCCATGTTGTCAAAATGGGTCAGCTTCGAATAAAGCCAAATCTGATAGCAAGCACCTGTTTAGAAAATATTTTTGCGCCAACTAGCAGATAAATGTTTAAGAAAGTTTTCTTTCTATATGGTCAATATAAACTAAACTTTTAAATGAACAAAAATTTTTACATTTTATTTTGGCCTTGGAAGTAATACATGTGTACATATGTATGTATATGTTTTTGAAAAAGGTATATTTCCCCTTTGTAATTCACGATCAAAATAGTTTCCCATTCGATTCTTATAAAATTCTTATTCCTTATTTACTTTCAATTATTTTTCGTGCAATGCATTACACTGTGCGACGCCGACCGCCGATAGCGCTGCAGCTTCATAGGCGCGAGCTCACCTCGGGCACACACACACACATACATACACACATGTACACACTCAATTATATACACGCATAATATACTCTCGGCGCCAACTTGTGCATGAAGTTCGTCGCTCATCGTGGTCGGTAGTCATCGCAGGTTGCCATCGTCGTATCGTGTATCGTTTGCCTTTCCTACACCTTAAATATCTACCTACCTACAATGCGTTTAAGAACAGGAATGTCAGAACTGTAGCTGCAAAGTCTCCAAAAAACTATTGGAAGCAAAAGTACAGAAACAACGCAGACATCTTCCCCAACCATCTCAACCAATTTCAGCTCTTGCATTATCCTCAACTTCAGAGCATCTTAAACATCCACCAACGCCACTTTGCAAGTATTTGTTCTTGTGCGCGCTCTTACTCTCCACATGCTTTTGGCACTTTTGGGTTTTTTAGTATTTGTTTTTTTTTTTAAGCTGATATAATTGTAGAGTATCCAACTTGTATCCCTTGCCACCTGTGCTTCACGATTCAACATTGTATGAAGCAAGCTGCACGCGACCTGCTCGCCCTAACTTCACACACAACTCGTGTCTTCTGTTGGTCCGTTGGTCCGTCGCATCATTAGTGACATCGCTATTATCATCATCACCATCATCATCATCATCATGGTCATCATTAGTAGAAGAAGCAGGAATTCTAAATTATTTTATATGTTCAAGCTTCATCAACCTTCGCATAGTTACTTACGAGAGCACAAAATGTGCTTTCACAGCAGATGCGCCGCAGACAGGCGGTCGGTCGGTCGGTTAGTCAGTTGGTCGTTGGTCGAGTCGACTCGAGAGCAGTTAATGCAGTCAACCTTTGGCAATTCGTCGCTTGGCACGCTCGTTAAGTCACAAAACGACTGTAAGTGGTGAAGAAGAAATTGGAATTTGTTGCAAAAGCTGGTTCACCCAGCTAGCCGAACGGCTCGAAACTATTCGCAGTATCATATGGAAAATGGCAAATTTTCTGAATTAAAAAAAATATATATTTTTGGCGATATTTTATAATTAAATTTCTTTGAATTAACGGTACCGAAAGGAAGTCATTTATAGTTTTTGTGTAAGAATTAAAAGAAAAATCGCACGAATTTGCTATAAATTCGCCGTCATTGTTGTTTTATGTATATACATACATATGTACACATGTATATACATAAGTTTTACTCCTTTTCAATTTATCTCGCTCCCGCTGCTTTAAACTTACTCGCCTTGTGCTCGTTAACGCTCTCTCTCAGTGACGTTCGGCTGTAATTCCCTTTGGTACATTCTCTAAGCTTCGCATAGCTCAGACCCTATCACCTCGCTTACTCCCTTTTTCTTACACCTTTCTCTTTTTCATTCATTTAACTTATCTTCTTCTTATTTAAAAGGATTTTGTGTATGTGATATGTTTGCTATGTTTGCTGTTTTTGTTGCATTTTAATCCCATTTTAATTTATTCCGTTCTTGCTGAAGTCTTCAACAGGCAACCATAATCCAAAGAACAAATATGTCATTTTTGTAAGCACACTTACATACATACATAAATAAATAAATGGAAACATACATGCATGTGTGTACATACTCGTATGTGTGTGTGTGTACATTAAAGCAACAAGAAAAAATGCTTACTCGCATTTGCACAACTTGAGAGTGTCAAAATTGTATAAAATATTTTTTTATTAGATTTTTTTTTTGGTAGCGACATTTTGTATTTCCTTTATTTTTGCTACATTTCCTCCTCTTGTGACCACTGGGTGGTATACGTAACATGCATTCGTTATGCTCCGTTAAGGAGGTGAATGCACGCAGCACAAAAAGATGCACTCTAACCAAAAAACAAAAGGGGAACGTGAATAATAGAGCATGCCGGTGGAAAATAAAGCGAAAAGGAAAGCGAGTTTTCAATGCAAATGGCAGTGACAAATAAGTTTAGATGGTTTTTTTTTGCTTTTAAAGTGGATAAAGGAGTGTTGGTTTTTTTTTTTAATTTAATCGATTTAATTTTTTCTTTTGTAAGAGATCTTTGGATTCGGTAGACTAAAATGTTTCTATATTATAGCCCGTCGTCAAGTCATTAGCAGTTGCAATGTTAAATACTTCTAAAGTTAAAGGCAAGAATGTCGCCTTTTGTAAAAAACCAAAGCGTGCAACAAATATTTATGGATTTTCTAAATCGATAATCCAAAGCATACATATTTCGAAATCACACACAGTACTTCCCCGGAAATGTTTCCCTTAGTGAGTCAGATCACTCTGAAACTTTTAATGATAATCCCACAATATTACAATTTATCTCAATAAATAAGTTATTAAGAGAAATTTATTTTTAAAAATATACAAAAATAAAATAAATATTTTTTTATAATTTTATTGAGCTCAAGGCCAGTTTATGGAAGATTTGTTTGTGAAAAAACAACAACAGTTTTTTTTTTAATGGTTGAAGTTATAGTACTATTTCGGAAATCACCACATTTCCTCATCAGACTTCTTTTTGATTATTAAATTAAATTATTTTTAATTTAATTTTCATAACCACTTCTCTCAGGCTTTGAACCCGGGAGCTCGGAGTTGCAGAGCCAATACGCTAGCCGAGTTTAATTTAATTTAATAATCAAAAAGAAGTCTGATGAGGAAATGTGGTGATTTCCGAAATAGTACTATAACTTCAACCATTGAAAGCTGTTGTTGGTTTTTCACAAACAAATCTTCCATAAACTGGCCTTGAGCTCAATAAAATTATAAAAAAATATTAACATTTACTAGGCCAACAGAAAAATGAACAAAAAAAAAAATTTTTATGAAAAACGCAAAAAAAATTATTTTAAAAAATTTAAAAACACAAAAAATATATATCTTTTGAAAAGAATGAATTCTTTTTTAGAGATTGTGCAAATCAGATTAAATCATAAAAACTATATTTTAAAATATATATGTATGTATGTATGTATGCATACATATGTACATATGTATGTACTATATAAATTTAAGAAAAGCGAAATTCGCCCCCTCCTTCAATCTTCTTCGCCTTCTCCGTTTCTCCGTGCTTTCAGTATTTGTATGGGTTTCGCTATTTTTTTCTTAGTTCAAACTTTTTTTAAATTTGATTCAATTAATAAACCTTTTTGATAGTAGCCACACTACACACAAACAATTTTTCTTATTAAAATTTGTGCAAAAAATACTACCACTTTTGCGTTTGTGATTTAGTTCAAAATTTATTTCCATCACCAACTTAAATATTTATATGTACGTAGATATTATAAAAAAAAACGAATACTAAAAATAATATAAATTTTGATTCAAGTTGCAATATCTAAATAAACAAATAGACGATTGACATTTGTGAATTGCTCTACTACATATTTATACTATTCAATTTATTTTCAAATTAAAATTTAAGTATTTCTTTTAAATTAAAAAATTTTTTATTCATTACATTATCGAAAATTTCAGGGTTTTTGTTTTTTGAGATTTTTATTTCTTTTGATGTTAAAAATTTTATAAGGTAAAACCAAGGCACATCAACATTTTTTTTAAACTTTTTTATTTTAATTTGAATTGTCCAATTGTATATTTCATAACTATGTACATATGTAATTAATAATGCTTCCAGTACAATTCAGATTTTCTACTGCAGCTACCTTGGGTAAAACCCTTGGCCAAATTCGTCGGCCGTGATTTCTTTCTACTTTATAAAATTGAAATTTCCAGACCGCCGAATATGCCAAAAAAAAAAAAAAAAATAACCAAAAAATTAAACTAAATTAAAGTTTTCTATTATTGCCAAGGCACATTAAACAGGTAGCAGCATTAAAAAAAAATTGTAAATCAAAATTTAAAAAAAATTTTTTTGATGTTTTTTTTTGTTATTTGAAATGCCAGATTTTGTATTTTGTTTAGATACAATTCAAAGTAGTTGGTAAATTATTTTGAAAACTGCTATTAATTCTACATGCCTTGAATAACTAAAACGATCGATATTGGAAATTTTAAAACATTTTTGTTATGTAAGCAAACCTCAAATATGTTCAGGCTGCTTTTTAGCGAGATTTTATTTCATAAAATTTGTTTTATGAACTTTTTATTTAATTCTTCACAAATGTTTACAAAAGTTTGTTGCTCTTATAATCTTACCACACTAATAGTATATTTCATTTTAAGTATATTCAAATAAAAGAACACCAAATTAGATTGTTAAACAAATCGTATGAAAACTTAAAACATTCTTCTGCGAATAAATCATTTTTAGTTCTTTAAAATGTGAGTACATATTCTCGGATTTGTTACATAGTTCATAGCTTTATCATGCAATTATTTTAATATCTTATATATAGATATGTTTAGTTCAACTTCTGCACACAAAAATATAAAATGTCAGATATTACACAATATTGTTAAAAACCTGCAAAACTATCAGTGGTACCATCGATCTAACCTAGCAATGTTTATTTTGTGGGTCACTACCAATTATTACAAAGACACAATCAATACATTATATTGTGAACGCCCTTAAAGTGACATTGTCATGTCGAAAAATAAATTGAATCGCCGTCGAGACAGCGACAAAGGACGAAGACAAAATTAGATTGTCATGGTGTTGACGTTTCCAATTTATTTTTGTTCCGACCAAAGAACAAAATGACTCGTCTTATTTAACTGTAAAGAAATAATTTGTGGTTTGTTGATTTATATAAGAATCAATTCGATCCAATTGGTTTTCAGTGCTGTGCATAAGGCCGAGATATCTTAGTTTTTTGCTGAGAATATCTGGAAATATTTCGTAAAATGTCACACGGCAAAGTGGCTGGCTCTCTGAGAAAGAAAAACACCAAAAAGTACGGAAACGCTTTTTTTTTGGTAAAAACTAGCTTTTCTGTTAAATTTAACGCTCATCTGTTGTTTACAATCTGCTTTGTCAAACAGTCTACACTTATAGTGTTTTTTTTTCTCGAAATAATGTTGCCCCGTTTTTTTTGGGATTTTAATTTTAATTTTATTGTATTTCAAACACAAATCGTGTAAATTGTATATATGTATGTACATATGTATGTATATCTTTTTTACCAATGCAGTGGAATTTTATTGATGAATGTAAATGTACAATTTGTGGCCTATACTTTAAACCTTGTTAAAGAGAGGTAGTTTGAGTTACGTGTATTTTTAAGGGGCTCTTCTGGTCTAGAAATAAAAAAAATCGATTTTTTAACTTTGTTTTTGCAGATTGCTTGGAGTGTTGAAATCGTGGGTATGGTCACGTGCCAATTTTTTGAGACCCCCGCTTCATCAACAGGAATTTTCAACTTTTTTATGTTTTTGATTTTTTTTTGTATTCTTGTAACATTAATAGTAAATAACTAATAAAAAAAAATAGTAAAAATATTGATTGCCCTTTTTATAAGACACTCTAAAAATTACCTGAAATTCATACCTCTACCAGAATATCCTCTTAATGTTGTACTATAACAGTTTAGTGGGGTTAAAACTAAGGTCTATAAGATTATTTAATCCTTAAAGTCGCATTTACATGAGGAGATTGCTTGACAGGCGGGTTTGCCTTTTGGAAAATGACAATTGAAGTTTGGAATTTAATTTCTCAAAGAGGCGACGATAGATTTTGTGCAAAGTTTCGGAGAATATAATTAGTTCACGAAAATCTTAAATTATTTATTTTAATTGTTTGGTCTTAATTACTTTTGAATTTATGAAGGGTTTTCCTCAGTAAAATTTTCAAGTATATTACATTTGGCAAAAGCTTTACAGAAATGTGTATGACATACGACAAAATGTGATACAAATTATACTCAATATATCGAACTCTAAATAAAAAATCAAAAAACGAATAAACCCATTTGAAATGGCAAGATAGATTGAGAATAATTACATTATTAACTTTATTTGCAAAATTTTCACATACAACATTTAATTATCCGTGCGACAATACAAACAATTTTTACAGATTTTACGACAAAATTTTATAGATTTAAAAAAAATTAAGTCATTTGAGCATTTTACAATATCTTTCCGTGTGTTCAAAGCACGGACTTTATACGACAAAATTTGATGAAATCGCTTCGACCTTGCATTTGCGACACAATTTTACTCAATATCTCGGAAACTAAAAGAGAAATCCCAAAAAAAACACATAACTTCATTTGAAAGATCTTAATTAGTATGTACACTCGCCGACTTTACTAGCGCCGCACTTATATTTTCTCAATGTAATCAAGTTTTCGGCGCAATTAGAAGCCGGTAACTTTAGATTTGGGCAAACTAAACATTTTTTGTTTGGCAAGGATTGAACATTTGTGTTCCTTTTGTGTAATTTGTAAAAAATTGTAGCACATTTTTATTGTGAAATTGAAAGTGGGAATACAAATTTCCCAACAATACCAAACTATCGAAGATTGACAGGGGACCCAAAAACTAAAATTTTGTGTTATTCCGAAGCAAAAAAAAAACGGAAAAAGGAAAATAGCTATACGCTTGGGATATAATGAATCATTCTTACGTCGATTTTTAACATCATATCAAAAAATGGTCGAAGAAATCGACGCACAAACCCAGAAAGATTACGCGTTTTAAATAGGCGAAATAAGGCTCATCTGAAGCGTTTATATGTTAAGGTCAGAATAAAAACAGCTACAAAATTTAAAGAACGCATTTCCGCATTAAAAAATCGTTGCGGCACACGCACTATTCAACGGCGGGTCAAGGATATGGAGATAGTCACGTCGACCCGCAAAAAAAAAAACTGTACTGCGGCGCTAGTAACGTCGCCGAGTGTGTGTATGACCTTTGAGGCAACCGATTTTTGAAACGCCTTATGTATATAAATGCAGCTTTGCACAAATTCCAATTTTGTTTCAGTCTTTGTTTTTCTTAATGCCAAAAAATAGAGGATTTTTTTAATAAGGAATTGCTAGCACGAAAGTCCGGAACACTGTTTTTGTCAAATGGTAAATATAGCGTCTGAAATGACAGAGTGAAACTACCTCTAAAAATTATTGTAACATGAGCAAACGCCTTGCAGCTTCTGGCGAGACTATATCATGGCGAATTCATAAAAGATGGTGTGGATTAATCAGCTGGTTGGTGGATGATGCAACAATTTCAAGATACCAGCAACAATTTTCTAAATAATCTAATTTTTTACATTTACTAACGCACTACGTAAATTTGTTGTTAAAAATTTCTCATGCGCATACAACTTAAATGGGATCAATCGAAATTGAACAGCGTGCGCAAAAAAGTTAATCCAAATTCCAATATTTCTTTTTTTGGCGTGACACTTTCATTTGCCGTTTTTGGCAGTAAATTCGCGGTCACGCATTTTTGTTTGAAAGTAACGCAGAGAAAATACGCACTTGCGTGAACATTAGGTTGAGCTAATAGAAACGTAAATCGCCTATATAACGATTTAGCTCCAACTCAAGGCGAACTCTTAGAAGGTGGCATATTCCCATCAGCTGATTGCTTATTCTATATTCGACTTGTGCGTGAAAGTGTCGAAATTGTTATTTGGTTTATTAACGTCCGTGATGGAAAATTCCATGTGTTACTCGTCTTGGCTTTATATTATAAAGACATTTAGTTGATTAATTTTATTATAAATGCTCAGTACGCCCACTTTTTGTGCCATATTTGGAATTTCACCCATTTTGGTGGACAATTGGGGAGTTTCTATTTTTTACATGTTTTTGACATTTCTTCTATATTTCTAACATTTGTTTTTTTGAGAAAACAAACAACAATCGGTACTGACTTTTTGTTTTATAACTATTGCCTACCAAAGAGGAATTACCAAAATTTTAAAAACGTAGATGAAATTCATTTTTGTTAATTTTATAATGTTAAATCGTGTAAATTGGCAATGATAAATTAGAAGTTTGCGACATATCGTTCCGTTATCTATTTTGTTTTGACAGCTCGTGACGTCATAGCGAGTCAAGAGAAGAAAAAAAATGGAAAACGACACTAAAGGTGGAACAACGCCGAAACCGGTATGTCACAAAAGCAAATTTGACAAGGGATGACGGAAAATCGTTCCCATATACATCAAATTTTCACCCTGTCGGAAAATCAGAAGAAAATCAAAATACAGAAAAAACAGAAATAAAAAAAAAAAAAAAAAAAAAAAAAAAATTAACAAATAAAAAACGGGTTTTTAAAAAAAATGAAGTGTACAGTGGCAAATTGTAGTAACGACACAATATTAAAATGTTTAAACAATAGGTTTCACACTGGTGTGAGCCCGTTTTTTTACGATTTCGCCGCCATATTGGTATTTTCATTTTGCTTCCTACTCTTTTTTTAGTACGCTATAGCGTAAAAATGGCACAGTCTTCTAATTTATCATTCTTGATTAATTGGGTGAAAAAATGGTTTGTTTACAAACTGCACTGACGTCATAAAAATGTCGAATCCAAAAAAGTTAAAGTAGCGCACCGTTAGCTGCATTGACGTTTAATTGCAACGAGTCCTATACTCTTTCTAAAAATGGATGATGCTTGCAGTCTTTGAGATGCCCGTTTTGACTATGCAAATGACAATGGAATGAAAAATATGAAAAATGAATGACATAGTAATAAATAATTAAAAGCGAAATGTCGGAGCAAAAAAATATTTTAGGAATGTGATGGGTGAATTCAGCTGTGCCTGAAGCTAAATTTACATGATGGCACTTTTCATTCTAAAATCCTTACAAACAATTATGCGTGGTTGTCAAAAGTTATAGATGCGACACAAAGCATGCTTGGAGTGGTACGAAAAAATTTATGAAAAAGCATGGAACATGACACATGGAACTTTTTAGTTTCAGCGCCAAGTGTAAATGTGGTCAAACTCCATATTTTTGCTTACGTTTACAAACAGCTGGTTTCATTACTCTTCTATTTTGTTCCTCTTTTGCACATATTTATATCACATGAATTCGCTAATTGCACGTTTTTTTTTAATAACTTACACCCTATGCTGGAATCCATCGTACGTTCGATTAGGCTAAAGGCTGAGTTAGTCAAAACTTAACTTAACTTAAGAATTGGCGATGATTACTCACCAAGTCAACTTAATTTTTGTTGCATATATTGATCTTTGAATATCTCCGTTGACACAAAGTATAAAATAAAAGCACTTGTGTGATTATTTTTAAAGGAAAAGAATGTGGCAAATCCACCCGATAAATAGAGAATTTTTGTTGTGCCAATTTACATACAGGGCAGAATTTATCGTACAGTTCTTTATTGGAGGAAACGATCAACTTTTCGTCTTTCATTTTTATGTTTAAATATTCTTTTTGTCTATAATTTTATTTTCAGCTATTTGACGGTTCGCCGCCTATGGTATCACATCAAAAAAACTCGTTTTAAATGTAGTTTTTGCATACACCGCTCACCTCTCACCGCTCTTAATTTACGTAAGGCCGAAACTTAAGAATCTAAAACTAACAGATTCTTAAGTTTCTTACGTTAAGTTAAGTGTTGACCAATCGCATGCACGGCTATCTATATAACAGGTTGGTCAAATCTTAAATTAAGTTAGGTTAAGTCTCGACTAACTGAGCCTTAAGAACCGTATCTCGTAATCGTAAATTCGAAATTCGTGGACTGTTTTCGCAATTCGTAATATCGGTATGCCAGAATATGTCGGAGCGAAATAATTTTTTTTTAAATTAGAGATTTTAAGGCAAAAATAACCAAAAATGCATGTATGTATGTATGTATGTACATATATACATTTGTATTTATGAACATATGTACATATGTAATATATTATCAGAAACATAATACATATGTATGTACATACGAATGTATGTTTTGCGGAGATCACAAACAAATCGTACGCATGTTTCTTGTATGAATACTTCTTTGTTGAGGCGAAAACTTGTCACAAATCTTTAAACCATTAAACAGTAATATATCAGAGCAATAAATTCGCCAATTTTATCATTTAAGAAATTTGTATTTAGAGCATCTCTAAACAATGTACATACATACGATGCATATTTATGCAATTCTGCCTTTCATTTACAAAAACTTCTAATCAAATGGCTTATAAATGTTGATATTAAATTTCTCTCCACACTAGCAATAATATCGGTATATATTTCTGCCAATATGCCAAATCGAGAACATCCAATTTCTTATTTTTGGTTGGCAACGCGGTTGATATGTATGTATGTAGTTACGATCGGATTTCAGCAAACCAATTTTCGAATCTGCGGAACGCAGCTACGAATTCGTAACTACGAACATTCGGATTTCAGCATACGGGTGTTAATTAGTTTTAATAAATTCACGGTTTTTTCGTCAAGCATGGTTTCTTTGGCTAGATTTCAAAAGTCACATAAAGCGAACTCTTAAACCTTCTTTTGATCAAAACTTTCGTCGATCTTGACCGTTCTTTTATATATCTTTACATATGTGGTAACATCTACCGTTTCTTAACATTTTTTTGTTTATTTTAACTATTCCGTAGATTTTAGTGAAGCTTTGCTTCTTTCTTTCTCAAGGACTTTCATAATATGTAAAAAAAAAATATGTACCTATATATATTTTTTTAGTTGCATTTGATAAAATACTTAAAATAATTTTCAATCTTTTTTTAAGAAGATTGATTATTTTGGAGGTATACTGAAGTGTCCATTTCTAAATTTCTAATTAAAAATTCCAAAAACTTTCTGTACAATTTTCATGTAAGTTACCGTAGGTATTATAGAAATTAATTTGAGGAAATACAAATAAATTTATTCGATTTTCGTATGGGTAATGGTTTTCCCTGCAAAACGAAGTGTTTCACCTCCAACGTTGCGAATAGTTAATACTTGTGAGGTGTACATTTACCTCAAGTTAGACATATGTACATATATCAGCGAATTTGCTTATCACTACAGCATAACATAATATATTTGCCATTTTTCGCCTGAATGCGGTGTATATTGAATATCCAATTAAGTGTTTCATTAATTTGCAACATAATATAAAATTAAATTTCTAAGCTGAGCATCTTTCATTATTGTTATTTGAAAATTCACTTCTGGAAGCTTTATATCGTCGGCCGCTTCTTTTCATACAATTCCTTTGGCGTGCACAATTTTATTCCGGTTTTATGAATTTTGTGCTCTTTACGATGAACACTACTTCCGGCACGCCAATTACAATTGTTACTTGGGATTTTTTCTGTAATTCCGTTTCTATTTTGCGGTTTTGTGCCGGTTTTCCAAAAGTTTTGTGTCTTAATTTTATTATCTGTTTCACGCCAGTTCTCCGTTCTTTGCTGATTTTTATTTTTTCGCCAATTTTGGGAAATATTTCCGTTATCGCTATTTCCACTATTTCGTGCAGTCTCGAAACTTTCCTCATACCCCACTATATCTACTGCGCTCTCAAAACTACCAGTAGGTGAATCCGACGATTGTTTATTGAAGGTGTCCATAGATCTTGTTCGTCTACCGCTAGTATGCGACGAGCTTGATTTATCAGATAATATTGCCCCACCTTCCATTATTGGACTATTGGTGCCGGAAGACGAAGGAGAACTTGAAACGCGCGGTTTCAATTCAAAGAATTTCTCATCAAAAAATATTGGCATGTGTTTACGACCATTTCGATTTATTTTAACTTCTTCAGTTATAGGATGTGTGGCTATTGTGCAAGCTTCGTCTAGGGGCTGTTCTAAACTTGGACCCAAGCCGATATATCTCATCATTGCGATGGTTTCTCGCTCCAGATTCTCATTGTCATTCCAATCGTCAATTGTTGGTTGCTCTCCTAGTGGTTTGGTGCCAGCAATGCGCTGCACTTTCGCAATGAGATTCAATTTATGATTCTGCGAGTTTGTCAAATTTTGTTCGCGCTTAATTTTCTCATTTTTCTGTTGCGCAACAAAATCCAAATGTTCCTTTGGACGGGGATAACAAGATTGTGGTGCGTCGCATAGTTGACCAAAAATGAAATTATGGTGAGGTTGCAAGTCAACAATTTCTTCTTCAAAGTCAGTGGAGGGCACCCAAGACATTGTGAACTTCCTTAACTGCAAACGAAATTTTTAAGTTACGAAGTTTACTGGACACTGCTGTCTGTAATTTGAAAAATTTTATTAATTGTATTTCATCACGTCACATTTCATAGGTGCAGTACTGAGACGACTATTTAACCTCAAAAAAAAAAAAAAGAAGAGGCGATAACAGTGCAAATAAAGTGCAATGGCCTTTTGAAAAACAACACAACATCGATCGTCTATGCATTTAATTATTGAACTGCATATATTTAACGTTACTGCACTTATAAACTTTGCAAGATTTGTCACTTACTTGTTTCTTCGTATCCACAGTCTACAGTCCACACACACATTCCTTTCTCCACAATAAAATTACACTGAATTACAAAAACAAACCGCACTAATTTTTCAACTTACTCATAATAACTGGAAGCTTATGTTCTGTAAATTATTTCGATATGTTAAATAATATAATAGCGATATTTATTTTAAGATCAGAAATGTGTAAAGTTGGCGTTCCGAAAAATACAAAAGCAATACAATTTCAAAATGTCTGCTTTTCGTTTCTTTCTTTTGTACTTCGTTCTCGGTATTCGTTACGGCGAGTACATACTGGAGGCAAACAAAGCCACGGTACAGCATTCCAACTAAATCATACTAAGCAAAAAACAATCACAAGCAAAAACAAGTGTAAGAATACTCACGAGAATAACAATTCCTTAGCAGCTATACAAAAGAGCACAGAGCCCAAGTAAATAAACAAACGCTAATGGAGGCTACAGTTCATTTACACAAGTTTGTTTTAAACGCTTATATCGCTGCTCAAATATTATAAATGGAAGACGAAGATTGCGGGACACAACTCATTTAAAAAAAGATAAATATAAGTTTTATTAAAATCGTAGGCAGTGCAACTTTTTTTCCAGCTCTTCGCTTCAGTTATACAGCAATATTTGCTTTTCGCGTTTATCTCGCTTTGCACGCGTGTCAGCAGTATGTGTTTGCCCTTAGAAAATCAGTTTTCTTTAGAGGTTATGGCGAATTGCTAAACAGTCAGTGCTGCCACTTTAGTGCTGACTACACACTTTTGACATTCCTCTTCGTTAAGGTTCGATTAGAGTGTTGAACATGTTGCTTGTGGTGAAATTCTCTCTTGTCAATGTGAGACAGGGATGGCAAAAAGTAATAATCATATCTTTTCCGACTTTTTTGAATCAAAAGATATCTTCAATACATTAAACTCACTTTAGGCACAATTAGAAGATAACAAAATAAATCTCCATACATGAAGCCGTAAGAGAAAAAGTATTCAAACACATAACTTTTTTGGAACTTAACTACTTTAACTATAAATTATATCTGATAAATTTTAAAATAAATGTCGCTTATTTAAGTACAAACCCCTGTCATAATTTTTTTAAAACGAAAATAC
This sequence comes from Philophylla caesio, assembly GCA_963971545.1. NCBI lineage: Eukaryota > Metazoa > Arthropoda > Insecta > Diptera > Tephritidae > Philophylla > Philophylla caesio. The sequence goes on from OZ020609.1 coordinate 95,651,416, forward strand.
TTTATAAGGTACACCGGCAATACATGTTTTAAATTAAAAGAAAGCAGTTTTTATGAGCATGTATATTATTATTTAAAAAATTTGCCTTGGAAAATACTTAAGACTTATGTAGTTCAATCCTTGTACAAAAATGTTTCTCCAAAATGTTCGAATTATAACAAGTATTAAATAATTTCGGTATTATTATTAATATTATGTGCGAACTTCAATTGGCTAATAATTATTAAGAGTTGTAGAACAAAACTGCATATTTAAAATGTCAAAAAAAAATTATAACAAAAAAATTTTATTTGTATGGAAATTTGTGTAAATGTTTATTTAAATATTCCACATTGTTTAAAACATGCTTTATATGTTTTATAGGACAACACGGCAAACATATCAATACAGCAACAAATAATTTTTCTACGTAAATGCAAAAAGACTGATTTATGAAATACTTTTCGGGTTAATTAAAATTTCTTAAAATCAATTATTTCTATGAAAGAAATCTTTTGAAAATAAAATGTAGTTTAATGTCCAAATTCAGTAAGCATTATTTATCATTCTCTAATAAACAAAAGTCACAATTTTAGACGAATTGGCATTAATTGATCTAAAGTCCTCTACTCTCAATTGTGAACAGGTGATAAGCAGGTCACAAAAATTAAGACAAACGCAAAAAAAAAGTTCAAGGTTGTGACGTCGTCTTATGACATTTGTCTAAATATATAGTCTTCTAAAATAAATTTGCTGCGTTTTATCTGCAATTTTTTTGGATTTCGAATTTAAAAGTGTAATGGTATTATCTAATTGATAGGCAATTTGTGGTTTCCGTTTCAATAAAACTATGATATAAAATTAGTCAATGTTTTGCCATATTTCTATTATTTATCAAAAGGCTTTAAATTTACATTTAGGTAAAAAACCGGTTTTGGAGATTAATAAAACCGATTTATTCGGTATTCGAAAAATCAAGATTTCAAAACCGTACCATAATTTAATACAAATGTGTTTATGTGCATCTACACATTGATTATATATATGTATGTATATCCATGCATTTATTAAGGATTATCAATCAAAAACACTCAGTTTTAATAGATTGACTGGCCGCGCTTTTATGAAAATATAACTGGACACTTGAATATAACATTTAAAACTTACTAATTTTTTAATTAGTTTCATAATTTCCGTTTGTTATAAAATTTATAATCATTTTTATTTTAATAATAACGATATCTATGTACATATTATTAATTTACACTGAATTATTCAAAAAAAAATTTGCATTCGGCGCAAAATTTTACATTTTTTAAACAAACAATAATAAATTTAAGAGCAGTTCAATGCACACCTACACAGTAGACTTGACTTCCCGCCAGCAATTCAAAACGACAAAACCATCGGGAATTCTTTCATAAACAGATAATTATCAACGAAAACGCATGAAAAGAGCAAAGTACAAGGAATAATGCAAATAGGGCTGATCAACCCGTTTTCAAATGTGTTAAAAAATAAAAGGTTTGCCACATTGATAGGCACTTACTTCGACAACTATAATATTACCAAAACGAGAGTTAAATTAATGAAATTATAAAAAATATAATGCAAAATTTGCGTATGTACATATGTACGTCCATACATACATAGCTTACTAGTATGTAAAACTGAGAAACACTGGTAAAAACACGATAAAAATAAAAGAGAAATTAAAACCAAAAAACTTTGTACAATGAGCGTCAACGTTTCCATACAAAACGCAAATGCCATTGACACTGAAGCGACCAGCAGCCCAACGTCGGTGCGCGGCGTGAACGGCTACCAAGGCGACTTGAAGCTGATTTAATTTGTGGGAACATATGTACATATGTATGCATGTAGATACATACATACATGCAAACAAATTCAGGCACATATGTACCTACATACATATACATATGCATCTGTATATGCGGGCATACACATGTAAGCGGGGCCGGACGAAAGCAGCAATGGCTTTTTAATTAAAAGATACATTCGTCAGATACGATTTTGTGTGTTCACTGGGAATAAACATTTCTGTTTGGTTATTGATGTCTAGAATCCGGAATGAGGTTGTACCGGCCAATGCTATATGCATAAACCAAAAATGTATGTTCGCACATACATACATACATATGTAAATATGTAATTTATACATTTTTGAATTTAAGAAAGTCTTAAGCTACCATAATCGTTGAGGAATATCCTCATGTTTGCACGTATCACTGAATTGTGTACAAGTTTTCGACTATTACTTTACACTTTGTGACATTGTTTAAAATTCCACGCTCTTTGCTTGAACTACATTTAAGCCTAAATGATATATTTCATATTCAGCGCGCGCATACCTGGTATTATATAGGTTATCTTCCTCCTTTATTTCACTCACAAACCGAAGCTTAAAACTCGTTTTTTGAACTTGATTTTAACTTATAAGCAAATGAAATTAATAGACACAAATTTGAAAATGAAGTTGATAGTTCCACCAACGCTGACGTGCAATGATTCAATTTTTTTGTACGTTCTCTCTTATTTCCATCTGCGTAAGCGCACACACCATACATTTACATATGTATAACCGGGTATACCGGCAGACCAAGTAAGAAGCAAAGCAAGAATTGGGAAAAAAATCCCGGATGGCCAGTCAATACGTACAACAGGTAAGTACGCGTAAATAACTCAACAGCAAAAGCCATGATAGTTGGCCAATAAAGATTTGCTACCTACAGAATCCTCATGAGAAGCATCAACACTGGAAAGACAGTTCAATATTCGACGCACTCGCTCGCACTCAAATTATATAAATACGTAAGCCGCTCCAGTCAACTCAATCCTACTCGAATTGAGCATCATCCCATTGCACTCGCACACCAGTCAATCAATGCATTTGCGCCAAAAAGAAAAAGTCAAAACCCAAAGACGTCAACCGAGTTGGTGGAGAAGCCATCACGCACAGCAGACGTCCGTATTACATATTTCTTTGGCGAAATATTCTCCATTTTTCTCACAAATTCAAGTCACAAAGTGTAATTTACATACATGAGTTTGGCACATTTTAAGCATAATTTCTTTCAGGATAAGACACTATTAGATAACTTGCAAATTTTGCGTAAACTATATTGATTGGCAAGTACATATGTATGTATGTATGTAGGTATATACTCACTTTTTCGTCTGGGGTTTTCCAGTTTTTACTTCGCCGGTTGATGATCTCACACACTTTCTACTCACTTCGAAATCTTTTTACACGTTGAATATACTTCGTGTTTGACAAGTTTCGTTCAGAAAATATAATGAATTTACTGGAGACAGGTTTTTCTGCTTGACTCTGCATCAAAAATCACAAATTTGACAACACAGCAAACTATCGCTTCAGGAGGCACCAAGAAAACTGAGTGAAACATTTCTCGCACGAGTTTTGATCAGGGTGTGTAGATACACATTTTGTGATGCTGTCTGAAAAAGGTAGTAGATGAGTGTGCAAAATAGTACTAAGCTTGAAAATGTCAACAAGTGCGTACAATATGACGCCAATTGAAAACAGCTGTGGAGCAAAACATATCGGGGTGTTGAAGAAAAGACGGATAAATTAATGATTTTATATAGAAATATTAAAAGTAAAATACAAAAATATGTGTACATACGCAAGGCACATTGAACGGGCAGCAGCAATAGCGTAATTCGTGAATATTGAAATGCTCCTCCTGTATTGTTTTATCTTAATATTTATTCGCTTTCCCACAAAATTTTTTTTTTAAATATGTATTTAACTGATAAGACTGTAGTATCTTATAGAACAATTTCATAAACACATATATGTATATATATTCAGTTTATTTATTTAATTGTACTGCTACATTTTAAAAATAGTATGTGTAATATTCATTTAATTCTGGGAATTGCAAACTCGTATGCATATTCTCGCGACATGACTCATGTCCGCGAGCAATACGAACTTTTCCGTATTCTTGTGTAGTCGCTTGGCAAAACCGGTTTGTATACATTTAACAAAGCAAACACCCAAGAAGGTACTAGAGAAAAGCAACTTCGCTTATGCGACACATAAACACTGGCAGGCGATAGGCAACAAAACCGGCTGTACTTCCGTTGAATTTAAAATGTATTTGCTGAAAAGAGATAACACTATTTACACCTACGATGATGATGGTTTGGTCGTGTTTGATTACAATGCATTAGAGATGCCACGCTTTGGTTAAATTTTTAAATTATCAAAGAAGTCAAGTCGTTTATAAGATTATATTGGACGCGAAATCACTAACATTAAATATTCCTCAACTGGCGTCGATATGGCAGTGACAGCTGTCGGTATAAGAGAATATGTCGAACACATATGTATGTACATATGTAAAATTGCCGGGATATTCACAAATGGTATAAACCAAGGTACATGAAATAGGTATGCGCAGCACACTTTTTTTTTGGAGTTTTTTCATATTTTATTTTGATTTGAATTGTCAAATTTTGAATTTTGTTGTGATAAAAATGCTTTCAGTACAATTCAAGGTAGTTGATTAAATATTTTTGAAATTTTAGCTTTTAAAAGCAAAAACAAAATATACAGAGCTGAAATTTTTTTTTAATTTTTCTACTGCTGCTACCTATTGAATGTGCCTTGGTATGAACCCATTTTCAATCAGCTAATAATGTTCGACGACACATTTAACCCTAACAAACCCAAGGATTACTTATTTGACATATGTATGACCTTAATCGGTGATTGAGTGCTTCAGAAAATATTTTCACTTATTGAATAAAAAGTATAATTTTGTAATAGACATAAGTTGGGATATATCGTTATGAGAATTTAAGTTTATGATAGTTTAATTCTGAACAAGAATCGCTGGCAATAAAGACCATAATTAAATTGAAAAAAGGTTTATATTTCTTCGAATGCCATTTTTTCACTTCATCACCTCATAGAACGCGAAGAATCGGTGTTTTCACTGAAATCAGGTGTGCAATCTTGAAATTAAGCAAGCCGATAACAAGCAGTGATTTTTTCGATATTCAAAAAAATATTCGGATGAAAACCAAACCGAAAACTGAGAAAACAGTTTAAAAGGCAGGCCAATTAAATGCTTTTTAGTGCAATAATCGGGCGAAATAGTTCTGCAGCATGCATCTGGTTCTTACTTCTAAGAACTGAGATTTTGCTTAGGCATCTTAAAAAAATGTAGAAAAAGCAATGGCACTGTTTAAAACTAATAAATTCACCTTAATAAGTTATATTCCATAAGCTGTCAGAAGGATGCCGTGAATAAATGCATTTCAAGCATAACGGATTAAAATAGCCAGAGTTTAATGAAGCATACTTTTGGGCGCATTTGTGAAGAGTAAATACAAAAAAAGTGTTAAATTATGCTATTTACTATTTTTCACTAATGCGGCATTTAAATTAAGTGATTTAAACGAATCAACGTCGCCTGAAAACTTGCTTGAGAAATAGATGGCAACTTTAGTTGACCGAGTTGAAGGCAATTGTGTTTTTTTGAGTGCAACAGATTTTTAAATCAATTTTTTTTTTTGTTAAAAACACTGTGCAAGCAATAGCACGCTGGCGTTGCATACGAATTGTTTGCATCCACTGTATACTAAAGGGTGGAGAACAGTGCATTGAACTTCTGCAACTGAACAGCTGGGGCGTTAGCCACTCACTCCCTTGGTTTTCTAAATAACACATTTTCATTGAGATGCCGCAGCCACTAAGTATGCTGCAATGTAACGAAAAACAATGTGAGAATCTACAGCCGATTGGCGAACGACACCGAACCGAGCGAGAGGGAAATGCAATAGTAAAAATTGCAATGTGCCTGGCCATTCAGTAAATACTGCACGAAAACTTATGTACAAGAGGGGTTGGGAGAGCGGCGAAGGGTGTGAAATGCATTAGAAACTACAACCGATTATTATGAGCTGCGCAGTAGAATAAAAATGCAGACAACTTGCATATGCGCTGGAGCCACCGATTACTCGATACGATGGAGGCCAAATCAAACCACCAGACTAGGCCAGAATGGACATTGAACGAGTACGGAAAATTCAGTTGCAGTTGCATTGCGTTGGAGGACGGTTTGAAATTTCGGAGCAATTTTGGTAAAACATACAAACAAAGTTGTTGGTAAATTATGCTATATTTACTACATACTTTTCTATAAACTATACACATACATGTTTGTGCGAGTATGTGCTGACAAAGTGGAGCATGTAAAATTGAACATATAACATGAAAATACGCGAGCGATATTATAACTAAAAAGTGCAAACGCAGAGTTAATTTTTCATTTAAACGCTTGACAGATTAGCTGCGAATAGTGTAACGGTTACTGTGAAAAAAATTAATAAATGTCAGATTGCGCATACAAATTATGTATGTATTTAGTGTTTTGAGTGTTCACACAATACGTTCTTCAACAATGCCAAAGTGTATAGCAAAATTTGTTTATAACAAAATTTATAAACTATTTGTGCGATTAGAACGACGTTGGTTGGTCGTTGTGGATACATACATACCTACATACATACATATTTGTGTAAATTTCTGAGCATAAACTCACCATCGTGTGAGTTGGTGGCCGGATATTCAATTCGAGTGCATTGGTTGTATGTTTGTACTTATGTATTTATGTATGTTATGTACATATGTTTGTATAGCACTTTGGGGCGGGCAGAACCAAAGGATTGCCGTGCCGCAGCTGTTGACCGCTTTCGGCTGAGTTGCTTGACATCGCGTGCACAGCGCACTACTATGTACTTCTCGTCGTCCGTTTTTTGCTTTCTTTATTTGAAAAGTGTTTGTTTAATTGGCACACATTCTCATTTGCAAGGCTAGGCGATAATAGGTCAAATACCGCGCATTCGCCTTCCCTACATACATACATACATACATATCTACATACGAGTATGTATGTATGTATGTATTTATGCACTCCAGTTTATTGGCTTACATTTGGCGCAGCAAACATGTTGTGTTGTTGGTCGCAATCGCAATCGTATCGGGGGGGGGAGGGAGGTGTTTGGCGGTTGTAAGTGACGGCTTTGGTATGAATGTTGTGGGCGCTTTTGCTTTTGAAATTTTTGGTGGTAGTAACTCACTGTGGCGCAGCGTTTCCGGTCGCGAAAGCTATTAAGTGGATTCGTGCAATACATAAGCATATACATACATACATACGTATACACATATACACATACACATACTCTGTATGTTAATATGTATGTATTTATGTATGAATATACAATTATGTGCTTTGCGCTCATACATCATCAAGTGCAAAAAACTTTATACTACTATGTTTGCATGTGTGAAATTGTAATTATAATAAAATGTGAATGCTAGGAGCGGCAGTGTTAATATAATCCAATAAGAATATATTGAAGGAAAAAAACAACAACAGTGAAATGTTGAAATGCGAAATTAGGCGGATTGAATTACCTACATAATACTGTTTTCTGATATTTAATAATTGTCTACTTGAATGTACCAATGTATGTACGAAAAAAATTACGAAAATGTGATAAAGTTTTTTCACTATTTAAATACCATGCGTGGCAGGATATCGACAAATAAATATAAGGTGACGCATGCATTTGTCAAGTTATGTGGAATTTCGATTTGAAATGCACAGATCGCGGTATCTTAATAATATTCCTGCTAAAAAAAAAAACAACCACGAAATTAAAAGAAAAACAATTTCATAAAACGTTAAAATTTTGTTTAAAAAAAACCCTTTTTAAATAAAAAGATTTACATCAGTATCATGTATGTGTCTCGAAATCGACTCAGTTTTGCGTGCCGAATAAAATGTTGCATACTAGTTTGAGGCTTCTAAAAGAAAACATTCAAATGTCCCAACGACTGTTCACGAAATTGAGTATGTTGTATACAACTCATAGGAACGCCCAAAAAAAAATTTTAAATTAAGCGACTTTTTAAGGTGTCTCAACGTAAGCCATTCTATAAAAAAAATATATAATATTAAGTACTTTTCTATAGACAAAGAATCAGAGATATAAAAAAAATTTTTTTTTAAGTAAAATTTTTCAAGCTTGCGCGTTGCTTGTTACAACCTATGGCTTCATACATACATGCATGTGCACTTGATTTTATTAGGCATTACTGTATGGAAAAATTAATATCTCAGGCCCTTTAAGGAGACACCCTTTAAAAATTGGTCAGTTTGTTCTTTGATATACATATGTACATACATATGTACATACATACGTTCTGTCACATATTTTTAAATACATTTTAAAATCGGGCAAACATGTTTTTAGCAAATTCATTTTTTTTATTAACAAAAGTATGGAAAATTATACTTAAAAAAATTTTTTTTTTATAAATATCTGACCCTTGTTATAAAAAAATATTTAATATTTTTTTTATATAATAAATATTTTGCGAACTATGAAGTCATAAACAATGGCTTACCTCGAGACACCTTAAATTTTGAGAATTTTACTTGACTTTTTAAAGGACATTTTTTTTCTTCTTTATTTCGTTTATGTACATACATTTTAGAATCATCCCTACTAAATGTCCAAAATTCGCGCAAGAGTAAATTTTAACCAAATAAAATAGTGTAGAAAGCTTCATAAATATACAGTACGGGACAAAAGTGTTTACGAATATATGAAATTTGAGTTCGCTTGTTATTTTATAAATTTGACATTACTCTGGCAAAATTTTTCTGTTATAAATTCTCAAGCGTTACATTAATTACCAGCCGGTAGCACTTTTTTTAAACTAACGGGACTTTTACTATTTCTTTGAGTCGAATCAAACATAGGGAGCGTGTGAATAGTTTTGACCGCAATAAGATTTTGTGCACAATTGAGTTTCAAGTTTTATTTTAATACGGAAAGGTAGATTATACTTGTTATTTAATAAATTATATTTAATAGTTAAATCATAAAAAATAACTTTTCAGTTGCTTTATGATGGGAAAAGCTGTAAATTGTAAGCAAATTTACTGTTCTTTAAAATGTATTTATAATTATCAATGTGTACGGTGCCTAATAAAATTTCTAAGCTTTAAGAAAAATATTGTTATTTTCGTGAACAGTTTTGTCCTTTACTGTATGTATATAGGGAAAAAATTTCAGAGCATTGGATATTGAATAAAAACTTGACTATGAAATATGCAGCCTTTATAAGCGTAAATTTAAATTTAATATTAGTTTAAACATTTCCAGTATTATTATATTTACTAAAAGTTTGTTGCGTGAATAGTCTCAAGCCGGATTAAATGCATCCCAAAAGAAACATCACGAATGCAGTTTAAATGTATATTATTTAACAAATAATTCAAAAGTATATCTACAATTAAACAGAGTTTATTAATTTTGTAATGTATGCCAAAAGTATGCAAGAAAAAATTTAATTATTTAATAAAGTCATTGAAATAAATTCATCGAATAAATGTTTAATTTTAAGTGTAGTTTAACAGTTTTGAATAATATATGTATATATACTTCCTGTTCAATATATGTATATTTAGTGTGTAGTTTCGTATAAGCAACCACACATTATTAAATATAAACACGCCGAAGTTAAACTTGCGCTTGTTTACTTTCCCTAAATACCTATGTATGAATATATGTACATATGTAAGTATATTTGTATATGTGTACGTGCATACAAAAAGACACATAATTCTATAATTTCACTGCAGCGTGTGTATTTGAATACATATTTTTATACATAATTGAATTACAACCAATTTCGCATTTCAATTTGTAGAAAATTTCATGAAAATCAACAAACGCCAATCGCGCGTTCCTCATACGCCCCGTGCAACAGAAAATGTTCTAATGCAAAAAGTAAAACGCGTACAAACATAAATACTAAGCGCCGAAGGAAGTCATATAATATACTGTATTAAGAGCAGCAATAATTTAAAAATAAAAATTAACAAAAATAAAAGTTTATATCAAAACTTGAAAAAAAAAATTTTATTTGTGGAACAATTTTGTACTAAGATTTACGTGGTGTTTCGTATATACAAGTTTGTGGTGATTGTTACTTGTGGTTATACGATTTGTTTGAATTTCTATTAGCGCATTGCCAACTGCCCTGGAGGTCCTCAGACAGCAATCGCGTTCGATTGCAGAACTTAAGAGGAAATCACAGCTCAAGGTAAATAAATATTTATAAGGAAATAAGAAAAAATGCACATATTTCGATGTACAAGCAATCATAAATGATCATATTTTGTATTCATACATAAGCTGGTTAAAGGCGGCATTTATTTACGGCGCCAATGGTTTTATTTGGTTTGAATTTGATCAATTTTTTTAATTTATTTTAATGGAAAATAATACCGAATTATTTTTTACTTACAAGCTGTAGCAACAGAGACTTTCAAATATGGATCAATTTTATAAATAATAAGTTACCTAATGTTTTTCAAAATTAGAGTGCTCACTTTCTTAGTAAACCATATAATGTCTTCTATAGAAATTAATTATTAATTAATAAAACAAAAAAGTGAATATCACTTCTGTCGATTTAAAAAGTTTCATATCTTCCGAAATTTGTAAATTTTTTTTGTTTCCTTTAAAATAAGTTTCTCAAACTCGAAAGTATAAAATTTCGTTTCCTACATATATTTTTAGAATCTTTCAACATAACCTTACCATTGTATAACTAATCGCATTATTATTATAATACCTACTGCGCCCGTAACTATACCCCAAAACCTTTATTTAAAATTTCATTAGTCTATTTTTATATTTCTATATGCATTGAATATTTTTAGGTCTTCCAGAAATTTTCGAATTAAGTGCAATCGATATAGAATTTCGGTTTTTAGTTTACGTGAATGCTCTCTGAGCAGCGTTAAGATTTTTAAACCTTAATTCGAAGTGAAAAAAGTGCACAGTGCGCCTCATTCAGCAACTTTTTTTTAAATATAATAGTTTTAGGAATCGAGGAAAATTATTTATACATACTACGACGTTTCTATGAACACACTAAAATGTAGGAAAAAAAAATAACTGTTGTCACTACTACTGCACCTAAAACTATGTCGCATAAGATTGATTTTGTGATTTCTAAAATGGACCCAAAAATATTCAATAAGGTGTGAAAAACCCAGATGAAAATTTAAAAGAAGAAAGCGTAAAGAAACATTTAACTGCAGCAATAATTTTCATTGAACGAACTTTTACTATTTAACACTAGCGAAACCCACAAATAAAAAAGGAGTAAAATTGCTTAATTCGCAACTATTGGCAACAGCTCGGTTAGCTCAGAGATGTTATAAATAAAGCACAAATTTTATGTATATTTGTTTGAAAAAAATAAATAACTGAAATTTTATGTCATGACCTACATATGTTTGTAAACATTTGGATAGTAATTTTAATATTGAACTTTTGAACTTTAATTGAATGTTTAATTTTTTTTTTTGGAAAGTTGCAATAAAAACTAGAACTACTTTCTTGTTCGAACAATTTTTTTTGTTTTTATTATAAAACTTTAATTACAATCATTTTGATAGTGGTTGATTTTTGGGGATGTGGTGAGTTCACGGAATTTGTGAACAAATATATTCGTGAGACGTAGGGCGGATTATTGAATACCGAATGGTTTCACAATCAATCTCATCACAGAAAAGTCTCAATTAGTGACTTGAGAATGAAATTTTAACAATAGTCCTTATACGCAGTGTACAAGGTTTAAAACAATGAACGAGGGATATGCACAGGTAACTGATATGGATTAAAAAAGTGTTTATATATTTTCATCGTATATCTGTTTCTCTAATTGAAGACGACATCAAAATTAATTAGTTTTTTAAGTTCATATTACTCTGTATATCCGAAGCCATCTGAGATAGTTGCCATACATACATATGTACATACAGATGAAGGCGCTGGTTATTCGAAATACCAATTCAAAAATTTCTATTTTTTTGCAGAAAATTTGATATATATAAAATTTAATGGAGTTTGTTTTGTTTGTTTTAAAAAAGATTAAAAAAAACATAAAATTTAAGAAAAGATAAATAACCAAAACTGGCCAAATATCGCTTATTTATTTAGTTCACCGCAAAAGATCCTTAGAATTACAAAAAGAGTATTCAAATAGCTGTAATACAATTTGCTGGTAACAAAGTTTTCAGATATACATACGTATGTAGAGCATACTTATTTTTTTCTATTCAAAAATTGTATTACGAAATTTTTGAAAACGGATGTTTTAAAATGTTGACCAAAATAAAATAAAAATATGTATAAATCAACCAAGAAGCTTACCTTTCCACTGAATCAATATTCTCATATTACATAATTAGTATGCTATGCTAAATTATTTCATTCACGCTTGATAAAATCAAGACGAATTCCTAGAAAAAATTAAAATAAAAATGTTTATTATAAATCCTTAGTACTTTTGCTTTTTGTGACAAACTTGGAATTCCGACCATTTGTTTATTTTCGTTTTTCTAAGTTTCTCTGACATTTTCACCGCAAAATAAACAAAATGTTTACTTATATGTGGAGTATACCACCTTGAATGAATTCGCCTTGGATTAAATGTTAAAAAAAAAATATTGTTATAAAATCATTTTTATAAAGCTTCTTTAGCGTTAAAACTTCAACTGCAGGTGGAAATTTTACATTTATTTTTATACGTGGAGAGAAAACAATTTTCAAATTTTCAAAAAAAAAAATTTTTGCGAATATACATATATGTACATATGTACATACAATGATTCAATTATTAAAGGTTGGATACTTATTGACGTTTAAGTTTTCCGACTGCGTTGTAAAGCTGCATTTAGGAAGATCTGATAAGTGGAAAAATATTTTATCCCTTTTCGCGCAAAGGTAGTAGAAAAGTAGGTAACTAGTAGCAAAATGCGGTTTGTACATATAATGAAACATATTTGCAAAAATTTGATATTTCAATTTAATATAATATAACCGAATATTCAACCGAACATGTATGTGCATATATATGTAGATAGCACCTTCATACAACAAACTATATAAACAAAAAACGCAAGTGTGATTTAGAAGCAAGTATTTTTTACACATTTTGTTAACAAAAACAATTTTAAGTTTTTTCATGCAGAAAATAGAACTATCACATTTGAAAAAATTTTGATAGTAAATTTTTTTAAATTCAATATCAATTTTAGCAACCAAAATAAGAGGTATCTATTAAAAGCCCAGTAACCAGGATTGTATACATATTTCATTCCAATTTAAAAACTTTTTCAATTTTTGTAGATCATAAAATTATAAGATTCAAGTCACTAAAAATGTAACATTAGTTGTAGGAAAAATTTTTTTTTTATATGGAAAACACATACACGTTAGTCAAAACTGATCAAAATACTAATAAATGTTCTTCTATTCGATATTTTAACTGTATAACTTTATGGTTGTTAATATTTATATAAATTATTTTTTTTTAATTTTATGTTATTTTATATAAAATATATACAGTAAAAAATTTAAAAACATAAAATGTTTTCTTTGAAAAAAAATATATCAAACAAAATGATGAGACCTGGCCGGGAATCGAACCAACGACCAATCAATTTCATAGATGCAAAGAAAAAAATTTCAATTCCTTTTCGCATACGAGAATGCCGTCAATTCGATTATTTAATGTAGAGCATGCTGAAATAATTATAAAACTATAAAAAGGCAACAGTGTTGCCTGCAGCGGCCATTTCACAAGAAAAGTACTAATTTCCACGTGTTTGATAACATTTTTTTCTCTTAAATTAAAAGAGAGCAAGACAGGATACCTTAAGGCAGCATGCAAGAATGAGACAACTGCCTAATTATCCAACCTTGTATAATTGAATCATGTGTATACATATGTATGTATGTACATATATATACTCACAAAAGCCAAGTCATACATTTTTAAAAAAGGAAGTGGAATGTTTTTTAAATATTTTTTGTTTTGTTTTCAAAATCCATTTTCTTCGGCTCTTTTCTTTTGCTGCACACAAAACCGTGAAATGTTAACCTACTTTTGGAAGTGTTTTTTGTGACTGCGTTGGCTTTGCTAAAAGTGAATAGCCATGCATACAATATAGATGTACATATTTATGTATGTATTGTATGTATGCATGTTTGTGTTTACAAATTGTATGCATTTTATATGCCGACATACATACATACATACATGTACATACATATGTGTGTATGAATTCATATATCTCAGACTCAAGGCGAAACGCTTTCTGCAAGAATAAGAATTTGTTTTTTATATCCAACAGAGTTACTTTGATTTGTTAGCGTATGTTCATGCTTATGTGTATGTATGTGTGTATATAAATGTATGTTTGTATACGAGTATAAATACATACAAACACATAAGTTATTGCCATTGCTTACTTGAAAGGCTCGACAGCCGCCATTGCATTGCATGTTTATGTTGAAAATGGCATTTCACACACACACACACACACACACACACACACACATCGTTCATTCGTACATACAAATTACATTGAATATGCGAGCGAGTGCACTGCCCTCAGCACAATCGCAAGGACATCGACTGCCAAAGTGCATTTGTGTCGAGCACACACACACACTCTCCCACAATCTACACACACACACATATGAACATATCCTGGCACCATCAGCTGTAGCATGCCTTCCCCTTTCACTCAGCCACTCACACATGTTTTGCTCAATCAATTATCCAGCTTTTGCGTTTGAACTTTTGGTTTTTATTGCAACAATTGATTTTTTTTTGTTTATCTTTTTACGCCTGTTGTTGAACTGTATGGAGCGACCTAGATTTCTAATTGCATATGTTTTTAATTCAAATGTATGTATGTATGTATGTACATATATATTTATGTATGTAGGGGAGGTCAGTATGCGATGCGAGCAATACGAAATAATATTTTGTTTATCACCTTTATCACAACTTTTATAACAACTTCATTTCTTCTATTTTTTTTTTTAACTCATTTCACTAAATATTTAGTCAAACAATTTCATTTTCATCTTCATCTCCCGCAACCGCCAAGAACTTAAACTTACCACTATTTAGCTTTTGGCTAATTGGACAATATCGGCTTTTTGTCTGACGTTAGTTTACAAAGTAAATCTACATATCCTAACACTCGCTTTACATGATCCAATAACTGTATGGTTAATTCCAATTTATATTTTCAATTTCTTTTTATACACTTCCATTTTCATTGAATTCAAAATTTAATTTTTTTCTAAACCACAACGCAGATTATGAGAAAACTAAAAAAAAATAAATCAAATAAACTTGAAATCACTTGACTAATGTAAAAGCCACTTAAGATCGCTGGTTTGTCAGTTGTCATATTAAAACGGATTACAGACGCCTCAAGTGCTTGAAAGCTAATTTCGTTAATTTCTTTTTGTGTTTCCTATTTGCTCATTCGCCTAAGTATGAGCGGACTTCAAAGCATCTAAAAGCCGACTTATCACTTATTCTTTTCTACTTCTTTGATCTTATTGACATATCTGGGGTGGCGTAATCGTGAATTATATTTTTGTATTTGGTGCGGTAGACACTGATGGCAGCTGAGGAGGTAGATGGCTCGCTGTGCGTTGGAAGGATAGCTTGCTCTGCGTGCATCCAATTAGCGCTTTGTATGTGGAATGCAATAGCGATACATTTTCCGGTAATTATCCTTTACACTTTTGCAATGGCGAATACCGTAGAAGATGGATCGATGAGCTGTACGAGCTTTATAACGACATAGATATAGTGCAGTGAATTAAGATCCAGCGGCTTCGCCGGCTTGGTCATGTCGTTCGAATGGATGAAAGCGCTCCAGCTCTGAAAGTATTCGACGGTGGTAGCAGAGGAAAAGTGAGGCCTCCTCTGCGTTGGAAAGACCAGGCGGTAAGGGACTTGGGTGCGCTTGGTATTTCTAACTGGCGCCAGTTAGCGAAAGAGAGAAATAACTGGCGTGCTTTGCTAAGTTCGGCCAAAATCGCATAGGCGGTTATCGAGTCAATGAAAGAATAATCCCACAAGCATGCCTCTTTAGCGGCAAGCATAAGTTAATATGCTTAAGAGAAGTCCGAAACGAATGTCTTTCAATGGCAGAACTTTATTTGTCAGAAATTAGGCCTTATTTTGAGATTATATAAATCAAAAATAAATTAATCAAAGCCTTCCGAACCGATTTTTTGAAGATTTTCCTATTTAATTTTGTTTCAAGAACTGATTCAAAAAACTGAAGAATCGACATTATCTCAGTTTTTCAAATAAGTTAAACTACATGAACTTGTCACGTTTTATGGTAATTGTCCAAAATAGTGGGGAACAAGATAGCTCCTTATGGAGTTATCATAATCAGTTTGTTCTTCAAAATAACTTAGATTCAGAAGTAATAGTTGAATCGCCAAAATGTAGCGAATATTCTCGGCAGCAAGGAATGTTAAAGAAAATAAACGCAGCCGCTTAGAGTAGGCAACTTAATATAATACTCGTACTGATTTGAATTCAGTTCAATTTGAAAATTTGAATAAATTATACTTTAAGTAAGATTTCGATTATAGCCCTGTTATTTATTTCAAAGAATTCATGGAACATAAGTATAATGTACAAAATAAAAAATTTCAACTTTGGCCATGAGAAAGAAAGATAGCAAATTTCTAGCGAAGACTGCGCGTGTTGGCCGCCAAGGAGATAAAATATCCTTTTTTTGTTGAAATAAGATCGTATGGCATTATTTCACATATGTAAAATTTTTGCTTGTAACTTCAATTTATTGACTTCATAGAAATAAAGACACAGCCCTATTTCTTAATGTGAAGTAGAAACAACATTTGTCAGCTCTCCGCTTAAAATTTAGCGATCATACTTTGGTTTTGCATTTTCAAAATTAAAGTTACACATTTGATCGATATTAATTAATTTCATTTCATGAACTCATGACCCAATCATACAATTTTAACATTTCTACCACTAAAACACTTTAGCACTTTGCAATGTGAATTGTGCTTCCTTTGTCCTTGCAGCTTCCTTTTGTTGTGTGTGCATCCTCGACTTAGTTCAAATTACAGTGACCCTCGCTGACACTTTCGCGCCTATCCTTGAAACCTTTGACCAACTTTGAACTGTAAACACACACACACACACGCACATTTCAGGCACTGCACTTGAGAGTGTTTTGTGTTAATGTGTTAGTGTGTTAGTGTATGTGCGGGCGCATCCTTTGCATTGACAGAGAGAAAGCATCTTATGATTTTTTGTTTTGCTTGTTTGTTTTACTATAAGCGAGTTTCTGCTTAACACAAGTGCAGCTCAAGGACAATTAAGAACGAGATGAACATACACACACATACATATGCAAATTGTACATGTCCAACTAACATTCATACAATCGTTCAGTACAAGTCAAGGTGGTCGCATAGTCTTTAAGCCAGTAAGTCAACCAGCCAGCCAGGCAGCCAGCCAGCCATTCAGTCAAGCAGTAAGCGACTATTGCAATTCATATAGAGTGAATGGGACTCGACCTCGTCCTCCTGTGTAACAGCGCACACATCTGCTGGCGGAAGCTGTCTGCGAGTGCTTAAGGTGTTTGTCTGTTGCTGACACTTGTCGTCAACATTCACAAACTGAAAATATTTACTATGTCAGCATTCGTGGCTGACAAGGACAGACTGTGTCTCTACTCGTATGTGTGTGCGTGTATTTGAGTTTAACCACAAAACCAAAACAACATTTAAAATTGCTTCTTTCCGTTTGTCTCCACATCATTGCGACTTTAGTGTGCACATTCACACAACCCACTGAGCATTTAATGCCAAAAACCAACAACTGATGTTAGCGGATGCTGACTGTTGGCTGTTGGCTCTCGTTGACCTTTGATCAAGGTGATTTAAGCGAGTGTAAGCACCGCTGACACAAAGTGCGTGCGGTGGCACCTGTAGCTGAGTCAATGCCTGGCCTACTTTTGCTTCTATGTGTACCATATTTTTGCGAGTAAATACAAACATACACACAAACACACACACATACATACTTTGGTGCAGATTAAAACATACTTGCAAGGTGCGCGTGGCAATGTCGATGAGCTTTGCTCGGGTCGTGCATGGACCAAATTGAATTATGCACTCTAAATACAGATGTATGTATGTACTAGGCATGTCAATCCCGAGATCCGGGCCTTTTTAGCTCCCGAATATCCCGGGATAAGTCTATCAAATCCCGGATTGTAGAAAACAAAGAATTTAATAGCCATTTATTTTTTTTTAATTTTGTATCATTCTTAAAAATTCCTCTTTTAAGGGTAAAACAAAGCCTTTAGAGAGTTCATAATCGACAAAGAACACAGCTTGTTAACTGCCTTAAGACTTTGTTTTGTCCTTGCCATTATAAATGAGCTGGTGAATATTCCACTCGAGTAGAAAGCGATGTTAATAGAACTAAGTAACGAAGTACCTGAAGTGGATAAGGCAGAAAGTCTCAAAGATAAATTGCATCAAGTTTTAACGAGCAGCTGGCAATTGTCCAATAATCGGAAGGCATGCGGTTTAACTGAAGGATTGGTAAAAGAAATTGATAGTTCTACAGAGAGCATTTCAATTATTGTCGAGAATCCAACCAATAAACGTTGAGGCGCAGCAGTGCTTCTTCTGTACCAAATATGTAAATTTGTGCTTAAAGTATAAATTATTTCGTATGTGTGTGAAATTTTATGTTCATTCATTTCATTTTTTTTCTAGAAAATACCAATAAATATATACATGATTTACAACAAATCGTTCTTCTTTGTTATATTAATGTTATTTTGTATACTTCTATAACACAACAATTACAGACGTTTTACATTTCTTGACAAATTAAAATTTACGAATCAAAACTGCGTGAAATTCGGGATACCGGAATTGTCCCGGGATTTCGTTTTCAATTCCCGAAAATCCCGGGATCAACAAAATGCCCAAAATTTGCATCCCTAGTATGTACATACCTCGGCACACAATCGCATTGAAGGATTTCCTAGCACAGATTGTGTATAAACAAAATTGCAACTTATGATGAAGGCCATTAAGGCAGTAAATGCAATTTTCGTTCGATTTTGCTGTCCAAATGCGTAAGGCAAGAAGAAAACTGTCGGAATATTAATACTAAACCTTTCCCACGTCACTCTTGGCAGTTACAACTTTGAAGTAGTCAAAGACTTTGTTTACCTTAGATTCAGCATAAACGCCACCAATGATGTCCGCCTCGAAATCAAGCGAAAAAAAAACACTTGCTAACTGGTGCTACTTTGGGCTCGGTAGTTAATTGAAAAGCGAACGAAAATCTCGCCGTACAAATCCCTCATCATTTGCGTGTATATGGCGGCGAAACATGGACGATATTGATCAGCGAAGAGACGGCTTTGGGGTCTTTTGAGAGAAATTTTCTTCGTAAGATTTAAGGCCCTGTTCGCGTGATCGACGGGTACCGAAGAAGTAAGAATGATGAACTGTATGAGCTGTATAATGATAATGGACATAGTCAAGCGCCTAAAAGTTAAACGACTGCGATGGCTTGGCCATGGCGTTCTTATGGATGATGATGCTCCGGTGAAAAAATCCTTCGTATCGGCACCCATGCGTAACCCAGCGAAGGAGAGAGAGAACTGGAGAAGTTTTCTGACCTTGACCCAAATCGACAAACGGTTGGAGGGCATATAAGAATAAGAATAATAAACCATTGGTGGTACTTTCGGCACGTCTTTGATTGCATACGCAACTTACACTCCAAATAACACAGGTCTGCAACAAAAATGCTGTCTTATCCAGACTCATTTCTATGTATTTATTTGTTCTGAAAACTAAAAAAATACTCAAAAAATTCCTGAAAGTAAGGTTATTTTACAAAACGCAAAATTTTTTTTATAAAAAAGGGTTTTTTGGGCTAACTTGTAGGCATTAATAATAGGTATAATTTTATTTTGATTACTGTTTTTAAATGTTTACCATAACTATAATTAATTTTTAAATAAGGAGCACCCTGTGTGAGCTACATTTACAAACATAAACATGTTTACTTCCTACTTCGCCAAAGAGGACGAGTTGGTTTATTGAAGGTTTGATGGATACATTTAAGATCTGATAGATTCTTCAAAAAGAAGCCTTAAAACAGTTCTGCTTCACAACGGCGGTTTCTATACTTCCATTCCTGTCGGTCATTCCGTACACCTCAAGGAAACCTACAAGAACTTGGAATTGATTCTTTGCAAATTAGCAAGTGTGCGGTGATTTCAAAATCTTAGGCATGGCGCTCGGACAACAATCTGGGTTTATAAAATTCTCTAGCTTATTGTGTCTATGGGATAGTAGAGACCGAAGAAATCACTGGACCAAAAAGTTTTGGCCTCCGAGGGAGCTTAAAGTTCGCTAAAAGAATGTCCTGCATGAAACTTTGGTGCCTCTTCATAAAGTTCTTCTACCATCGCTTCACATAAAGCGGGGATTGCTGAAGCAATTTGTAAAGTCACTTCCAAGAGATGAAAATTACTTTAAATACTTAATATCAAAGTTTCCAGGCCTCTCGGAGGCAAAGTTGAAGGAAGGTGTTTTCGTTGAACCAGATATTAGACGGCTTATGGCTGATCCACTATTCATCACAACCATGACGGATCCTCAAAGAGAAGGTTGGATTGCATTTAAAGAGGTCATAAAGAAATTTTTAGGCAATAACAAAGATCCTAACTACAAACAAATCGCCAAAAGAATGTTAAAAGCATTTCATGCTTTAGGTTGCTTGATGAGTTTAAAAGTACATTTTCTTCATTCCCACCTCGACTACTTTACAGAAAATTTAGGAGACGTGAGTGAAGAGCAAGGTGAACGATTTCACTAAGATATTAAGGAGATGGAAAAAAGATACCAGGCAAGATGGAGCGTTTCAATGATGACAGACTAATGTTGGACGCTTCAAAGAGACCTTTCCGATGCTTCCCACATGCGAAAATGTACCAAAAGGAGTCTCACTGAGAAAAAGAAATGTGTTTAGTGCTTACTAATTAATGTATTTTACATAAATAAATTAGTTTTGTTACGCAATTATAAATTTAAACAATTTTTTTTAATCTTTTATATTTTATTTTAAGATGATAACTTGTTTAACATAGACACCTACTGCACAATTAAGTTGCAATAGCGACGGAACAGTCGCACAGCACACACAGCGTAAGCTTAGCTCTGCCTGTTGAGACGCTGGCTTAAGTGATACGCGGTGGCGTAGGTTCGACTCCTGCGGAAGCCGTGAGGAAAGAAATGAGGATGAGGAAATGTTGGTGATCATCGAAATAGTGCTATAATTTCTACCTGTTTTGGGTGTTGTTGATATTCCTCTAATTTTTCCAACAAAAATTGGTCTTTAGCTCATTTAAAAATAAATAATTAATTAACTCTATTGTAAAAAATGTATGCATTTATATAAGTATCAAAATGTGCTGTACTTGATTGGCTTGGGTGCTTTAGCGTCTAGCTAAGATTAGTATGTTTTCATCGTTATTGTATTTCTTCTAGTTTAATATGTTTTTATCAAGCGCCGCTTTTCAGAATAGAAGAAAGAAAATTATCATTTGGCGCTTTTACTATATAGCTCAGTGTTTGACCGTTCTTCGTCTACCTAAACTTTATACTTACAGTTTATTTATTATTTAGAGGAAAATTTTTGTATCGACACTGATTGTCTAAAAGAAGTTCAGCAACCAAACACTTCACACCTGACGAATCTATTTTAAAGTAACCATGTGAGATTTAAGTACCCAGTCGTCAACTCCTTAATCCGCTTTCCAAAGTCCTTAAATCCAATGATTATTTTTACCATTTTTTTATAAAGTAGAATTTACGATGTTTTTTCCAGATTTTAAATAGACGGATAGAGATAGAAGAAAACTGCTTTGAAGTACTACATACTACTTTAATCATAGAAATCGAGTGTAAGTGGCAACACTTATGTATTTAATGAGCTCGTAAAAATTTTACTCACTTTTTTAGTAACTTACCATTACAATTACTGCTGGATATTAACTAAAATTTGCATAAGCATAAATACTTTCTTTCAAATATCCATAAAAACTCCGTATCACACAAACAAATAATGCAGTAATTTCCGTCTTCATTACAGTTGTCTAAATGGAACGATGTCAAAACCAACGAAGAAGGAGGTAAGCTTTCAAGCGCAACAATAGTTGATAAATATTATTTAAAAAAAAATGCTGTTACAAAAAGTCGCAGATTTACAAAAGGTTTTAAAGAAAATGTCAACATGTGAGTGCTCTCGAACAAAATTGCATGTGATTAATAGAAGTGCCAAAAATTTTAAAAAGTTATTATCATCTAAAATATAAGTTGATTCAACCAAATTTACAGCGACATTTTGTTTTATGACTCAAAACTGTTAAATAAATTTCTGTAAGCTACGAACAATAAAATTGTAGTTTTCACACAATTCAGTTTATAGTACCTTTATAGTTCAAAATCTTTGATTAACTTCCATATATATTTATTTGAGATGTTGTATTTAAATATATCCAAACGTGATCGATAGCTCTATACAAACTTTTCTCGATAATACTTGTATTTTTATTGTTATCTGTATTATAATCAAAAATTAATATGAAAATAAAAATCACAAATGTACCGAAAAATGATGGGTCATGTCAAAATTATACCCACACCACATGTGATAATTAACTTTTATTTTATTCAATTTTAATTCTCTCACAAATAATAAAGCAAAGTTTTTAACTTAAATTATAAAATTTTCATACAAATTTTAAATATTTATTTTCAGCATGTTTTGAGTACACAGTTGTAAAATTTTAGAATAATAATGTGTAAGTTTCAAGCGGCTAAAAATTACCGTGGAATTTTGATAATTTTTTTCATTCAAATGTGTTGCGCAGTTTTTATGTTATTAAAAAAACTCAAGCTTTATTTGAACGGACATGCAGAAGAGCATCTGTAAAAAATTTTAAAAATGCAACGGCTATTTGTAGCCTTTTAAAAGTTGCACTTATTTTATTATAAAATAGAATAAACTCTAAAAATTATATAAAAGAAAATTTGTAATTGTATGGAAATTAATTGAACGCTTTTTAATTTTGGACAGAGCTTTAAACATGAGTTTTTATGGTTTTTGTTAGAGAATGAATTGTATTTTATTACAAAAATGAAGAAAATTAAAAAAAAATACAAATAAATTGTTATTCTTTAGCGCTAGCATACTTAACTAATCAACAATTTATCTTGCCTCTTAATTGCATTAAGAAAACTTTCCCATTGAGACATTCAAAATAAATGTTACACATACGCCCAGACACACCAAGTCAAGCATTTCTATGTTTTATTAAATGCATGCTTGCTTCACTCCAATAAATAAATAATTTTATTGAGAAAAAGCCTCAAGCACAATTACAAATGTTTACAAATTACAATTTTGCGAAAATCACGTACAAAATTACTTGTATTAAAAGAAAATTTTAATTTTGAATAAATAACGCAATGTACATACGTATGTATATAAGATCATTTTGACCGGAGAATTGCGCTATATGTATGCATACACATACACACGAGCATACATCAAATATTCATGTAGATAATATTTTGCATTGAACTACACAAATGCTGTGAATGGCAAAAATCAAAAATTTAACAATTCTCTGCAAGCCAAATTTTACACTCGGAAGTTAAATACGAGTATCAGCTAAGGGAGATGTGATTTCCACAAATAAGTAAAATGTGCATATGAAATTGTGAGCTTTCACTCGTACCAAATACAAACCAAAAACCGCTTGGCTGTGCACGTTGATCAAAGCCTAGTCCAACATCAAAGCCTTTGCTACAAAGTACACGAAATGGTCGACCACGTGCGAGACTAAATGAATACGTTGAGAATGTATGTATGTATGTTGAGTGCGTGTGTGTATAAACATGTTTTCAGGTCAATCAATAACTCCAACGTACCTTTAAGAATAACAAAATCTCTACACACACAAACACAACAAAATCATCTTCATACCATCGGCCACTTCTTATACATTCCTACCGCATTGTGCCACTCCTTGTTTTGTGTATTTGCGCATATAATTCAAAGTATCGACCACTCACCACAAGAAAGTGTTTCCCTTTTCCCTTATTCTATGCAACTGCTTGCGAATTTTTTGTAAAAGAAATAATTTCATTCACCTGCCTGCCAACAAGCTAGCAAGCGAACTATCCATGTGAACGTCTCTTACACGACCTACCTCAACCGTTTGCCCAGTGAGTAAGGGACTAATGGCACGAACTGACAGTTATGCAGCTAAGTTGTATTTAAACTCGACTCGACTCGACTACTTTATGTAGAAGGTGGACGATACGTCGAGTTCAATGCACTCAACAAAGGACGATGGAACATGAAACTATTTAAGTATAAATGTTGCACGAGACGATTGCGTGCATGAACGAATAGTTTCACAGGGCACTAAATGCGAAGCGGCGAGAGCAGCGTAATCGCCTAGGTTTATGCAATAGTATTTAGTAAACGCGTATAAATAAATAAATAGTATTTTGTCTGCATGCTATTGCAGATAATTAAAGCAAGTTATTTAAAGTTTGAATATTTTCACTAAGTATCAGCTTTATTTGAAGGTAGTGTGTGAATGCATGTACTTTAGATAATTTGTAACGCTTAACAACGAAAATGTTAATACATAGAAGGACCGTTCCATTTCAAAACACCCGGCCGTTTCGGGTCATGATTTTAGATTTTAACGGAACTTTAATATGTTGTTTAAGGAGACACGCATTTTTTTTTTTGCCCAAACATTGTTTTTTGTGTATTTTTCGGAATTTCATTTGTTCGTAAAAATCAAGTTTTCTCGTTCGTTTCACGAACTTTATTTTTTAAACATGCATAACTTCGACAAATATCAACCGATTTAAGTAATTTTTTTTTCAATTGTTTGTAATTATCTATTGTTTAAATTACAAAAAATTTTCAAAATTTATTTTTTTTAAATGCTTTTTTTTATTATGTGTTTTTTTTTTAGTTATAATTTTTTATACAAATTTTATTTTTTTTTTGCACGAAATGACGTATTTTTTGATATCATATAAACCAGGAACGCTACTTTTTAAGTATTTTTTGAGTCTGAATAATTTCTGTATTAGAAAAAATGCCTCAACTCATTTTCATTTTGAATTTAAATCTATACAAATTCTATTAAACATAACTATGCTTTTTTTTTAGACAAAGGCTGTAAAATTTAGCACTTATTTCATTTATTGTAAGTAAAATATTAACAGGGAAAATCATCAAGACTGGACGACTACAGACATCGCTCTTTTTACTTGTTTAATATTTATTTAATAATATCTTCTATTTCATACGTTTTTTTAATTTCATTACATTTCTTTGATATTATTATGTAGGTATTTTTATTTAATTTAACTTAATTTTATTTAATTTTAATTTATTTAATTTTTTTTTTATCTGGTACCCATTAATTTATTAGTTTTGCTTTTAGTTCTTATATTTTATTCCGTTTTAATTTTATTTGTATTTTATTGATTTTGTATTTTATTTGATATGATTTGATTTAATTTTGTTTTAATATATTTTAATTTATTGCATTTTATTTTATTGCATTTCATCTCACGCTAATTTATTTAATCATTATTGTTTTATTTGGATTCTTTCTTCTATTTTATTGCTTTTCATTTAATTTTCTTTCACATTGTTTTAAATAATATTTTCCTATTTTATTACATTTCATTTTATTTGATTTCATTCCACTTCATTTTAATTTATTTGATTTAATTTAATTTAATTTTATTTTTTTTATTCATTTCATTTAGTTATATTTGCTTTTGTTTTCTTTTTTCATTTAATTTATTTTATTCTATTTAAATTTTTTTATTTTATTTTATTTTATATTTGATTTCATTATTTATGGTTTTTCATTTTCATTTATTTAATTTTTTATTTCATTAAATTTCTCATTTATTTTTTTTTCTATTTTCTTTAATCTTCTTTTCATTATATTTTATTTAGTTTTTTTTGTTTATTTAACTTAATTTTATTTTATATCATTTCATTTTATTGTATTCATATTTTTATTTAATTTTATTTCATTTCACGTTTATTTAAATTTTTTTTATTTATGCATCCTTTTGTTTTGAGTGATTTTATGCATATTAAATTTTTTTTGATTCTTTTAATCTTTTTTATCTTGTTTTTTATTTGAGCATCTTTTTGTTTTGAGTGGTTTTATGCATATTAAATTTTCTTTGATTCTTTACATTTTATTTTAATCTTATTTATTATAATTAAAACAACATAATTTATCTTTTTCTAATTTATTTTATTTATTTCTTTCACCTTGCATTATTTTTTTTGGTTTTGTTATTTTTTATTCATAATTTTTTTTAACTTTTTCTAATGCAATTCAATTCGCTTCATTTAATTCATTGAAATTCCCTATTTTAATTTTGTTTAAATTCTCTTCCTATCATTTCCTTCATAGCACTTAATTTCAGTTGGTTCATTTGATTTCATCTCATCAATTTGTGCCTCTGCTTTCCTTTTTTTACCTATCCTATTCTCGTCCATTAACTTTATTTTGTCTCTGTCAATTTTGTTTACGAATTCCTTCCTATCTACATACATACACACATACATATGTACTTATGTAAATCCCCACATAGTACATATTTGTTTTTATCATCATCTTCACCTTCTGCCTGAGCGCAAAAATTATACTTGTATTAAGTGTTTTGTGATTTTTTTTTAGTTTAAAATCTACAAAAACGCAGTAGTTAAAAACCATAAAGTCAAAGGTCATTTTTGCATGTTGCCACATTCATCGAGTAACCGTCTCAATGTCGTTTTAAATTAAATGCCAAAAACTGACACACTTTCCACACAACGTAGCACCAGAAGAATATAACAATTGACCCAGATTTTCAAACTTTGCGCTATGTTGGGGTGCATTGACGATAGTGCCACAGCAAAACAACAACAATCCTCTCATGTTTACATACACACATAAGTACACACACGTTTATATGTTTTTCATGTGCCTGTTTCAATCCTTTGTTGGTATGTTGCTGTTTTTGAATATTAATTTGATAAGTTGGAGTGTGTGTGTGTGTGTGTATTTGTGGCTTAAAATCCATTAAACGTAGAGTATTTGTTATTGAGGATATTCAAACACAACTCGGTAAACTGCTAGTTGTTACGAGGTAAACCTTGTAACTGGAAATGTTCTGAATGTTTACTCAGGGTAACCTGTTCAGTATTATTTCGAAAATTCTGATTCATAGACTTTTCCTTAGTTTGTTTGCTCTTTTATTCACCAGACTACGTACATACATACAAAAATAATTAAAAACAAGTAAGGAAAGCAAAATTCTGCCGAAACCGAATTTATCAGCCGATCTCCCAGTTTCACATTTACAAATTTCCCTGTGGATTCGGTTTGAAATCACATGTTTGGTGCTCCCAATTTCACATTCACATACATTTCTGTGAATTGAAACCGAATGCTTGATTGTATGTGAAATGAAACGTAAATGACAAAAAGTGTGTGAATGTTTTATTATTTTCGATTGGAATAATTTTTTTAATATTCTTTGATGTTTGTAGCAGCCATTTATGATATTTCTGTATTAGTTATTCATTCAAATATGAGTATTTTTAAGTGTTTTGCTGATGACTCTTCAAAAAAGCATACATAGCTGAATCCGAAAGGGAAATTTCAACATGAGCTGTTTGTGAATTGCCACAACGAAAACCGATATGTGTGACAGGGATGACCTGATAAGCGAAGAAATTTGTGAAATTGTGTGCACACTAATTCACTTTTACAGGAAATTTTTAAAATCACATTGTGGAATTGAAATGTGAAACTCAGATGTATTTTTGTATAGGCAGTGCCACGGTTATTTTCCAAAATTTCATAAGAACCCAGTTTCTTTGTTTCAAATCGCTGCTAGTATTCAACTTTACTGAATTTGTTCTAATAAATAGATACTGAAAAAACAAAAAAGTTTCATTAAGAAATCTCAATTTTTACTCAAGCTATCGTAACCACGGACAGACGGACGGACGGGCAGTCAGAGCTAAATCAATTGCTCTTTTCATTTTGTTCATTTCGGTATATACATATATATTTCTATATCTATCTCGATTATATTTGGCTGTTACAAACAACCGTTATGCGAACAAGGATAATGTAACCTAAGTACGCTCGGGTATAAAAATATTAAAACTCTGCTCGAATCAAAAGTAAAAATACCAACTGATATTTTTGTCTTAAAAAAAAACAGTACTTTTTATCATAAAAACTTCCCTATAACTTAAATAAATATCCAAAGACTGATTTCAGTCAAGCCATAACCACAAAAATTATAAAACTTTCCATGGCGTTTATTTGTTTGTCAGTAAATTAGCGTAAAAATAATTTTATAAAATGTTAATATTTTATAATTTTATTGAGCTCAAGGCCAGTTTATGGAAGATTTGTTTGTGAAAAAACAAAAACAGTTTTTAATGGCGGCAGATCAGTTGCTCTTGTTTGTAGTTGGTTTGTTTAAGGAAGATGAAATAAACACAACAGCCAACTCGGCTAGCGTAGCACAATAGGTAGCGTATTGGCTCTGCAACTCCGAGCTCCCGGGTTCAAAGCCTGATGAGGAAATGTGGTGATTTCCGAAATAGTACTATAACTTCAACCATTAAAAACTGTTGTTGTTTTTTCACAAACAAATCTTCCATAAACTGGCCTTGAGCTCAATAAAATTATAAAATATTAACATTTTACTAGGCCAACAGAAAAATGAACAAACATTGTAATTTTATAAAATAAAATCTTAATAAGTACGCTACTCGGTTTGAATACCTCTTTTATGTGTTAATTCCTCCAAAGCAAACATTGGTGCATATACTTGTGCGTACATGTATTTTAATGATAAGTTTTGCAAATATGTATATACATACGTGTCTGATATTTGTCAGATATCAGTAACACAATATTTGAAATATTTTATTTTTATACGAGTACGTGTATGAAGGTGTGCATTAAAAGTGGAATCCTTTTTAAGGAATTAAAATAAACCTGTTTTGAGTAAGGATTGCTCAAGGCAATATAAATAAGCATATTTATGCACATAACATATATAAAAATATACGTATGATTCGATTGAAGAATGAATGTCCTTGTTGTCTTGTACTGATTTTTAGATTATGTTTCAATAAAAAGCGATTTTTTAATGTTCTGTTTGTTATTTACACTGTTTATTTATTTTTATGTTATAAATATCTTATTGGCATATAAATACTTCATTCAACTAAAATATGGCTAATAATATTAAGTTTTGTTTTAAATAATATTAAGTTTTTTCTTATAATTTTGATTAGTATAATTTTAACACTTCTTTTTTATCAATTTTATTTGTATATATTTATTTCGACAGACACGGATAAAAAACACTTTCTATACAAATATTTAAAGTGTATGAGAAGGATTCGTATACACCTTTTTAAAAAGTCCTGCATTAAATTCATCACGGAGCTTCGTATTTTTTCTGGTAATGTATGAGCGCTGCAAATGTTTTTCAAGACATGAAAAAATACTAATACATATGTATGTATATCCAAAAACTAAAATAACTAAACACAAGCATTGATTAGATTGGATTGCACAGACTGGTAAAAAAAAGCAATTAGAATTAACCTTATTAAATCCACCTAGGCAATAGATTTCTGAAATTTTAAAAAGCATACGCTAATTGCGGTAGTATCACAGCGCTCAGTTGTAAGTTCCATATTTAAGAAATGTAATGATATCTCGTTTGTAAATAGCAGCTAAAATTAAAAGAACGAATGACTCGAAAATTTATTCTTGAAAGCAATGAGAGAATTAAAAGGGCAAACTAGAAGGTATAGCGCAGCTTGAAATGTAGTCCATTGCAGTTACAAATGAACAGCGATTAGGGTACCTTTATTTTCGTCCATTTAGACTACCTTAGCAAAAGTAGGGTTTTTTATATCCGATAGGTAAAATACTAGATATCTATTGTGTTCTTACAAAACTCCCTTAAGCGTTTAAGAGCTTTTGCAGAATACTGGGTTCAAGTTGTCTCTCTTTGTTTCTTTAAAAGACGGCGTAGGATTTCAATTGCCTAAATGGAAAAGCGTGATGATTCGACTATATCGAGCCTCGAATTCTTAAATTCATCCACAGCTACGCGACGCATTCGAATGAATGCAGACAAAATAAAGCTGAGGTTATATACAAAATTTCATTAAAATGCGCAGCATAATTGCGGAAAATATTAGGGAAAAAAATGTCTGCTGGAAAATTTTAGCTTTGGTAGCTTATCTTCGATATACTGAGTTTATTTAAGTTTTCTCGCGATCTTCAGTGTTTTGCCACTATACATTTGAAATGTTTACCAGTTTAAGTCTCCTAAGTTGTAACATCCTCATAAGCACTTGACTGATGCACTCCTTCTAAGTGTTCCCATTCTCCATACCTTTACCCTTAGCTCTTCTCTGATAGTGTGTCGAACTATAGAAATATATATCACAGAGCCTCTGGCCGCTCCTCGGACTAAACTGTTTGCCCACTCATTGCTCTGAACAAAAATGCCTGAAGAATTTTAAATCACTTCTTATATGGCGTCTTCAGGAAAGCATGCACCGAAAGTTCTTCTAGGGTTATCTGATATGGTTGAAGCTCAGGAAGCCATTCTTGTGAGACGTTTGCGCAACATCAGTGATTTTTGTGCTATTTTAATTCACTTACGAGACCACCTTTCATTCCATTCATCAGTAACTATGTATACTCGTTATATATAATATAAGTATATACATAAATGGCTCACCGCTACGGTCGAGTGTGGTTCGAAGTTCGAATCTCCGCCAGGACAAGTCAAATCTAAATCATAGAAAAGTTGTTTTCTAATACCGGTCACCCCTCGCAAGCAATGGAAAACCTCAAACATCTACTAAAAACTCATGATAACAATTGATATATGTTTGTTACATAATATACGAGTAACATATTTAACTACTATTTAATTTTAATTAAGTTTAATGCAAATGTTTTCCACTCTCCCATTTCCTTTCCACAGACGAAGGAAAAAAGTTGCATTTCGTGAGTCCGGCGCGTAGAAAATCAGTACTTGCTCCGATTCTAAACAAAATCAAGAATGGTACAGATGCACTGGACGGTGAGAAAAAGGGTGGCATCGGTGGACTTGGTGGTGGAGCTAACAGCGGTGCTGGTGGCATTTTGGGGAGCGGCATTAATGATGGCAATAGTCATGTGACCGTGCAGATTGAAGCAGCTAAAAAGGTCAAGGTGAGTTAGTTTGCATATGCACATGTATTTATTTGAACATGTCATATACGAATGTGTTTTTAATTTAACATCTGCGTATGCATCACATCAATCAAATGAGAAATATGTGTGCAGAAAAAAAAAACGAGCGCCAATGCCTCTGCACGCTGCTGCAAGCCATTAAATACAAATAAACAAAATCATATACGAATATGTAATTTGTGTTTATTTTTATCAATATTTATGGCCTTGAAAAAAGTGCATTAACCAACCATAAAACACTACTCTTCTTTCACAGCGTCACAGCATACACGGCATGATGGAGGAGGAGAATATAGTGCGGCCGCATCAGGAGATCCGCCAGCTGACCTTGGAGGAGAAGAAGTTTTTATTGGCGGTAGAGCGTGGCGATATGGCAGGGACACGAAGGTTGGTCGGCACAAACGTGCATACATATGTATATACAAATACCTTCGATATTTATTTACTAACATACTCTTGCATGTATGTATGTATGTACATATGTATTTAACCTATATTTTTACGTCTTCATGCATTTCAACTACACACCAACTAATGACCTTCACATTTGAATTACACTTTTCCGGCTGTAACTAACTTATTGACAGTTTCGAAAATTACATTTCATGTCAACAGCCACTGTTACTTTAACGATTTATTTGTTTGATTTTTTGTTTGTTTTCGTAGAATGCTGCAGAAGGCACAGGACACTGATTACATCAATGTCAATTGTGTCGATCCTTTGGGACGCACTGCCCTGCTCATGGCCATCGATAATGAGAATTTGGAAATGGTCGAACTGCTTATCAGTTATAATGTTGACACCAAGGATGCGCTCTTACACTCCATTTCGGAGGAATTCGTAGAAGCTGTTGAGGTGCTGTTGGACCATGAGAATGTGACCTTTCATACGGAAGGAAATCATGTAAGTGTTTAAGTGGTCGAAAACAAAATTTTTATAAATACTAACGTTGTTGCATTTAAAAAAAAAATTGTCATTACAGAGTTGGGAGTCCCAATCGGAGGACACTTCAACATTCACATCCGATATTACGCCACTTATTTTGGCTGCACATCGTGATAACTATGAGATAATTAAAATACTATTGGATCGCGGAGCAGTACTGCCAATGCCGCATGATGTAAGGTGTGTATAAAAAAATATGTTTCATGAACGTCCACTCAAAGAACAAATTGAGAAAAAAAGTTTTGAAAACGTTTTCTAGAAGAACAAATTGGACACAAAAGCCTCAGGAACGTTTAATGGTAGAACAAGTTAGGATCAAATACCACAGGAATGTTGTGATAGAGTACGCAGCGGAAAATATATCATTTGTCTTATGGGAAATAGAAAGAGCTAACAAGTTATTCCGGTCCGCAAACGTTACTACGAATAATTTTCATTGGCAGCCTTTTGGTATTTGCTAACCTTCCCTAAAAACATTCTCCCTACTTTCGTACTCATTCCGTTCTCATTATAAACGTTTCTGAAAGTTTTGCTCTCATTCTCATTATTCATTCTCATTTTGTTCTTTTTGATAACATTCCCGAGAGTAGTAGAGTAGTAGTTATATTCGAAGTAAAATTTTCCTGTTAAAGTCAATCTCTATCGTA
This sequence comes from Philophylla caesio, assembly GCA_963971545.1. Lineage (NCBI taxonomy): Eukaryota > Metazoa > Arthropoda > Insecta > Diptera > Tephritidae > Philophylla > Philophylla caesio. Next base: position 95,684,382 of record OZ020609.1, read on the forward strand.
GCTTAGTGTTAAAATGTTGCTGTAAAAATAGTCGAATGACCTTATCAAAGTTGGGAAAGAAAAATATATACATGCGTATTGGCATGATTGAGAGATCAGAAAATCAAGTGAACTCAGCTTTGGTTAAATGACACCAAACGATGCATTCTTCCACACATAAAAAGGCTGTTCAATTAAATAGGTTTGGAAGTAAACTTTTCTAAGAAACTCACCAATTTTCTTTTTTTATTTAATTCAGTAGTGCTAGGTTAATATGTTTATGAGTGTGGAAGGTCGAATAGAGAAAATGTATATGTGTGTAGCTCCGATAGGGTTGCGCTTCGGGTAAGCAGTTTGTACAATCTAATATGAAATCTCCCCGAGAACTTTCCATGCCTCAAATGTAGGCCGAGAGGTACCCCAAATATATCAATCCATAAACGATGTTCTCTTGATGCTGGCTTGAATGTAAAATCATTGTCTTTCAGATGTGGCTGTGACGAATGTGTTCAATCACGCCAAGAAGATTCACTACGACATTCACGATCACGCATCAACGCCTATCGTGCGCTGGCTAGTCCCAGCCTCATTGCCTTGTCATCCAAGGATCCTATTTTAACTGCATTTGAATTGTCATGGGAATTGAGACGCTTAAGTTTCCTCGAACACGAATTTAAGGTAAGAGTTTTTGAGTGAAAAAGAGCATAATAAACATAAACACGTTAAAGGCTATTGAGGATTTTAAAAAAGTGTACGACGCAGTGAATGCGACTAAACATTTTTTTACATGTCTTCTTATATTTCTTTCTTTTAGAATGAGTATCAGGAATTGCGCAAACAATGCCAAGATTTTGCCACCGCTTTGCTCGATCACACACGCACCTCTCACGAACTGGAAATTCTATTAAATCACGATCCCACCGGTCCAATCTATGAACATGGCGAACGTATGCATTTGAATCGGCTGAAGTTGGCAATCAAGTTACGGCAGAAAAAGGTTAGTCTTAACTAATTTCATAAATTATTTGTTATTCACGCGCTCTCGTTTTTGTTTCTTTAGTTTGTTGCTCACTCAAATGTTCAGCAACTTTTGGCTAGCATTTGGTATGAGGGTCTGCCGGGATTTCGTCGCAAAAACATGGCTCTACAGGCGTTGGATATTATAAGGATTGGTGAGTTACCTCGAAAAAAGGAATGCAATAAGAAAACTCGAACTTTTAAAACGTTGTGGTCAAGACCAATTCAGTACGTTTATATCTCTATGGTTGTATAAAGTATGTTTCACTCTTCTTCGAAGCATATTGTTTTGTCGGAGTACTCAGATGCGAGTGCTAAACGAATACTATCTCTTCTTACTATTGATATTTTAATTGAAGAATTTTTATTTCTATCACAGGTATAATGTTTCCCATTTTCTCATGGGCTTACATCTTGGCACCGTATTCCAGTGTTGGTCAGACTATGCGTAAACCATTTATAAAATTTATATGCCACAGTGCCTCCTACTTTACTTTTCTGTGTAAGTTCTCGAACATAACATCAAGCGAATTCTTTAATAAATTTTAAGAAACTCATTCTTTAAAACAGTTCTATTGATGCTCGCTTCACAGCGCATCGAAACATTCATTGGCGGCTGGTTTTGGAGCGATACGAAAAACATCGTTACACAAGTGGAAGAGTTGCCAACGAAGCGTGGCGCAAAGCCCACATTCATCGAATGGTTGATATTGTCATGGGTTAGTGGTAAGTTTTGCGATAACTGCATGCGTTTCTGAAATCCAATTCAACTCAATTTTGACAAATAACAGGTCTCATTTGGAGCGAAGTAAAGCAGCTGTGGGATGTTGGGCTGCAAGAATATCTCAACGATATGTGGAATGTCATCGATTTTGTAACGAACTCACTCTATGTGGCCACAGTGGCATTGCGCGTGGTGTCTTTCTTTCAGGTTGTTTAGTTATTTACTCGAGCTTTTTTCAGTTTTTTCGTCATAATAACTTTTGTAAAACAAAAATTTTTACACTCGCTTTCCCCTTAGGTGCAAAAAGAAATGATCATTAATCCGAACGCCACCGATTTGCCGCGTGAGCGTTGGGACACTTGGGATCCAATGCTCATCTCGGAAGGCCTCTTTAGTGCAGCAAACATTTTCAGTAGCCTCAAATTGGTATACATCTTTTCGGTGAATCCACATTTGGGACCACTGCAGGTGTCCCTGTCGCGCATGGTTATGGATATCATGAAGTTTTTCTTTTTGTATGTCCTCGTGCTGTTCGCCTTTGGCAGTGGCTTGAATCAATTGCTGTGGTGAGTGATCAATGTAAACGCCGTTAAAGATCTTCTTTTAAAACAATACACTTTAAAGGTATTATGCGGATTTGGAGAAAAAGCGTTGTCCCGAAGTTTCGCCCAATAATGTGCTTCTCACCATGAATGGCACTACCGATCCCAATGCTTGTATTGTTTGGCGCCGATTTTCAAAGTAACTTAGCTCTAGCTGCTTGTAGATTGAATTCAAAATACATATAAATTACTTTTATTTTGTATTTTCAGCCTATTTGAGACCACACAGACACTTTTCTGGGCCGTTTTTGGTCTGATCGATTTGGACAGTTTTGAGTTGGATGGTATTAAGATTTTCACACGCTTCTGGGGCATGTTGATGTTTGGTACTTATTCGGTGATCAACATTGTCGTGCTACTGAATTTACTTATCGCTATGATGAATCATTCATATCAACTGATTTCGGTAAGTCGATTTTGTTTATGTCTAAGGTATTTAAAGTTGTTTGAAAGAAATTGAATTATATTTTTTATGTTCGAGAGAGAATTAGGACTGTTTTTTTGAAGTTATTAGGAATATATATGGTTATGAATTTGGTTCACGAAAGCTTGGTATCTTAGAAAATAGGACATTTAGATTATAAAATCTCACCAAACTTCAAACCGCAAATATTTATTTTAACCGCATGGATCTCAATACTCGCCTTTTTCGGAGAAAGTATCCCCGCACTTTTTTATAAAACATGAATCATAGTTAGCTTAATATGGCAGTCCCAATTCTGGAACGCATTTGGACTATTTCAGCTATTATTTGTCATACCAACGATAATTTTTCGCAAGAAAACTTCTTCAGGCTGCCCAAAACGTGAGAACTGCGGTTTTTCCGCCAAGTCTAAAGTCTTTAAAGTCTCCAAAAACCAATATCGCAAGATGCGACTTTTTGACCGAAAGGAGTTCTACAGCCTCATGATTCTTTCCCAAAGTTTTCGCCGATTATAATAAATCATTAACGTTAAAAATATGAATAAAGCATAATTTAACCTATTTGTTCACATTGATATGCAATTTTTATTGAAAACAATTTGCATAAGTCGCATTGTTACATCAATATTTATTACGTTATCTAGGAACGTGCTGACGTTGAATGGAAATTTGCGCGCTCCAAGCTATGGATCAGTTACTTCGAAGAAGGTGGCACCTGTCCGCCACCATTCAATATCATACCAACACCAAAATCCATATGGTACGCCTTCAAATGGGCACGGCGGGTATTCTGTAGTGGCTCTTCGGCGGCCAGACGCGAACACCTCAAAACAATACGGGTGAGTACAAAATATCCAGTATACTGTGTAAAATAACTCAACAATTCCCTTAAAAATTTACAGCGCAAAGCACAACAAGCGAGTGATCGCGATTTCAAATATCAGGTATAGTTTTACAATAACACAAATTGGCATTAACTACTAAAAATTGCAATTTTTAATTAACTCCAGCAAATAATGCGCAATCTGGTGCGACGCTATGTGACTGTGGAGCAACGTAAAGCCGAGTCGCAGGGCGTTACCGAGGACGATGTCAACGAAATCAAGCAGGACATATCGGCATTCCGTTGTGAGTTGGTGGAGATTCTGAAGAATAGCGGCATGGATACGAATGTTTCAGCTGGACAAGGCGGTGAGTGATGGCGTATAAATCTTTTTTTGCTCTAAATATGATTGTTCTTTCCACTTCCTGCAGGTGGTGGTGGCAAGAAGAATCGCCAGAAAGAGCGACGTCTTATGAAAGGCTTCAATATCGCGCCACCCGGTTCTACGGGCTCACTGGCGCCGGTCGCAGAATTTTCCACATCATTGGACAATTTCGATTCACAAAACGAAATACTAAGTTCAACGCTATCGAATCTTTTCAATTCGAATTTCATACAAAAGAATAATCAGAATGGTCATACGAGCGGCAAAGAGTCACCAACAAGTGGAACCACTACTACCACAACAACAACAATACAAACAACGACAAAATACAATAAATCGGCATTGAAGCCACATAACAAACGAATTGCGGGTCACAAAAAGCGTTGGGGTAAGTAAGTTTAGCGAACATGGAGTTCTTTATAATGTTTCTCACAGATTTGAAGGTTTTTTTTCTATTTTTCCCACAGACAGCATATTTAGTTTGATAATGATTTTCATAATCTTTCGTTATAGGCACACTAATCGAGGCCGCTAAGGTGGGAAATGTTTCGAAAATGTTGGGACGTTCAAAATCTGAAGACTCGGTGTGCAATTCCTCTGCCAACTCGTCACCAGTTCATGGTCAGGTGCACGTCACATATGCACAGAATACCGCACAGCATTACATGCCCAGTGGCGATGCGACCCCAGCCGTTAATCATCATGCCAACGCGCGCACTCCAACACACAGCTCCGCACATGGCGCTGGTACATTTATGAAGGAGCACAGTCACAGCTTGAATAGCGGCAGTGGTAATAGTGTCAGCAGCAATGGTGGCAGTGGCGCTTCGCATTTCTTTCACACAACAACCGGTAAATTAATATCTATTGGAGTTGTTTTATGATTTGTCAGTTTCAAAATTTCATTTAATCTATACAAGTATGTATGCTATGTAGTTGGTTTTGTTGTTGTTGTAACTATTTAATTAGGTCTCACTGCCATAGCCGCTTTGAAAAAGAAACGCAAGAAGTTTTCATCGAGTAAAAATATTTGTCCCGTCAATGAGTCCATGTCCACTGCCAATGGAGCGGAGGGAGCATTGAACGACAAGGTTTTGTATATTTCTACTAGATAGTATTGGAGCAACTGTACTGGTACAACAACCGAACGAACGAACCGGACGAAAGCAACACATAATAAAGTCGTATGTGCACAAATAGTGTTGTTGTTAATTAGTTGACTTGATTTGTAGCGAAATAAGGAGACGGTAAAATGGTCATTATAGTTAGTATTTGGAATTTCATCACAACGAAATTCGCTTACATTTTTTTTTTCTGAAAATTAATTTATTTTTGTGAATTCTCTTGATATCTCCAAAAAATAGTCGTTTAGTGGATTTTAATAAAACAATAAGTACCAAATAAAATTTTTTGCAATAATATCAGGAAAAAAATTGATGCGTTATTTTTTGCAGTTTTGTTCGAAATTCAACAAAAAAATTTAACTTTGTTGTAAAAAAATAACCACCGCCAGCATGCAAAGGTGAAATTAATAAGATGCAACCATATAAAAGTAATAAATTTATATTCAATTTGTTTTTGCTTTTTGGTGGACTTGTTATCAATTTCCTGTATACTTTGAATGTGTTCGAATAGATTTTCATTGAAAAATATACAGCAACAACTCGCAAGAGAGTTGATTGAATTCCTGCTCACATTCAAATGTGTAAAGTATTGCGTTAGTATTTTTCTGTAACATTCTGCTGAGAAAACTTAACAGAACTAATACTTACTTGCTTCTTGTATGTTAAATAACTTTTTTTGTATAATTTACTCCTTTACATTTCTCATTATTTTAATTCCAACCATCTGTTTTTAATCAACTGTTTTCTGGCAAACATTTTTCCTGTGGAAACTAGCATCTTCCTCTCAAAATTACATGCCACTTTGCTCTCTCAATTTGCCCTACTTTGCAAGTTTTTTTCGTACGCGCACACAAAAAGCTGATAGTTTTTGTTAACTTTAAATAATTATTAGGTACGCAAAGACACCTATTATCGAACTCGCCTAGTTTTCGAACAAACTAATGCCCGAATTCAGTAACTTCGTATCATCTCAAGTCTCAAAATGAGCTTTTCCTCGCTTTCACGTTTTTTTTCTTTTGTTTGTATTTTAATTTTCTGTGACCTGCTCCACCACCATGTCACTATTTTCAAACTAATGACTGCCAACTGGTCTAAAATTGTGACTTTTGTCTCTATTAGAGACTGAGAATGCTTGCTCGGGTATAAATTATATCACCAGCCAATCAGAGTGATGCAGTTTGACACTCAGTCCGCCAAATTAAAAAACTGCTATAACTTAATACATTTACTTCTGATAAGTACTTTTTTGTATTGTAGTATTTATCATTTTACTCGTTGTAAATATTCTACCTGTCATGGGAGCAGTTATAACACCTTTGAAAGTATCAGAAATGTTATTTACGGTATTTAAAAGATACTGATCGAAACTTTCCGAGTGATCCTTTTGCCAAAATTAAGCAGCTTCAGAAAAAATTTGTATTTGAAATAAAAAGCTGATATTTTGCAAAGATTTTTTTTTTAATAATAACTCGGGAGGGTAAACGTTTCGTCGCTGAGCTTATTAAGAGACACGTTAATGTATGCTCTGAGGTAACATATAGTATAAGTATGTATTTTGAGATATCAATTAAATTCACAGAAACTTATAATGCCAACCGTCTCTTGTATGTAGAAGTAGCAACACTTTGTTTTAATGCATTCAGCGCACTTTCGAATTGAACCATTGAAATATTTCAAAAGACATATCTGCTATAAACTACCATTATGCCTCATAATCTTATTTTGATTGTAGTAATATTTCAAATACTGTGACTGCAAAATTTTGCATAAATACATACATACAATTGGCTTGGCCTAACACTATCATAATCATTTCTAAATTTCAATGCAAAACTTTTACTAATAATATTCTTTCATAATTTCTCTTATTGTCCCACACATTACAGTCACTTAAGCGCGTCTCTAGCTATCCAGCATCACATGCCGATGGCGTTACGCCAAGTGGCAAGGACGCCGCAATCATCGCCAAACCACGACGCCATGAACAGACACAAAGTCAACATGACTCTGTCGAAACGTCCACGGAATTTACGCTCTCCAGTGAGACACATCATTTAGATCCATCCAATACATCCGTCAATTCTCGTGAACCGTTGATAAGTGGCAGTTATGTATCGACCAGTATAATGGGCTAAGCGTTAAAAAAAAAAAAGAAATTATAAACAAATTTTAGACACTTAACGAAAGCAGTATAAAAGTTGATCTAAAACACAAAAAAAAACGAGAACCATTTTTACACATAACCTATCATTAAGCACATTTGCAAGCGTACATATCACCAGCATACAAATCCTAAAACATATCACTTTTACCTGTAAACTTCAAAAGAATTTCACAAGCGAATTTGAATACTAGTTGCTTATACGAGTTTGAAGAGTTGAAAAGGCGTATTCTACAATGCAAATGATAAATTGAATATGCAGAAAGAGTTTCAATTTTAATTTTTTATTTTTTGTACAACAGAAATTTTGGAAATTGAGTGTGATATTTCCTTTTATGTATATTCGAACTGCAAATTTTTGTGGGAGAATTCTTACTTCCAGCAATTAACAAGAAAGATAATCAGCTGAGCACAAACAGCTGGTTGATTTTGAAGTAAATTTAATAAATATACACGGCGGTGTTTTTGTGTTCGACCAATCAAAACAACTTATACAAGAACAAAATTTTAGAAAATTCAACATTCGTTTTCTGAAAAAAAAACTCTCAAAACAAAAGCAGAAACACAAATCTAACACTTTCTTGCTAAACAGCTGATTGAGTTCCTGCTCCTAATCAAAAATGCACAAAGCAAATTGTTGCTGAAATGTTTCCCTTTAAACATTCTACTAAACAAACTTGAACAAACGAATCTTGACTTACTTCTTGCTTATTTTATATTTAATTTTAACCAACGATTTTTTTTTTTCTTGCAAGTTCTAACAAGAAATATTGTATCCTGTCAAAAATGTGAAGCTTACCTCTTTAAATTTCTCTTAAAGCAATTTTGGATTTGAACATAAAATGTGTAGCAGATTGACTTCTCGTTCAAATCAAAAAAGCTGATTGACTTCATGTTCACATCTAAACCAGAACCATATATGTTTGTAATACTTAGTATATATTGGCAGTATCGACAAGTGCAATCAGCAAACATTACAGGACAGATAAAGACAAGGCGAATTCATTAAAGGTGGTGTTAATCAATCAGCTGATTGGTGGTTGGTTGTCAAGATCATTTGTTTAGTTGCAAGTAATGAATTGTTCCCTTTAACTACAGGAAATTTAAAGATATGGTTCACTATAACTTTTTGCGGTGACTCTAATTGTTTAAAAAATATTTCGCGAAAGTTAAATACAATGGAGAAAAAGTTTGACAATAACCCACCAAAGGGTTGCATTTTTAGAACCGCTACCACCTTAAATCAATTCGCCTTGGATATATGTAGATATATAAACTGAATAGAAAAACCAAGTAATCGTATGTAAAAATGTTACCTGAATTCAAAACAAAATTTCAGTGGCGTAGCCAAAAATTAGTTGTCGAACTCAAAATTTTTTTCGTTTTCAAATTATTCTTCGTTTATTTTTTATTTTTTTAATTGAAGTTCATTAGACAAAACCCAAAAATTTTTAAATATACACTATGCACTAAAATTAAAAATATTAATCAATTCCGTTTTGAGTTGAGCCAACATAATGTTTTTTCTCTTTAGTTGAAGAGTCAATGAATTAAATTTTTACTCACTGAAAATGGAAATTTATGAATATCCATATAAACATTCACATCAAGGCACATCAAATAGGTAGCCGCAGCAAACTTTTTTTTTTAACTTTTTTCATATTTTATTTTAATTTGAATTGTCAAATTTTGAATTTCATTGTGATAAGAATGCTTTCAGTACAATTCAAGGTAGTTGATAAAATATTTTTGAAATTTTAGCTTTTAAAAGCAAAAACAAAATATACAGAGCTCAAATTTTTTTTTTCAAATTTTCTACTGCTGCTGCCTATTGAATGCGCCTTGATTCACATATAAAAAATAGCTTGATTTCCAAGGAGATATGAAATAAAAGTTCAATATTTCATCAGCACACTTTAGTTTGTATAAGTAAACATCGCCAAAAAGGGTAAAAAATGCTATTCAAGATTATTTCTAGGTGCATCTGCACAAATATTGTTTGTCACAAGTCACAGATACTAATAGTACATGTAAAACCTGCGCATGCGCACAACGTACATTTGTACTGAAACTATGTATATCTTTTTGATAGCTGAATTTTTAAACATTGCGCAGATGTTTTACTGCCAATATATAAATATTATATGTATATGTATATGTATGACCAGAACGAATGTAATGTTAAGTTAATTATATTCGTTTAGAATTGAATTATATTGGTATGTATTTTAGACTTAATTGCATAGTTATAGCAAATTTAATTTATATCCATTCACCATGAAATCATTTAACCAAAGAAAATTATATAATACACTCGCTCAAATGTGTTTTGATCCATCGAACTCCAAGTTGCCGCATTTAAAATCTAATCACTTGCACTAAATCTCGTAGGAAACCAATGAATTGCTCTTAATCGCCTATTCATAAGCATAAATTGAATAACTACTCATATCAATGTTAAAAGTTGCCTTAGAACAAAATTTTTTTATATAAACAGAAGAAAAAAAATTAATCACTACATTTATATAACACGAAAAAAAAATTTTGGATGAACATTTACGAAATTTTTAATTTAATAATAACAAAACAATAATGCGAATACAACAGTTTGCGGCAAAGCAACCAAGCAAATATTAATGAAAAGAAATATATAAATTACAAGTAAATACTCGTATGTACCATAGATAATAAGTTGTAGGCATTTGTTATTTAATATTAATTTAGTTATATTATTAAAATAAATAGAAATAACAAAAATGTAATAAAATGATGTAAGAATCAAAAAGGAGCGGTACAACAGGAAAATTTGATTACTATAAGTATTGATCCTTCATATCTCGGATTAAATAAATCTGGTAAAACTGTCAAAGTTTTTAAAGTGGGATCGCTTTCTGGTAAAAAAAAAAAACGGTAGCTTCTGACGACTATCACGCAAACGTTAAAATTTACTAACGAATTTATGCATATAAACACTTATTTCACATTTTAAATAACCAAAAAATTCCACAATTTTTAAATTTCCTTCATTAGGATCCATTTATTTAAATTTCCACTAATTTTATTTCAGAGGCATTACATCTTTTACTGGTTATACTTATGTAGTTCGAAGTTACCAGAAAGCGTTTCAAATGGCAAAAAGCTAGTTATTGAGAACACTCTCGTGAGAGTAACTCACACTCTCTCTCTCAGTTAGCAGTGACAGGTTTTATTTCGAAGTTCTAGTTTCTGGAAGTTTATGATCAAAATTATTAGCTGTGCTGTCAGTGGCAAAGAGCAATTTCGAAAAGAAAAATTACTCAGAAAATTAGAAGAAAATATATCACAATAGAAGCAATAAGTGAAGAAATCAAAGTAAATAAAGCGTTTGTGCCATTTTGTTGTTTGGGTTTCCATGAAGTTTTTCGCCAACATTTTGATATTAAAACATTAACAGAAATAGTGGATATTCGCGATCCTGGGCACTCTTGCTACTCATTTTCAAGAGAGTTATTTTGTTATTTGACAGTTTCACAGAAGAATGTGTTTCACTTTTGTTTACAAACCTACTTTTGTTTATCAACCACGCTGCAGCTGATGGTTGGACTGATGCACCAGAATGTTCTATCGAAAATTCTTCGGACTAAAAATGGCAACTTCTGACAAAAGAGAATTTTATTTTCGCTTTGAATTTTTTTTTCTCTCTTACTAATTTTTTACGCACGGACAAATTTTGGGTAAAAATGTTAAATTCGGATTCATAAGGGATAGCAACTAATAAGTAAGATTCAAAAATCAATTAGATTTTTCGGGTTTTTCTACTGCGGAAGTATTTGAATCGAAGTGAGCCTTAAACATAAGGTTTCAGGCACAGGCATGGGTCAATTACCAGTTAACCCAATAATGATAGAGAAGAAAATTGCGCCTTCCCAAAATGCGTGACGTACCAATAGTGAATGAACGTAAGAGAGTAAAAATTAAAGATAAATATAATATAAATAATGGAGATAAATATTGAAAAATAAAATAAAATTTAAAGGTTTTGACGAGTTAAACGACTTTTGGTAGATAATATTTTCTTGGGTTGAGTATTTGTTTAGAGTTTTGGTATTAAATTAAAATCTTTGTGTCACTCAACTGTCAAATCAGAAAAGTTTTGAGTAACGCTACCCCGAAAGACGCAATCTTTTTCTCTATCATTCTTGCAGTTAACCCCACTGAAGGCTGATATATCAAGGAGTAATTCTGAGGTCATAATATGTGAAGGATGGTAAAGTATCCGATGAAACTTGTTTGTACTTTAAAATACATATATAATTTTTGAAATAAATCTAACTAAATATAAATTTATATTAACTTTTTTTTTTCAAATCTTTTGAGTTTCATTAAGGTTTCTTTATCCCGCCACGAAAGTATTATGTGATACTACTCGTATTTATCACTGGCCGCGATCACTTTCGAGGCGATCATTCGAATTATCTAATATTTGCTATTGTACCGTTCTTTTTGTGTCTTAATTTGATGTTTTTATTTTGCGTATTTGAAGAAAAAAAGTAGCAAATGTTGGTTTTATTGAAAGTAGTAAAAACACAAAGCAAAGAAAAAAAATCAAACTATAAACAAACCACAAAATATATAAAAAAATATATCTGCATACATAAGTACGTATGTATGTATTTATCTACATACATACATATGTACTATGTATATATACTATTGTAGCAAGCTGAGAAAGCAAAAATGGAATATTAGAAATGAATGCAACTAATAGCTATTTAATATGGAAAAAAAATTGTTATTTGCACGTAACTAATTTAACAAAGAAATAAAAACATGGAAACTGAAGTTACAAGTTTATTATTGTTTTTTTTTCGTTAATTGGCAAAGAAACTACCATAAAATGTAATAAAAATAATAAAAAGTTGAAATACCGGTAAGTAAATTAAAGATAAAAATGTTAGTAGGTTTATCTTATGTTAAAGTGAGCGAATAGATTTAATGAAAATGTTCTTTTTCTGATAACAGATATGTAGATGCCTTCGAAAAAATTCAACACGATTTAATCTTACGTGTTTCCAAATATCCGCATTTTATTTAAGTATTTTTTTGAAAGCAATTTTTAAAATTAATATACCTCTTTTTTAAATAATCATTCAGTTACAGGGATATGCCATTCAAGCGGTCTCAAAAAACTATTTCTAATGTGCATTCATGCCAGGGTTGCCATAAAACTGTAATAACTACTTACTTACCAATTTATCCTAAGCACCTGGTTTGGTTTTTTGTTTCACTCACAACTTCTTTGTAAAATTCCAGGTTAACATTCGATATGTTAACATATAGGACTAATCGAATCGGATGACAGCTTCTTTATAATAATAATAATAATAATAATAATTTTGGCGCTTACACTATATAGCTCAGTGTTTGGCCGAGCTTCTTCTACCATTTGTGGTGTGCGTCTTTATATTAAATCACAAATGGAGGGACCTACCGAACGGCAGATGTATTTAATGAGAAGCTTTTTCATGGCAGAAATACCCTCGGAGGTTTGCCATTGCCTGCCGAGAGGTGACCGCTATTAGAAAAAACTTTTTCTATGATTAAGATTTTGCTTGCCCTAACTGAGATTCGAACCTCAAACTCGTCGGCATATCGAGTTATAGCACGCACCGCTATCAACTCGACCACAGCGGCTTCTGTACTGGTTGCAAATCGAAGAGTGTACGATTATTCGCTCGCGTTGCACTAACTGGATAATTCCCAATTATTCAAGACACTGAACCGAAGGGTGGCTCCGTGCGTGGAAGTCCCCGCAAGTGGAAAAGTTTCTGATTGTCATTCACTTGAGACTGGCAAGAGAAATTATTTTGTTTACGATTCAAGTAACTTACGACTTCCGGGTGGGTCTTCTAAAAAACGCGTACAAGGTTATATCGCGTATATATTGTGTTATAGAATTAAGAATACCGTCTAATTAGAACTAATCAGTGTGGCTTAAGACTTGGTAAATCTACCATTGACCTGTTAAACACAGTCCCCAGATCTTGGAAAAGACCCGAGAGTGAAAAATCGTCGATTTCAAGGCTACTTTCGACACAACAAAAAGAAGTTGTTTATGAGCCGCATTGTCTGAATTTGATATTCCCCCAAATCTTATCCGGCTATGTAAAATGTCGTTGGGCACACCAGCAGCTCCTTCAGAATTGGAAATGAGGGGTAAAAAACCTGGAGAGAAAGCAGACGCGCTATGTTGAGCTCGGCCAGTACCGCTTAGGCAATTACAGTGCCAATTTTGTAAGTATGTAAACGAAAAACTGTCATTTATTGAATACTCAAAGGGATATGAAGAATATTATTCATGAGGAAAATAAAGATCAGGACTAGAAAGGGGAGGTCAACGTGCTAATGGCAATTTTTTCTTTTGAAAATATTTTCGAAAGCGTTTCTCATAAAGCTTATTCAGTTGATAATTATAGAGTGTGCGTATAAATTTGCTTTGAACTCTGGTAAATTACAAATGGCGCTATAAAAAACATTAAGAGAAACGGTAATAATAACAAATAAATATAGGGTGTTTTTTTAGACGTGTGGTTGGTCTTTTTGACTTGATTTATACTCAGTTTGTCTCGCCATTTTTAGACGCCTTGGAAGAGAATATTCGGCGCGTTAGTGCTGGTCTCCGGCCCCAATCGCTGCAAAAAGTGGTCGAAAATTAGGCCTCTCGGCTGGAATTTATTCGTGCCAGCCGCGGTGGTCACTTGCCCGAAATCATTTTTCAAACATAATTCCCCCTATTACGGTTGTCTAAACGACGACGACTTGTTAAAATCGGTATTGGCGTAGTCGTTATCGATAACTATTGACAGCTATTGACACACATTTGGTATTGGCTAAGCAAAATTCCTGTCGACGTTGAGTTCAAACGACGCCATTTCCGTCGACACCGTGTTTACTGACGACTAATTTGTTAGTATAATTGTTTTTTTTTTTAAGAAATTGTTTGTTAATAATTAAATTGAATTATTACATATGATGTATCTGTATTGATTTAGAAATGAAAAGCCAATTTTATTATTTTGCCGGCTTAATTTTTTCCAGCACATACATACATGTAGTTTTGTTGAGTCGAAAATATTTCTCAAATCTAAAATAAAAAAAATTTTAACAACTAACATAAAAAAATCCAAAATACTTACACACTAACTTAAATTGTAACACTTTCATCTAGCAAACTAAATACATCTATTTTGCACTCTTCATCGCTAGAGAAAATATTCAATTAAAATATTCACACGAATCCAAACAATAAAAACTTTTGCATAAAAATTGTAAACAAAATGAAACAGCTGATGCAGAGATGACAAATATGATATTTTTACATTGATTTTATCGATAAACTGTCGACGTCGTCTCAATACGTTTAGCCAATACCAATGGTGCGTCGATGTGACGTCGACGTGGACACGGTGTGATGTCGACTGGAAAACGACGGCGAAGTCGACGAACCCGAATGGCAAACCCTTATCTTTATAATAAAGCTAAATTCTTGGCCAGATCATTAAATTACATGCGTTTTATTAATTCTTAAGAACCAGATGTCTAAAAACAAGCATTCGAATAAAAAACACATTTTTTTTTTTAATTATATGCATCTAAAGTATTTTCTTACGAAAATTCGACTTTATTTCCAAGTGTAAACACTCGTTTCTAGTTCTTTTTACTATAATAATATTTTTTTTTTGTACAATCACTTTTTTTTTTGTTTCCGTGGACATTTAAAAACAAAAAATATTACAACAGTGGACTATTGAGTAACTAAATTGGTGGCATTTATTATATTTCGTTGAAATAGCGATGAGCTTGAATTTCAAACCACATACAAATTAAGTTTACTTAAAACATACAAAAACGATTGTAGTAAAATAATTAATTATATTTAAATGAAATGTGGCTGTAGTTAAGCTGTGGCTGTAGTTGTTGTTTGTTTTTTTTTTTAATTTGATTTTTAAATATGTATGTATGTATATAATTAAAAAGTATCATTGTATAAGTATTTATTTCATTGAAGTTGTTTTATGATCTATGTATGATTTGTTGATGGGTCGGTCATTTTAAGTCTAAAAGCAAAAACGTACATATTTCTTCGATCATTTAGTAGCCTATGCGCGAACGTGGAGCCTTTGAAGTGCCATACATACGCTCGTCACGTGTGTTGCGATCACGTTCAAACTTCTCATGCGAACGTTCACGCGTTTCGCTGCGCAAATGTGGTGATTTTTCCTATAAATATTTGTGAATTTTTACAAAGTTTACGGAAAGGTTTTTTAAATTTTATTTTTTTTTTTGGAGCTAAAAATAAAATAAATTATGTACCCTTGTATGATATTTATCGCGCTCACGCAAATCATCATCGCCATTTCGCACTATGTGAAAGAAAAAATTTTCAATGTATAAATGAAACTGACTTGAAAAAGTGTGCGCGATTTTACCTTCTCTACGCCGCTTGTGCTCCGAACTGGAGCTCTCCTCGAGCCTTTCTCGTTTACGTCCCGATTTGCGTTCTTTGCGTGCATCTTTCTCCTCTTCGGTTAGCTTTTCTTTGCGTTCTTTATTCTTGACACCTCGCTCTTTCTTTGTACTCTCAACCAAATCATCTAAAACCTGTTTCTGTAATTATACAAAATTAAATTATATCATATTTCTATAAAATTCCACAAAAAGCGGCGAGTTTTGTGCTTGTTTATTATTATTATTTTTTTTTTGTTTTCTTTCAAGCTTAATTGTTAGTATTAAGAGCCTAAGCGGTGCTAAGGTAATTCATTCATTTGAACTTTTTTTCTACTTGTAATTGCTTTTCTGTTATAAATTTTAATATATTTATAAATGTTTTCTTAGTTTGCAATTTACACCCACCCGCTACCCACTTACCGACCATTCTTACGCCTCAGCTTATGACCAACGACAAACAACAAAACAGCACAAGTAGAATTAGAAATGTAGGCAGCGGAAAGAGAGGCGTCACAAAATGTTAAGAAGGGAAATGTTATGATTGAACGCGTTAGACAAATCGATTGTTTTGCAAAGTTAGCTGTGACTGTAGCTTAACGGCGCATGTTCCTTATTTTCGCCGGCTGTTTGCTGATTTATATATATACTTTGAGCGCAAAGATGTTGTGATTTTCAAAATTTCATTTTAATGTTTGTGTCTTGTTTCTTAAGTTGTATTGGAGAAAAAGATGCAAACAATTTATTGTGTCAATGATGATTGCAGTTCAAAGTTGCAGCAGAAAAGTATGTAACAATCCAAGATTTCATCAAGTTTGATTTTTCCAAATCATCAGGGTCCAGCATACATATGTATGTACATATATATGTATATTGTCGAAGAAATTTAGCTGCCACAGGAAAATTTGCAGCAAAACCTGTTTAGATTTTATTTTTCTCGCTGTGATTCCTCTCCCAATGTTGAACTAATTCGTTGCCACACATTTTCACTTCATTTTAGATAGAAATTTGTTCGATTTGCGTGCGTCCGTCCTGCTAATTGTGGTCCAAACATCATAAAACACATCCTTCATGTCAATTTTTTCAGAATGCTTCAGCTGAAGTCCTTCGCCGGCAATAAATTTGAATCGTTTCAGTAACGTAGACTAAACTGGGTATCTTAGTTGTATCGATATTTTTTCTTATCCTGTCCAATTGTGAGAAATAATTTCCACTTCCAGATCTCTTATTGGTATAGCATGTTGTGGCTGATATTTTGCAGTGTGTTCCAGATGCTACGAAGTGCCGTGTTGGTAAAAAAAACTCCATGTTAAATAAAAAATATAGGAATTCATCATCGATCTCTAGCACGTAGCGTTGTTCCTGTCATCTGTTGGATGTGTCGAGTAGTCCACGCTGTTCCTATATCGTCAAGTGTGGCATGTCAAGTAAGAAGCCGTTAATTTTAACTCGTTCCCCATACAAATCGTCAATGTGTATATGCTGTGCTTGAAGCCACTGCCTATTGTGTTGAGCGTACTCATTTGTCCCTTGCTAATGCCTTTCATCTTTTATTCGATATGTTGAAATGCTATTTCGAGTTGGAAAAAGTGCTATCGAAGAATTGATGAGTGGAGTTCATAATGTTGTAGCAAGAAGATAGAGAAACGGATGACTAATCATATTTTCTCATTGTTCCCTTGATGTGTTTAGAGCGTATTTGTTGTAACATCATTGTAACCATTCCTCGCAAATAATTCGGATTCAGTCGATTATTGTGTTATAAGTTGCTTTATCCGCGACTTCTAAGGGTGCTTGATGATTGATTCATTGTAGTTTTTTTTCTGTCTTAAAATATTTGGGTCCAAGTTTTGCCGCCATAACGAAAGCTTGTTGTTAAGTGATACTTTCGTGATTTTCTACAATGATATTTATTAGTTAAATCCGCTGTTGTCATCTGTGTTCGCTTTGAAGTTGTGAGATGTTAATAGTTTCGAGTGAATTTCATTTTTATGTACCATCCTCCCTCCTTCGCCGGAATACAATGCCGCTTCACTACTCTGCTGTCGACTTAACTCGCCGCTGCATCCACTCGAATTAATCGCCAAAACATGTTAATAATTGCTTTCATTTAGTTAATAACCGCTGGGGTGCAGAAATAAATAGAAGTTTTCGCACCTCGCTCCGTGCAGCCTCTTGTTGAACTGTTGCAGTGATTACAAATAGTTGTTTCTGGCAGTCCACTGTTGCTCCTATATAACTAGTTAGTTCACATTTCCAAGCGAATTGTAGAGTTGATCGTAATTTTATCTCATACACATACATACATACTAATTGAACACTTAATTAATTCATACTTATTAACTATTAATTGTGTTTAAGTACAAGAGTTTTTTGTTATAAATAAAAATAGTTTATAATGTATCACATTTAAAAAAAAAAATAATTTAAAAAAAATTTTAAAAAAGTACAATTCGTTTCTTCACTTGTAAATTGTTTCCTAATAAGTAAACGTGTTTATATGTACATATATCCAAATTTTTCTAACAATTCATTATTTCTTTTTTTTATTTTAAATAGTAATAGCAATTTGTTGAAAGTCTTTTCAATTCCTATTTTCTTAAGCTCAAGTTGTGTTATTTAACAAAAAAAAAAAAATTCAAAAAATAAAAATCGTAACACTTCATTTCTTAACATCTTACATACACACAATTTCAAGTTCATATAAGCAATTCATTGTCTAGCATAATATTAAAATCTTCTCTGGCTCTGCTTCGTGTGCCGGTGTGCGAGCGGTGGTATTTGTTGAATCAATGACAATGGCAAGATTTATTATCACGTTAAATTGTTGCTTTGTTTGTACGCATGCTTGTCTTGCATGTTTTACAATCGACTGCTTTCTAATAGCTCCGCTGCTCGTTCAACGTAAACCGTTAACATTTAATATTGTTAAAAAATTTTAATTTTTGTTCTTTAGTAGTTTAAATGCTGATTTGTTTTTGATATTTTTAGATTTTTTTTTTTTGGTCTCTCCTCTCTTCCTTTGTGGACATCTGTCTATCAATAACTGTTACTGTTATTGTTTCTGCTGTTTTTGTTGTAGTTGATAAATGCGCAAGTATCACATTATGTAGTAGTCGTTGTTGCGGCACATTGTTGTAGTTGTAGATTGCACTTGCAAATAGTGCAACTGTAGTGTCAAATTGTATGGCTTTAAAGCTTCAGCTGCAACTCCACGCAAAGGCCGTCTGTCTCTCTGTCTTAGCAACTACGTTTGCACCAAAATACTAACCTTTGAGTTTGACGAAGTAGTCGTCGAAGATTCCACTTTGCGGCGTTTCGTATCTGTAATAGGGATATGCATTTATACCAAGAACTCAGCGCATGACAACGCATTCAGCAACAATTTTGCCTAGGTTGTTTTGTTTATTTGTTTGTTCCTCTTCAAGAATGATAGAGAAGAAGATGGCGTCTTTCGGGGTACCGTTGCTCAAAACTTTTTTGATTTGACAGTTGAGTGATGTCAAGATAGCGACAGCGTTGCCACAAAGATTTTAATTTAATACCAAAACGCTAAAAAAAAATACGCAACCCAGAAAAATGTTACCAAAAGTCGTTTAACTCGTCAAAACCGTCAACATTTTTTTTATCTTTAAACGGCCGATATTGAAACGTTGAATTTAATCTAACCTATCAGCTGTGTGCTGACTACTTTGTTTTGTTTGCAACAACATTAATTGAACTGAGTATAACTAAACTTATTTTAAACTGAGTTTAACCAACACTCATAATATAATATAGCAAATATTAATAAGCAAATTTCTTGTGCAATTGTAGGAAGGTTAAAAGTTCTAAATTTTTTCAGTTTTGGTAAAAAATTACCAATGTGGCAATACTGTTCTGCGGTCGCTCTTCCATTTTTACTCACTTTCGCTCATTCCCTATGGTGACGTCACGCATTTTGGGAAGGCTCAATCTTCATCTCTATCATTCTTGGTACTTCTTTTGTTATCTCTTACCTTTTTCATATTCAATAATATCCTGACTGCGTCGATGCATCGACGAACCATTGCTCTCATTCGATACCGAACTTAAATCCCTTGCACGTTCCCGCTCTCGCTCTCGCTCCTGATCCCGCTCACGTTCGCGCTCATACTCATGATGCTCATGCTTACTCTCGATGATTTCAATTTGCTCCAGAGCCGGCGATTCCAGGCGATAGCGTTCTTCGCCACGTCGCTTCTCGCGTTTGGAACGTGTCGAAATCATAGTTGTACTGCTGCTGATCACGCTGCCGCTCCCACCGCTGCCGCCGCCGCCACCGCCACCTCCTATCAATTCCAATTCATCATTATGAGAGCGGTGCTCGCGTTCGCGCTCTCGCTCTCGCTCTCGTTCACGTAGTTCACGTTCCTTTTCCCGTTCGCGCTCTCGCTCTCTTTGTTCGCGTTCACGCTCACGTTCACGTTCACGATCGCGCTCGCGCTCACGTTCTCGTGTGCGCTCTTCCTTTTTGACATCCTTCAACGAACGACTGCTGCTACGGCGCTCAGCGTGTTCGCTGCGATCGTTGATTACAATTGAAGAGGATCTCGACTCCAAGTCATTGTTTGAGTTGGTAGAAGTAATGCTTGTTATCGGCTCGCGATCCATTTTAATGATCTGCTTCACCACTTTTTCTTTCTCGCGTTTCTCTGTTTTATAAATAATTTTCTTATTATTACTGAGTATTATTTTCGTAAAAATTGTCAAAACTTACCCAACTTCACATCACCGTTGCTCACTTGCTTTGTCAAAGCGGGCGTAGCAACAATTTCATTTTGCATCGTTGTTATTAGTTGCACTGCTGGCGCGGGCTTGGTAGACACATCCACCAGATTAATTATATTTGTATTGGCTGTTGTACTGCTGGATGTTGTTGTTGCGACAACCGCATTAGCTGACACACCTGACGCGTTTGACGCCAATGTTGTGACACTTGCCGCTGCTGCAGATGCTGTGGCTGCTGCTGCGGTAACAGATTCAACACGTAGCTGACGCTCGGTGACCTGATGGAAGTCACTCTCTTTTATCATTTGCGCTGCTTTCGTTTTCAACTGTCCAATATAACTGGAGGCGATGACAAACAAATCGGGACGCTTACTCTTCTCCTCCTCGCGCACTTTCTCCACTTTTCTTTCAATGATTTGTGCAAGTTTTGCTAGCACAGGATAATGCGGCAATATGCGCATGAGAATAATAAGTGCATTTCGTATTTGCATATAATCTTTGGAGTCCAAACAGAAGACAATTGCTTTGGTGATTTTATAATGCCACTTATGGCACACATGCCGATAGTTTTCATAGCCGACGTGATCGTTTGCCTCGGAGAATTGATTGCTAACACGAAATTTGGTGACGAAGCCGGGATAGTTGGCGCATTCCTTGTTGAAGACAGCCTGATCGGCATGCCAACGCATTACAGTCTCGAGCATGGCGCAGAGAAAACGACCATAGCGAGTGGCCTCGTTTTCCGTGCAAGATGTTACCGAGTAGGTGATGTCGCAGAATATCTATTAAAAAATAAAAATAAAAAAACGCATATGAATAGTTTCAGAGAACACAGAGAGAGAGGTGTTCGAAAAGCGTGACCACTTACACGATCATAGCAGAGCAAAGTGGAGAAATTCGCAGCCTTCAAATTATGTATAGTGTGTACAAACTTCGCGCAATAGAGCGCATCGAGGGCAGTAAAGGTGCATCTATTTAATAAAATTAAATATAAACGTTTTTTTGGATCATTTTTTTTTTGTTTATTGCAGAGATAAAAATAATCAGCAATTTACTTTTTTCATATAAAACTGAAACTTAGGAAGATTTTGTTCAATACAAAACTTAAATGGACCGATCAGCGGGGATGCTATGTAGCTCGACTCAATGAAACAAATTTGTTTGAATTCGATATTTTTGAGAATTTGCCAACATACGAGTGAACAAAAAATTGTAATTCAATAAATTTATTTCGGAATCGAATTTTTTTTTAATTGCATCTTTTGCTTTATATTATTGTGTAATAAATTCTTGACAATTTTTGCTTATTTCTTTTCATATCTGATAAAATTTCTGGTTTTTTTTCGATCAAATTTAATCGATATATTGTGATCTCGTAAAGGAATTTTTTGTGCGGAGAATCAGATATACATACATAGTACACGATTTAGAAAATACAGAGGTTGCGCCTTCCGCAAACCGCTATCCGCTCTCAGCAAATTTGACAGAATCAGCTGTTTATGTTATGTCACAGAACGCGGTTAGTTTTGTTTGTATGTTTGTAAGCATACAATTGTTTGTACTTAAATTCAATACTTAAAAGCGATTTTATTTAAAATAAAGTTATTAAACATGAAGTGCGCAGTGTTAAGTGTTAAATCACAGAGTCTATCAATGATACGGGGCTATAAAACTCGCTAAAAATGATGTGAAAGTGTAGCTGTGCGCACTTGGTAGCAAGTTAAGCTTCTTTTGTCTCCTAATGCTGCAATGCAGTTTTTTTCAAAGCATCCAATCAAACACAGTGCATAAATGAAGTTATTTGAATATAAATATGTTGCATAAAGTGCCGAAATTGGTAAAAACTTTAAAATTTAGAAATCCTAGCATAACCTAACCTCACATTTTTGTTTACAATTTCTTTCGATTCTCAGTAAAACCATGTTCGTGACGTTGCACGCATTTTGCCTTCACATCATTTTTCGTCGGGAAGGCGCAGTCTTGTATACCTGTCGTTCTTGTACATAGTATGTATAAAAATGAGATATCAAACTAAAGGGCTTGATCTGAAGATGTGCCATTAGATTTTGTTTTCCGAAAGGGTTGCCACCTGTTCAACGATTAAATTTAAACTACTTCAGAATTTAAAAAAATGCTACTTTCAACGTCATTGATGTTTCTTTAGGAATTCCCCAGGGTAGCCACCTTGGTCCGATTCTGTTTTGGCTATTTATAAACGGTATTTTAAATCCAAAAACTATTTTTATTTTTTGCTTTCTGGTGGCGCTCGTTTCATGATCTTTCCCCTTACGCTAGTCTTTTAAAACTTATAAACCTCCCCACTTTTGTTAGTCACAGTGCATTGCTATGAATAATATTTATGGTGCAATTGCTCGCAGGATCAACTTCTAGCTTATACCTTCTAGCCCAAGTTAATTTTAACGTTCCTTCTAAAGTATCCAGACATTTCAGATGTCTGTGTCATGATTTCAACACTCACTGCGGCATTTTTATATTTCGGACTCGCTTTCAGCAAAAAAACAAAACTATACTGTCCTCTCTCTCAATAAATGAGTGACTATCGAGGGACGTTCGCGTAGCGAAAACTATCAGCTTTTAGCGTTCGCGTACACAAAAAACTTGCAAAGTCTGAGAAATTGAGAGAGCAAAGTGGCATTTCATTTTGAAGTGAAACTGTTGGTTTCTGTTGAAAAAACTTTTGCTAGCGGGAGTTTGCCAACAAGAAAACAGCGGATCAAAAACAGCTGATTGCAATCTAGATGAATAAGAAATTTTTGTTTAAGAATTTTAAAGTTGAAAATTATAAAATATGAGCGCAAAAATCAAGTAAATGTTAATTTGTTAGTTTCCTCAGTAGAATGTTTCGAGAAAACACTAATGCAATGTTTTTCATTTTACATATTTGGATGCGGACAAGAATTCAATCAGCTGTTTGTTGAATTTAGCTATTAAAGTTCTAAACGAACGTACGTTATAACATTTTCGGACATGCAGCTGATGAATTGTATTGTATAGCTGAGCAGTTTTGGATCTGGGCGCTTTTCCCCCCGACTCGACACAAAAAAAAGTTCGTGCGTCAAGCAAACTGCACCCCTCGTTTGATTGGGCGGAAGGAGGGTAATCGTTGGGCTTAATAATAATAATGTGATTTTTTAAAATGGCTTTGAAAATGTCTTCTTGCTAATTAAGAAAGCTTTAATTTAAAAATTTTGACTTACTTCACAAGTCGAATTTAAATTAATTACACACGTAAAATTATATATTAACATATGGGTGTCAAACGAATGAGTTGCCATCTATTCAGAAAGTCATAAACGTCACAGTCCAGAATTGAGAGAGAATCGGAGAAATCATAAATTAAAAATGTGAGGTTAGGATTTGTAAATTTTAAAGTTTTGTGAGTTTCGGCACTTTATTCAACATATTTATATTTAATTAACTTAATTTATGCCCTGTATTTAATTGGAAGCGTTGAAAAAAAATTTAAGAGCAGCATTGGGAAACTTGAAACGAAGTCTGCGGCTGCACTTTCGCAAGTTTTAAAGCCCCGTATCAAGGGTAGATTTTTGTGACCTATTTATAACTGAATACCGCAAACATACAAACGAAAAGAAAATGATTGTAAACAGATGATACTGTCAAATTTACTTTGCTTTTTGGGAATTTCTGTTAGCCTGTAGCCTGTGGAAAGTTGCTCTTCTAAACCAATTGTAAAAGCGCAAATATTATTTTCTCATGGCATATTAAAATAATTGTATTAACATTAAAAAAGGAAATGTATTGAACAGATTCGTTATGAACAAAATGGACTTTTTTTAAAAGGGTGTTTCTTTGTCAAACTAATTCTGAAACGCTGCATATGAGTTTGTTATTCATTTTTTTGCTTTAGTTCGCAATTATTTCCCATTGATTTTGACGTACCATTTTCAGTAATAATTATTTTAAACATAAAAACCGCAGATTCCGGTACAGCAACAACAACAAGTGTGATTCAAAATTTTTAAATCCAAAAATAATAAGGACCAAATCGTGACTCAAAAATAGAAATCACATAATAACGATTATATTGATCGAAATTGAAACTAAAATAGAATAAGATTAAAAAGGAAATTTTAACGAAAAAAATCAAACGAAACTATGTATAAAGTGTAAATAATATTTTGTTACATTGTAATATTCCTGTTTTTTATTTTTTGTCATAAAAACTTTACCTTGGAAAGAGGCACAACTGCAGGAATTGTGTAATGGTTTCATTTTTCGCCGATTTGGCAGAGCGCGAAAGGAACCAGTTGTCCTTTTGTTGTTGTAGACGTTGCAAAATCTTATCGACATGCTCCTGCTGTTTCTTACGCTCATCCTGCAATTTATCCATTAAAGCAATATAACGTTCCTGTTCCTTTTTATTCTTCGAAGCATTCTGAAATATTAAATTTTGTTAGTTTATTCAATAAAATTTGTATAAATTACTTAAGAGGATTCGCAAGGTGACGTAGTAGTAGTCAATTTAAAAATTATAAAATTTGTAATTTCTACGACACTTTTACGAGACCTTTTAAAAATGTCAAATATTTAAGGCGCATTACCGAATCCTTGGATTCTGCTGCTTGTAGCGAAAGTTGTTTTAATTTCGAAATTTCTTTCTGATAACTCTCGGCGGGCACTTGCAAATCATACATACTGAGCGACCAAAAGGTCACCAAAAATTGTGGACTAATATCCTCCCAAACTTTTGGTCCATGCAGTGGACGCACAGATTCCACAATAGGATTCATAATTAAATTGGTGGCTTCTAAATATTTTTGCAATTTTTGATTTGTAGTCAATTTTTTGGCATTAGGATCGGCCTTGCGCAACTGATCGTACTTTTGCTGTTCGTTTAAAAAAATTAAATAGAAAAACAAATTTATTAGTTTGAAATTACGGTTACAACTTAAAATATTTCTTACATTAATTTGATGAGTAAACATTGGGCGCGCCAGAAAGAATGCCACATCTGTATTGATGTGATACTCCTGCAACATGGCGATGATCGATGGCAGCCGTTCGACATACTCATCCACCGAATAAGTGGAGCCAAGGAATGTGCCGAATTGTACTAAGGTGTCCTGACATTGGTCATAAAGCTTGCCCACAAGCTTCAGATGACTTTGTGCCGTTTCGCGATAGATCACACAGTGCTTTTGTTGTGCCATTAGCAAGCAAATGGCAACTGCCAAGTCGTTATTGGCAAGCGCATCTTTCAGGCGCTGTGATGACTTCTTCGTATTACGCACCTGACTGAAGTAGCCGGCCTGAAATTAAAAAAAAAAAAAGAAAAAACAAAAATCCCTAGTTATAAGCAAATTTTAGTGGTGTGTGCATTCATTATAATACTCACCTCGCCACGCAGTAATTCACCACCACACATGGCATTTAAATGCTCATTAGTCATTTCTTCAGCCGACTCAACGCCGGCCATTTTTTGCACGATTTCCTTTAAGATTAGCAGATCCAAGCTAGTTTTTTTTTACATAAAAAAAGGCAATTAAGACATTTTTTAACAATTTTTAATTTTTCTTACAAACCTCTTTTGCGATTTCAACTGGTTAGCAACATATTGCAAGAGACCGCTCAATTCTATGTTGTACTTCTTAAAAATCGCACCGCAGAAGGAAGCTAAGCTTTGCAGCCACAGTGAGATCGAAGTGCCATCGTGCTTGAAACGATCCCTATCAGCCATAGCTAGCGCTTCAATGAGGCAATAGCCCAGACAGTCAAATGATAGAGATGTGAGATATTTTAATGAATCCACTACCGGACCGATTAAATTGTCATAGATTTGTATTTGCAGTAAAATCTATAAGAAACAACATAAAACAAAAATAATTGGTATTGGGGCCTTTAATTTATGCTAACTTATAACTTACATAGTCGAAGAGGAAGCCAGGCGCACAATGACTTTGTTTGCCAATAAGACGGCCCACTGGCTTTACATTCTCCTTGCTGACACGCTTCATTAACGCTTTTATATTTTTATGCGCTAGGCCACGGCGACGTATTAACACCGGATGCACTTGATATGTGTCGTTCTTCCAACGTGCATACAAACTGTAGCTGTTTTGTAAGACAATAAAACAATTTAATTTAGTTAAATACTTCCAAATATTAACTTTAATTTTCCACTTACCGAAAATGATACGGGAAAAATTTCAACACAGTCCAAATCTCTTCCGCCATCGGGCAATTACAGTCTAGATAGGAAAGCGCTGGCAATATGGCTGCATCCATAATAGTCATCACCTCAAAGTAAAGTGTTTCCGCGTCGGTATTTGGCATAGGCGCGTTCAGACTATCCACCCCCATTTCGGTCATTATTGTGCGTAAAATGCGTATAAGTTTATACATGAGCACTGTGTCGAAATGCAAGGCAGGACCGAGTGCAATCACCATGGGTATGGTGTAGTTGCGCAATTGTGAAAATTCACGAGCTTGCAATTTTTGCAACAATTTCTTATCATCAGCCAATTTGGAACGACGCGATTTTGTCTTGAAACATTTCTCCGTGTACACAAAATCGATGGAAATGTGTATTAGTTCGGCGAGTGCACGTGCGATGTGTTCATGCACTATAACCGATTGTTCGGGTAATTTTTTGATAATTTTTAAAGCATTTTCCCAATCTCCTACTCTAAGGAGACCTTCACACAAACCGAACTTTTGATTGGCAAAATATTTTTCCTGTGCAAAAGTAAAATTAAAAACAAGCAATCACCATTTAAAGCATTTAAAATAGGTTACCACATCATATGGCTTTTCCACTTCGGGCTCCACCTGTTCTTTGTCCTTGTTGGTCACAATGATATTTAATTTGCGCACGAATTCTTTTGCGTCCGCTAGATCGCTCTCCCATTCACTTATAATCGTTTTATCGACGGGTGTGAGCTTTATAATTAAAAAAAATAAAAATAAGTGCCGTCCCATTGTAACTTTCAAGCAAATTGCACTTACCCATTGATAAATATCATGCAACTCGATGACGCCGTACTTCAAAAGCAGCGAGCAAACGTGAAATAATGAACGCGGCGTTCTTGTGTCGGCGAAGTAACGAAACTTGTAACCGAGTACCTCACATATAATTGAACCGTTTGGCATATACGCACGCAGCAATGGTATAAAAAGATGCCTTCGCTCTGGACGTGTTTCAAAAGATTCAATTATTATATCAAGCACACGATTTGGGTCCAAATTGAAGCAGCCTGTATTTACAAATATAAAAAACAACAAAATAATAATAATTATTTACAAAAATGTACGTATTTTTACGATTTCGAATCATCGTACCTATAAGTGATTTAATAATATCCATTATACTAGTCGCAGTCACACCTTCCTCAAAATCCTGATTTAACTCAGTGATAAGTTTGGCGTAGCCCTCGCTTTCCTCCCGAAAAAGATTAAAGCGACGTTGCTTATAGCTTAAAATAATAATTAATATTATTTAATTCACATATTGCATTCTTAGTGCGCAATACTCACTATAGCTTTGTTTTTATTTTTATAAATTTGGTGTAAAACACCTTATTCTTTACTATTCCTACATCCTGTAAAGTGTCTATTTCTAAACGCTCCTTTATCAACTTATCCGAGATCACTTTGTCAAGATCTTTTATTATCTGACTAAACATAAGACGCTCCTCTTGTATGCCATCGGTCATCAGTGAAGTCTCCGCATCCAATATGTTAACAATGTCCAGAATAACCGATGGAAAATCCGTATGTAGTGTCTACGGTGGTAAGACAAATATTTTGCAAGCCATATTAATTATATTCACTTATATTTATGTTATATATACACGCAAGCAAACATGTTTTCATCCTTTAACTTACCACAACATCTGCCAAAGTATTCAGCACAGTATCTTTTTTCAGCGTACAGCGTAGTCCATGCCATAACAAATCATAGATTGCCCTGGAGATTCCAAATTTAAACTCGTCATTTTTTCCGAAAATTGGATTATCATTCTCCTTCACTTGTTGTTTTAAGAACTTCAAACTAGAATAGAAATATTTTCGTTTAAACAACGTTGTAGTAAACACATTTCACTCCAGCTACTATTTCCAGTCACATACAATTCATTTTTTCCCGTCTTTTCAAAGTTCTTAAATACATCCGCACTGAGCTTCGCGTCCATGCTGTATCTGTGGCGTCCCCCAACTGTTGAAGAAGCGATTGCTACTGTAGTCGTAGCGGCGTTGATTCCCGGAACAGCCGTGCTGTTGTTAATGGTCAAGACGATGCCACCACTGCCACTGAAACTGCTGTTGTGTGTATTTTTACTATCCGCATGCGGCGCTACTCCCGACGACGAAGCTGTTGATACAACACTACTGCCACTATTACTGGCACCAACACCACCTGCCCCAGCCGTCTGCGCCTTCGTTGAGGTTCGCAATCGCCTCATACAGTAATTAACAAACAAATCGCAATAATTATATTAAGATCACAGCGTCAAAGTACACTACACGTTTTCTACACTTTTCCCGTAAATTACACACAAATCTAAAGTAATTCTTCCTAAATTAAAAGGTGTGAATTTGATCATGTACCACAAATTAAGCGTTTTGGCTGTCAAATGCAATTTCTATATCTGGTGACATATGTCAACTTAGAGAAGAAGAAGCATATAATTATTTCTTTGCGGTTTGAGACTTTGCTAAAGAATAAAAAAATATGTGTAGCGATTTAAATGTTTTTCATGATTTATCTGATCAAAGAAAAAATTTAAATGGTCACGTTGTTTAGTTATAATTAAGTTGTTATTTAATTAAATCAAGTTGTACTGTACTACATTTTTTAAACTAGAAATAACATATATGTTTTCTGGACTGACTTGTACATGATTGTGAATGACATCAGCTGACTTATTGCCAGAGTTTCAGTGCAAGTTGAACTTTGTTTATCCTTTAAACTAACCCCCAAATTTACTAAGCGGTCACAGTCACTATTAGAGACAAAAGTCGCAATTTTAGACCAGTTGGCATCCATTAGACTAAAAATAACCCCCAGTTGACATTCATTAGATTTAAAATAAAGCCTCTAGTCTCAAAATTGTGACCTGGTGATGAGCAGGTAACAAAAAATTTAAATACAAGCAAAGAAAAAAAAACGTGAAAGCGAGGAAAAGTAATAATCTTTAGCTTGTTTTGAGACTTGATATTATACCAACTTACTGAATTCGGGAATTAGTTTAACTTATCAGCTGTTTACAAAACAATCTTTGTTTACATTTTATATAATATTCTAATTTATCCAATTTTGCGTTTATGTGATTTAGAAACATAATCCGTATGTACATATGTATGTACATCCTCAGCAATGGGATATTGTGCTATAAGACGGGGAAAGGTCGAATTATGTTTTTACCAGTGAGTATTTCCATAATTTGTGACCAGGAGAAATGCTTCCTGAGAATCCATTGTAGTAAGAAGCGTCTTTCACTAATTGCGTTGAAAACAAATGTGTTTTTCATGCAAAATGTAGAAACGCCAACATTTTATTTACATTTAGAATTATCAAACTCGTCAAATTCGATTATCTATTTTGAAGGGTGATGGACCACAACAAATCACAAAATATACCCCAGGGTTGCATTTTCTTCAATGCTGCTACCTGTTTAATGTGCCTTGGTCTGCAGTAATTTAATTTGAAGTCGTTATAAATGTCATATAGAGCCAACATCTATGTATGTACATATATATTCAGCGAATGTTTCGCTGTATAACATTCATAATTAAATGTT
The DNA here is from genome assembly GCA_963971545.1 of Philophylla caesio. Classification (NCBI taxonomy): domain Eukaryota; kingdom Metazoa; phylum Arthropoda; class Insecta; order Diptera; family Tephritidae; genus Philophylla; species Philophylla caesio. The sequence goes on from OZ020609.1 coordinate 95,714,632, forward strand.
ATAAATTGTAAATCAGGTGAATTCGAATGCTAACAATTTTGAAATTTTAATACAAAATTAAATACCGACCCAATAGTTATGTCGCTAACACCATTAATTTAAAGTAAAAATTAAAATAGTATTAGTTTGTGTTGAATACTCCTCACGAAACGTAGCGCATAAATAAGATTTTAAATAACATTTGCTTACCTTCTATAACCACTCCATTTTCAAGACTTTCAAAACCCGATCGCTTTACTTTCGTCCTACGCAAATGTTGCAGTGAAAAAACTTCTATTGAAATCATCTTCGAATGTAGGTCCCACTATTTGTAGTACAAAACAAGACGCACTACAGAAATTTTAGAATAAATATTATAGGTAGATCATTATCTTGCAATGTTTCGGAAAAATTTGTAATTTGCTAATTAAGTACTTTGTTTTAGTAAAAGTACTAGTCTACCGATCTAAGAAATACCGAGTTTGGTACCCAGCTTGGATGGCAGATTATTTTTTTTTATTAATGAGCAATACCCTAACATACCTAAAAAGTTCGTTACGACTCCTAATATTTGATGAACTGTCGAATACTTAATAATAACACTTATAATGAGGCAAGTATGAACAAAAATTTTAATATTTCTACATACATACATAAGCACCTATTATTATCGTGAGGTTTTCGGTATTTTGCAGCACCGTAAAATACCTACGTTTATTTGAGTAACCACCTCCTGCGTTATATGGGCCATAATCGTAGTCAAGTTAAAGCCGGCTCTAAGGTTACCATCAGCTTTTTTAAAAGATATCTTATCGAAAAGTATGTCAAAAAGCTGCTACTAACTAACTAGTGTGTATGCATATACATATATATAAATATGTATGTACATATGTATGTATTAATTGCTTTTTTGTGTAGAAAAGGTGTCGAATTACATTTCTTTTTGCTTTATAAAGAGACTTTAAAATTTTGTCCCGCAAGTGCAAAATGTATTTAGGTATGTAGGTATGCATTCTTTTTTTAATTGCTCTTTGAACTAAGGTTTCACAAATCAAATTTCACTATAATTTGCCTTTTCATGCATCAAGAACCACGCCCACAATGAATAACAGTTTTCTGCTCTGTTGCTTCCTCGACTTGCCATAATTACTCCCCTTTTAAAAGATACTCGTTGATTAGTGTTCAGTGTGCCGGTGCGAAACGTGAGAGGGGTACAAATAAAAGCGAATACTATCAACATTTGGCCACACAGCAAGCGGCAAGCCAATTTATAGTACCCGTCACACTAACCATTCGCTATGATTTCCATGCCCATCGGCAAAGGGGTGGGCAGAGCAGTAGCCATTCAATAACGTCTTTGATTCACTAAAGCGGGTGGGTAACAACCATGGCACGTTCATAATATTCATTGCCATGTCTCAATTGGGGTTTGGCACAACACAAAAGAACAAATTACCGATTGTTATGCAACAACAAAAACATTGAACGCACTTAAGACACACCACCAACGGACGCCGGTTGGATTTGGGCTACGCTTGCCGTGCCTCTAGCGGCCGAACCCAAATAGCGAACAGCGAACGAGACCCCGCCAAAACAGTTTCGCTTCCCTCTTTTCTACCAGGCGAACAGAAAACGAGCACATGTATTGACCGGCAAATAAATGGAGAAAATGACTGCTGTTTGTTAGTGGGTACATGCAAGAGTGGCCAGATTGTACATAATAAAAATGTTCTTAAAATCTTTAAAGTTAAATTTCTTACATATACAACATTGTATTGCTAAGGATAAGTGGGAATTTTTTCTAAACTATCCATGGCTGTAAGATTTTTTCCAATTTTAAACCACGCCATATTAACCCTGTCATATTGGATCATTATTGGGTATCTCGACAGTTTGTCACATTTTAATTCTTTCCATTTGGCACCATTCAAAGACTTTTCGTCATGGCCTTTCACACCATGTGCCAGAGTGAGAGTGTTGCAGAGGCGGAAAAGGCGTTAGCAAATGTATAGAGTGAACGAGATGACATGTGGGGCAGTGCTATGATAGCAGAAGCACATCAGCTGAGTTGTTATTGTCATCGAACAGACGCATGGGGAGAGACATCATGAAACAGAGCATGCATGTTGAATAAAAGGTTTGGTTTTATGTTTCATGCGGCAGGGGTCGTCGAAAACAGCTACACCTGTTGGCATGTATGTATGTACATATGAATTTACATATGAACATGCTCAAAAAAAAAGAATCTAAGAGGAGAGTGTGTTAGGTTTGTAGGGGGAAAATGTACGTTTGCTGGTTTGTTACCTTTGTAAATATGTATGAGTGAAGGAGAATAAATAAGCCGCATAAAATTCGCCTGTTACTTTGATCGCGGTGTGTATGTCCTGACCAAGCTTTGCATATGGATTAAAAATTGCTAGAAATATAATGCGATAAACATACATACATAACATACATACATAGATATTTTTCAGAATTCTAATTTTTTACTTACTTAGGTAAATAATATTTAAAGTTCTCGAAAATGTGAAATAAAATAGAAATTTTAACAACCGATTTCCAAAGCACATACCTAAAAGTTGCGAGTTACCCATGATTATGGTTCACTTTGTTTTTATACAATACACGTTACACATTACACATTTGCGTAAAAATGGATAATATGATTGTTGGCCAAAGGGTAATTCTGATTTAAGCGCTTGAAATGTTTCAAAGTTGGGAATAGCCGAAAGTTCTATGTATGTATATGGCAGCGCTTTAAAATTTATTGACATTTTTCATTTCTTGGACAGTGATGTGCTAATCAGTCACGTTTTAATATATACCTATACCTATACCTGAAAAGAACCACACTCGTTCCACTTCTCCAATTCGTTACATTAGCCTTTATACTATGTTTCCACGCCACATGATTCGCTCTCACTAACCGAATCCACTTGATTCCCCATACAAATTTTTGTGAGCGAATCATCTCATTTGTAGTTGATTCAAGCTGAATCACCATGCGAAAAACGAAAAATACGATGCCGTACCTTATTTTAATCGCAAATTTATCGAAAATAGCTGCCAAAGTATATATAATTAAAAAAAACACAAAAATTAAGCAAACAAGAAACAATTAAATGCTTAAATGGTTCCAAATGTTGAGTTTGTGAAGAAAATAATCATGTGAAAGAGGTTGTTGGGCAAACCAAGAGTGAATGAAGACGCTAAAGTATGTAGGTACATACATATGTATGTAAGTATTACAACAGCAACAGATATGCCAAACGAATTACGAATGTGTCGTGTAAACGGAGTGATTCGCCATTCATAATTCAAATAGTGAAACACTTGATTCACATGCCGTAGAAACGCCGTTTAATATCTACTAGAAATGAAATTCACTTTGTACCGAGTATTGACATTTACTTTTGATAAAGTTCACGAAGAATGTTGCAAGCAAAAAAGTACTGGCTAATGACAACTCTACTGAAATTTCAAATAAATAATGTAGTTTTCAAAAATTATTTTAAAAGCTCTTAGTATCAGTTTAAGAAAAGTATCAAACTATATTTGTAGGTACATATGTACATATGTATTCCCAAAAAAAAAAAATAATTTGAGAGTTTCAGGGAGGCAGAGTTTCCATTGTAAAATCAAAGACCTTAGATATATATAAATATATATATAGTATGTATATACATATGTACATATATACATATATAGGTAGTAATTAATTGAACATACTCGTATCTTACAAAAAGTTATTCAAAAACAATTTGCCTTTAAAACAAAACGATTTTTTCTTTGAATCATAAGTAGACAAACTTTATTTAAAACTTAGAAAAGGAAACCTAGGGATTACGAAGTTTAAAGTAGATATAAAACTTTTACTAAATCCAGAAGCCTTTTGGGAGGAATAACAAAAATATAAATATGTATGTATACATTCTATATATGTACATATGTATGTATGTATATTCATACAAATATATTCTGAAAAGCGGTGCGGTGCTTAGCTTGACTAAACTACAATGGCTACAGAGATGAAATATTGTATATCAAACGAAAGGCCTTGGTGTGTACATTTGCACAAAATTATCAAATTGAAAATCGGTAAGTTCCTGAGATATTTGCGAGGAAAGTTATACAAATTTTCATATTACATTTTTTTAATTTAAAATAAAGATGGCAATTGTTCTTAAGAAAAAAGTAAAATCGTTGAGTCAAGCACATCCGATTTTCGGGGATTAAATACTAATATACCTAACTGTCACAGACGGCCTAATAGAAGTTGGTGCCCAGTAAATGGAACTTCTTAAGATGTTATTGAACATAGAGCTTAGCATTCAATCCGTCTCCCGACTAGGTAATTGGTGATAATACCGGGTAGGGTAAATGACCGTAGGAGGTTAAGTGCGGATTAAAGTCCTTCACTGACGGATTACAAGCTTTCAATGATTTGTCCATAAAAATAAATTCTATATACATACATATCTACATACACACGAGTATACTTACATATGTACTTATATTGTATATAATATGTACATTTTTACATAAGTATGTACATTTACAAATGTAAAATAACTTCATACAATTTGCATGTATGGTATGTACTTATGTATGTATACAATATTTTGCACATTTTCAACATTGCATACTCGGGGAAATAAACTTTAACGTGTGACCGACCGACCGACTCTTTTTCCCCACCACAGACATATTGAAATATGTATGCATATTCGTACATATCTTTTTATACACATATGTACATATGTATGTACTACACGTATGAATGTATGAGCCACAAGTTCGATTGCTTATTCGTTGATGGCAAACAAATCTCGTTAAACAAATATGCCAGCAGCAAGCAGCAGCAGCCATAGCATAGCATGTTTGTTCTTTGTTGATTCGCCGGTTGCATTGCAACGGCGAGTAGTCATTTTGTTTGTCCGCTTCACAGGCGTGCAGAATGTATTACATGTACGCTTGCTCGCATACGCAAAGTTTAGTAAAAAAAAAAAAAGCTCGAATTCCACATGTGTATGGTAGTAGGTGCGCATAGTATGCGCATACGAGTATGGGGCACTTAATTCCCGCCAACGCAATGATGTACGAGTAAAAAACAAAATTATGAAGCCAAGAGTGCTTTGCTAATGCAAAGAAACCGCAGAAAACAGCTGTTTGTTTGACAATAAGCGATTAAATAAAATAAGTGCGACATTATTATTCATTTGGTGTGATAAGCTACACGATTAGCGGCTAAAAAAAAAAACCATTTGAAACCGACTATTTCGCTTTTGTACAATTTAAATCCGCCATTGACGGAAATCGCCTCCATTATAGCGTAAAACGCGGTTATATTAGGCAAATGGCGTCTGTATGGACGGCACGGCATGGCCAGTCGCGAAAATCGTTGCGTACTTGCCAGTTGCCATACCACACAATAAGGCCCCATAAGCGGAACTATTCGATTCGACATTTTGTTTTGTGCCCGTCATTTTGCTTATAACACAATATTCGATTAGGCCCGCAGCGCACAGCAGCAAGCAATCATCTCCAAATCCAAATAAGATTGACGCCTATGGCGCACAAACATTAACCACGAGTAAGAGCAAGAAGTCTATTGCACTGTGAAAATCAGATTTTATGGCAACAAAATTACTTGTGTGAAGCACGAGCAACACTCACGAATCGTTTGGAAGAAGTATATACATACATACATACGCACATAACATAAGTACAGACATACATACATATGTACATGCGAATATTCTTTTCGAAGCTTAAATAACTCGTCATTTTATTAATTCACTTGCTGCAGTTGTCTGCCATACTGCTTAACTACCGACTGAGTACCTATAACCTAAACTCTTCCCAGTAAGCCACTCGGCAAGCCGCAGACTACTTACTGCTGCTACGTTTATGTTTATATAAACTTTTTCAGCTTATTGGAGGGTTAACAGCTAAATAGCGTGTTAATAGCTGTCTCTTTGTGTGCCAAAATGGGTGGAGTATATGGCATAAGAATATAACAAACAACCTATAATTATTATTGCCAACCAACAACGGCGCAGCGGTTAAGAATGAACCAGCATGAATTATATTGTGGGCGTTTAACACTTTTTCACAATCGAATTAACGGGCGCTCAGCAAAAAGTGTATGTTTTAATCGGCTCGAATAGCTATGCATGCTAAAGAAATATTGTGAACAAACAACTACAAAAAATTATAAGAAAAAGAAAAGAACAAATCTTCAAAGAACAAGTGACTGAGAATGCCTGCACAGAATGACTGTTGTAAAGAATAAGCGTTTATTTAAAAAAAAAAAGTGCAGCCTTGCATATGTATATATGTGTGTATGCATGAACATACAATGTAAGTACATATGCATGGCGGCACATACGTTTACTTTATCGCAAGTGTTGGTTTGATCGCACTCCTCCCTTTGTAAATGTTTTCTTATCAAAATCGTATACAAAAGTTCATGCACATGAAAAATCGAAATAACCGGTTAATCGTTGGTAAACAAAGTGCATACTTATTTGTGCAAAGCTTTTTGGAGGGCGTTTACTTCCAACATTTTGGATGGCGAAACATTTCCAAGGGTTATCAGCCAGTGGTTCGTAAATTAAATTAATTCGTAAACAAAATTAAATTAACATTCGAATTCCACAAAAGTTTACTTATATCATATTATCATAGACAAGTTGAAGTAGACTTTTTACTTTTCGATGAGATATACATATGTCAAAAAAAGCTTTAACTTCACTATGATGACGGCCCTATGTATGTATCTATTTACATATATGTATGTATATGCATACATACATAAGTATATGTACAGACATACAAGTTAGTTTTGGGTAGAGCAGATATTTATATGAAAAATAAAATGACGTTTAGGAACCTGAAAATTGATGAGAAAAAATATGAGGCTTCCACTGCTTGCACACAAAACCAGCAATCCTTCTCTGCAGAAGTCCGATTTAGTTTAATGGTGCCTTAACTTTCAGTACCCTGCCAGGTAGCCATCATGAGTTCTTATACTAGAAGTATTTTTGAACCTCTTTAAATGTCGTTTGAATAATATTGGATGCGACCAGTGCTTTTATTGATAATTTTGTAGGCTAATCTGATTGTCTTGCGGGTTTTGACTTTTGCCAGTGTTGTGCTGTATTTTATAGACACTACTTAGTAAATATTTCCGCATCCATGGGTCGTTTGCACTCCAAATTTTACAAGATTGTTAGCCCTTTTTGTTGCTATTAAACACTTCATGTCCTTTTATCCGTCGTTACGCTTAGCTGTTACGGGCTCCAGTAGTTTTAAAAGGCTTAAAATCTGTTAAAAGACCGTGACATCGTTTTCTATGAGTGTAAGCCCCTTTATATAAGGTATGTGACTGTCGAATGCACTCTATATACCGGTACTAGAAAAATAAATGTCTATGATTTTAGATCTTGTATGCACTGGTTCCAACCACAGAACCTGTGTAATGAGCGGCATACGGAGTTGGCAACGACGGCCGCACACATATTCCTTAAAGGTTCAAATACACTTTAGCCACACCCGGTTAACCGCTAACGAATCAACATCGCTAGATTGCATTTCCACTAAAAGGGCAATGCTGACCAACAAACAGGTTTTATCACCCTAACACAAATGCTAGCCACCTTGTGTGAATGCTGGTCACTCGCTACACGCGGTGGCCAACCGAGTTCCGCGTTTGTGTTGGGTTAAATATTATTTGTGGTTGGCGCGAGACCAACTTTTGCTTAAACAACCAACTAGTTTCTGCTATAAATGGGCGCCCCAAAGCTATGAAGCAGTGAATGTTGCTGACGCTGCGCAATTCCCAGCCGTCAAATCGAAACTCGTTGGGGAAATGACCAATGCAAAACACCAACAAACACACAAAGTACGAACGAACGAGACAAACGAGTATTTGGCAGCTCCCCAATTAAAGGGCTGGGCGCAATGTTTGTTGATGTTGTTGTTTTAGTTGGGGCTGTTGCTGTTGTTGGTTCGGCGGATGCTTTGCTTTGCTTTCCACTTATTGCTAGTTCTGTTGTAAATTCCACCGATTTGTTGTGTGCGCCAGCGCCATAGAATACTTGCCGTATGTTTTGTTCGCCTGTTAGTAAAACTGGATTGTGGGCCCGACTGACCGCACGAACACGTTGGTTGTGTACACCAACAAACAACATTAAAGTTGGATGAGATCAAAATAAGCATTTGTACAAGAGAAATAAGCAGCTTTGAGAATTGAATTTATGTGGATGGATTTTGCAAGAAATAAAAAAAAGTGAAGGAAATGCGCGTAAATAAGCTTGACCACTTGGCACTTGCTGACCACACTGACGTTGGCACAACACACAATTGACGTTCGTTGGCAACGCGTGTACGCCACTTTTCTGGTTTCGCACATTCGTGTACCCCCATTTGCATGCAAGACCCCCATATACCCGGCTGTTACGCAGACGTCAACCGGTTGGTGTAGGTCAGTTACGGCGAGTGAGTCGAAGCTAAAATCCGAGTGCAATGTACGCGTTAAAGGTCTCGCGGTGCCGTAAACGTTGAAATCGTGGTGGGTCGTTGCTTTTTTAACACGCGCGGACAGACGTAAACATGAATAACCTTAACCTTAGCTTCCAAAAAAGCTTAAACTTCAACCTGTGCTATAAGGCGCTCAAGAAAAACAGTTGGTGTCTGACAACCCGTGGCAAAAAGCAACATCGCTTCGCGCTGCACAATCAACCACCACAGGCAAAACAGTCAAAAATTTCATTCATTTATCGAACAACCAACAATAAAAACGCGCCATCGTTCGTTCACTCACGTCAGTCGACAACGACAACGGCTGCACAGTTGGTGGAGAAACATCAGCAAACAATGCGCAATGCTCTGCTCACTAACAACAACAAAACAACAAAGTCATATTTTATAAAAAAAAAAAAAAAAAAAAGCAATAAGAAATACACATGGAAATACGAAAATGACGCAATCCCCAAAAGTTGTACGCAGCAGAGAGGTCAATGACCGTTGCTAGTGCGGTTGTTGGCTTGGTTGGCTCGCTAACCGGCTATTGGGTTGTCCTTGCCGGCTCAGTTATTTTGGCCCGTTTGCCACCACCGCACCGACTCGCATGGGGTGACTATTCCTTTGTATACCATTAAGGTATGTTTACATGCCTATGCATTTATGTATGTATGTATTTATGTAGATAGGATATACGGAAAAATATATGTACTTACAAATGTATGCTTCTGTATAATTCGTACTAGATACTTTTTCGATAGAAATGAACGCGTAAACTCATTACCAAAAAGGTAACACTTCATAAACATGTGTACGTACTTAGAAAGCATGCATTTCTTGCGTTAAAAATATTTATATATGTATGTATGTATATACTCGTATGCATGTAAATATATATGTAAATATCTATGTATATATGTATATACATCCATCTTTATATGTAAATTATAGTTACTTGCAAACTTGATTCAATGACTAAAATGTAAAACAATTTGTTTATTTTTTTATAGTAGGTATTTTAGATGCGAGTTCGCTTAAAATTGAATTAAAATTATCGTATCAAATATAAACAATCAATAATATCTACATACACACATAATTTGTTTTCACTTTTGCTCACTTAATGCTGATCGAGAACTGCTCTAATGATCTAATCATTCTACATGTGTATGTATATATGTATGTATGTATGTATCTATCTCTGTATGTACATATGTATGCTTACGTCTCCATTGCCTCACCTAGCAATATCATTTTGCCAATACACCCCTTGTAGCAAATGAGCTTTTGTTGGCTCTAGCCGCAATTTCGCAACGTTAGCGTATTTGTTTGGCCTTGAGAGCAATTTTATTTAGCATTCGCAAAATGTTTGTGACCTCCAAACTCAATGCCAACACATTTTTGCAAACTAAAAATCCTTGAAACTCAAGGTAGCGTCCTTCAATTGGCAAATTGGCAATGAACGAGGTCGTCGCGTGTATATTTTCGCGGTCAAGGTGAGCCCAGCCGCCAGCAACAACTCGATTTCACTGTTTTCCCCGCTGTTCGTTGGCAATATCAACGAATCGCAGTTGGCAACAACATGTCTCATGGTCGTTAATTGACTTCACATCCCGTGCTTTGTTTGGCGGTTAGAAGGTACAGTGTTGTAAAACGTTAAATAGTTTGAAAATAACTAAAAATTAGTGTGCAAGTGGGCGGTCATTGTGAAGGTGTGCAAGTTGGAGTTGAATATTTTAATTTACTGAAACGGTTGTTATTGTCGCTTAAGCAGTGTCAGTTAATGTTTTCTTAGCAGTCTTTTGATGCCAAATTCATCGGCAACAAAAGTCTTCTCACACGAGAATTTTTTTATGCAGGCGGATTTAAATTTTTTTTTAAAGTAAATTCTTAAAATAAATGCACATCGCGGTGTCTTCAAAAGTTACGATCATATATCGAATCTAAGGGATTGTTTCTAAGTGTGACGTTTACCTTACTTGACTATAAATTATATAACGTTAACATATAACCAGATTAGCTAATTGAAACTAATTTTTCAAGTTTAACTCTCAATCTGTAATTATATGATCATATTGCTTATAAAAAATCACGCTCGTAATTATAATGTAATCCTAGATTATTACGACACTTTTAACCATACAACTCTGTGTTCATTGTGCTACTGTTAATTGGCAATATTTATGGACTTCTTCATTCTCAAATATAGCGATCGAAATAATCGCATAACTCGGCAATATTTTTTAAGAATGCGGTTTCTTAAAATATTACTTTCAAGGTAAAAACAATCCAGATAGCCCAACAATTAGCATTCGTCGGATTATGGCTGTAATGAGTTTTCAATTTTTTATTACTTTAGCACGTTTATCAACACTGTTGTCATCGGCACGTGTATTAAAACAAGCTAGCCTTGATTAATACTCATGCGTACATACAAACATACATACATATGTATGTATATTGATACACTCCCATTTTTCATACACGATTATTTTATGAACAAATAAAAACCGACCTTGATGGAGCGATAACAAAAATATTTGGTTTTAGAGTTACCATTTAGCTTGAATTTGAAATTTAATTTCTTTTTTCAAAGGTATAATTTTCTTTTTGATAAAGGTAAGTAAATCGTATTGGTTAAAATACATACTATGTGTGTAAGTCTTAATTACCTACTAGCTATTGTAAGCTAGTATTGTAGAAGTATTCTTTTGGAAATTAAAAATTAAATTAAAGATTTTACACCCTATTACCACGACTATGACAAAGCTCTTCGCATGATTATGAAATTCATCTTCTTCTTATAAGGTACTACAACTGTGGGTCAGTTTGGGTCGAGAACAAAAAACTTCGCCAGTACTCTTTCCTTTTCGAGTTGAAGAGAGATTCTTCTGCACTTGGTCCTTCCATTGTGTTGGTCAGCGCCCTTTACTTTATTGCCCACCCATGGACAATCATACGCGAAATTACTACGGGTTATCCTGTAATAACTGGCGCAAACTGCAGGATCACTCGTCTGCTCCGGGCGCTTTAATGTTGTTCTCACCTCGCTGTAGTCGAGTGAAGGGATTTAGCAATTATCCCAAAATATTGATCGGGTCTTCTCTTCTTTAAACGCGCCACCAGAGTTTTAATACAAAAGCATTTAGCGTGTCCGCTTCATGCCACAATTGTGCTATCGATGTCTGCTAACATATTTCCATCATCGTCCTTGCAGGAACCCGATCGTGAAAGCACTTGTTTACTGTCTAATTTTCTCATAGAGTTTTCAGGCAGCATTTCAGATTGCCAGCTTCTCAAGTCCTTCGTGCTCACTTGAAAATACGTTTCTCATCGCTCGTCTTCTCCCGATTTTGTTCGATTGTTGCACGCTTAGCAATTGACTAAAAGATGACTTGTATGCTGTGTATTTCTCTGTTTTGGCGTGGCTAGTAGTAACCGGCCGCTTCTACCGCATCGTTACAAAGAGATTAGGAAATGGTACAAATTGCCCATTAATGTCGGGACGATGAGGATTTGCTTTCATTAGCACGTTTAATATTCGATATTGAAAATTCTCAGCTATCTGTTGCGATTGCAGTTTTTTGACTTCGAACTGCTGCGCTTTATATTTGTTCTTCAATGCAGAGAGGAATCTTCAGCTTAAAACATTGCTGAAAATCCGATTTTAAGCTATGTCAAATGTCATTGACCTTGTACGAGACAACGATGTAACAATTACTATACTTATCTAAATTTTTAATTAGACATTTTTAAAAGTTACGCATTTGCCCGTAAAAATGAAATTTATAAAATATTCAACTCGATTTGAGGATAGTATGAAACCGAGTTGAGATTAATACCGACTTAGAAAAATGTGAACCTGTGTACACTATTCTACTCGATTATGAAAAGTTTTTTATATGTACATATATTCTACATCATAACATAGGAATAGGATGGTAGACCTGACTAAGTAGTATAAAATGCCACTAGTTATTCCCTACTTTGGCTCTAAGTATGTTCAAACATACTCGTCGGCAACTCTGAGTCGTTCAGCTCCATACTTTGCTCCATTTATGTACATATGTATGTATGTATGTAATCTATTTCGTGCTCGTTTGAGTTGTTTTTACTTTTATTTTGCAAAGGCCAAAGTAAAATAGAAACAACTACACTTATGCGTGTGCGCAATACGAGCGTGCGGCGAAAATGCTAACGAAATTGTGTGTTTCTTCTCCTTTCACACAAACTCGCACACCATTCGGCTTATTAGTGGAATAAAGAATGTCGGTGGGAGGGGCGCACGGTGCTACGGTTCTACGAGACAAGTGGCGGATATCTCATTTTTCTGTTTGTTTTAGCCGTTAGAGCTCTTTTAAATACATACATACATACATACTGCCATACATATATTCATACATATGTATGTATGTATGTATCTACTTATGTGCATACACAGGCATGCATTGGATGTGTGTTACTACGTATGTACATATGTATATATATATATATGTATGTATGTACATTGAATGTGTGTACATTTGTATTGATGTATCTTTCTTTCTTATTGTGTAGTCAATTTTAGTTTATTTATTTAAGCATATTGGCGCTTTGTCGCTAGTCTCTTCTTGCACCATTCTGCTGGCCTAATCGAAATGTTGCTGTTGTTTGGTTTTTTGTTGTTGACGGACAACAGACATTGCCGGCAAAATGATGCTCTCACAACTTGGTAGCTGCACAGCACACAGCCGTGTTGATGTTGGCGCGTGCCTTGTGTTGCTATTGCTATCTATGAGGGTAGAAATTTCAGCGTTGGTGACGCAAAGAAAACTTGATTTTCCACAGAGCCACCATTTTGTTGAATAATACAAAATTTTAACATTTTACTAAGCGCATTGCTATGTATGTACATACATACATACATTCTATTACAGACAATTTGCCGCTTACAATAGTTGCAAACATAAGAACGAATTTCGCGTAGGAGATTTTGCAGTTTTTCGCCAGCAACTTTGTCGCTTGTACAGCGGGTGAAAGAAAAGAGCTTCCCCGACTGCATTTGTTTTGTTGCTGGCCAAATTTGGCGCTATCTTTAAGCGTTACACGTCACATCTCAGTGAGGCGTAAATGAAACGCACCACACCGTGGTCACCACCACCGCACACCATCAACGCTGTCGTTGTGTCGTCGTCGTATCTGTCGTCGTTTTTGTGTCGTAAAGGTGGGTCATTGTGAAATGACAGCGCCGAACTAACCCGGCAAACAGCGGGCGCAGCACGTGAAAGGTTGCTGACGAAATGCCTCCGCGAAACAAAGTTGCGGATGGTGAAAAAATAAATGGTTTGATTGTGCCATGAACATTGTTGTTGACTAGTTGGAAATACTTCAGCTTAGGCCTTAAGGCAATTGGTGTATTCGTAATGTGGTGTGGGTCACGAATGTGTGTTCGTTCATACAGTAATGAAATTGTCTTTATTTTTATTGGCAAGGCATGAAAAATACTCGCTAAAATAAATCAATAAATAAATAAATACCCGTTAAGTAGGTATTTGATTTACATATATTTTCGATAAACGTAAAAACCCGGCACAGCTGAGATCAACTGCTTTTTACACCTTAAAGGGTTACGTTATTTAAGTTAAAGGCAATGATAATATGAATCGATTTAACCGTGTCCGTCCGTCCGTCCGTGGTTACGATAACTTGAATAAAAATGGAGATTACTTAATGAAACTGGTACTCTTTGGCCAGGGTAGGTTGGTATTGAGTGAAATTGCGTATTTAGAGCGATTTTAAACTAATAAATAAATTTATAATAAAATCTCTGTATCTCAATAACGTTGCTAGGTAGGGCCACTAAATTTGATAAACATAATGTCCTTGATAACAATAGTATTATCGTAAAAAAATTTTTAAAATCGGACCATAAACACACCCCTTTAAAGTAACGGAAGTTTTGAAAATGCAAAAAACTTTGATTTTCAGTACCTATTCGAACAAGTTGGGTAAAATTTTATATTTCCTGCCGTTTGAATACAAAAAACTGAATTTTTATGATATTTTGAAAAATGACCATGGCACCGCCCACACAAAAATACATCGCGATGGTATATAAAATTCGGTTTCGCCCGAATTTTGCCTTCCTTACTTGTTAATTACAACAAACCTTAACATATATGAAAATATTGAGTGTAATTATCTTTGAAGATTTTTAATTTATTCATTAACAATTTGCTCTTCAATCCATTTTAACGTCTTAAAATCGTGGAATTGACATAGAATACCCGTTTGGGAGTAAAGTTGTTTATTTTAGTCAAAAAAGTGCTCTTTAAGCAGAGTTGTATAAAGTATCCTGTTAAAATTATTATTCACAATGGTTTATATGCTTAGTTTAATAAACATCCTACTACTGGACAAGTAAGCACCACTAAAGCGGATTGAAGAATATAGTAAAGTTTTTGTATTTAATTTTTTTTTGATCCATTAATTTTAATTACTGATCACTGCGGCTCTATGTGCATTTTGAATTTTATGCAAACTATTAGAAAACCTATCATCAAAAAAACGTAAACATTTCTTATAATTCAAATGGCCACAAAATAAATATAACATACATATGTATAGTGCATGGAAATATGGCTGAAATTGGAATACCTAGTACATACAGTTATGGGCAATAAAATAGAATCAAAGGTTTTGTTTTGAAACAATAGTACAATTTTTTTGCAATTTATGAAATATGTGGTAACTCTTTTGCATAATAACAAATGCAACCATGTGTACTTTTAAAAAAGAGGAAAGGATAACACTGTCGAGTTTTACAGTTAACTGTAATTTGAAAAGAGTAAATAGCGTGCCTCGTACTTAGTGACAAAATACTAGAATCAATCGCGAAATAATTTCATAAACGGAAAATATTGTATTTAAAAAGCGTAGTAAGTAGTTATATTAGCTTAATTAGATCTGTGGAATTAATATTTGTATTAATTATGTATTAATGTAGAAATATGGGTCGAGCAAAACATTGTTCAGAGGAAGAAAGATTGTTCGTCAAAAATTTGGAAGGAAAGGGTCATACGCAAAGGGAAATTGCAAACATATTGAATAGATCGCAAAAATTTGTGTTTAATGCCTTAAAATCTCCGAAAATATGTGAAAAAGAGGCCGACCACGTAAAACGACGGCGAAAGTCGATCAAAATATTGCAAGATTATCGATGCGCGATCTGTTTAAATCCGCTGCAGCCATCCAACAAGAATTAAGTGCACAAATTTCTTCAAGAACGGTAAGAAGACGGCTTGTGGAGAAAAATCTCTTTGGCAGATTATCCCGAAAGGTGCCAATGCTGAGCAAACGGCATAGATGCAATCGTATTCAGTTTGCAAACGACACATTAATTGGGGTGGAGCTGAAAATGAAAAAAAAATGGTTCAACATCCTATGGTCTGATGAAAGCAAAATTAATATGATAGGGAATGATGGTAGGACGTGGGTCCGACGCCCAAAAAATAAAGAAATGTGCGTCCGCTACACAACTAAGTCCTTCAAACACGGTGGCGGTAATATAATGGTTTGGGGCTGTTTCTCGTGGGGTGGTGTCGGACCTATTTTTTGGATAAAAGAAAACATGGACCGCCATCTATTCGTTAAAATTTTAGATGAAGTCATGCTCCCATATGCTAAATGGAATATGCCTTTAATTTGGCAATTCCAACAAGACAATGACCAGAAACATACTTTGGGTCTTGCAAAAAAATGGTTTTCAGATCATGGTGTTGATGTTATGGCTTGGCCAGCACAATCACCAGATCTGAATCCATATGTACATATGTATGAATGTTCGTAAGTTTTTTAACTAAAATGTTGGCTGAAAAGTTTATCACCGTTTTTTTTGTTTTGACATTATTGTAGTATCGAAAAGTGACTACCTATTCACCAAGGAACTATAGTAAAAATTAAAGAAAAACCAGATGGCAGATGCTCCGTAAAAAGGGCAAACTTCATGGACGCAATGTACAAATCGAAGGAGACGTTCGTCTTAACAATGAGTGTTAGTTACCCACCGACGTAGAAACGGCCAAATGTGTTAACTAACTCAACCTAAAAGCTACATACATTTACACATATGTACATTCTAATGAAAACTAACCACCGTAGACGGTAAACTTGCTAAGAAAATCCAAGTTTGTTTGATATGTGCCGCTATAACACTTTACGCTACGCTACATACTTACGTGGGCAACTACGCACAGACACGAATTTTTTTCGCGCCAAATTATTATTGTTCTTAATAACTAGCACCCATTCAAAGTGAGCTGAACATGTCTGCGTCACAAACAGTTCACTGTGCAATGACAACAGCGCTTATCGCCCTGAGAGCAACTGAGAAGGCTAGCTGAACGCATAGCGCATTCTTTCATTTCTGTACGCCTATTGCCGAGATAGTGCTTGAAAGAAACAGGTTGATTTGTCTTTGAATACACACGACCGGCACGACGACGACGTTGCATACGTAGCCAGGGACTGGCAGACAACGTGGCCGCACTGGCATGTGGCGTGCCGTGGCGCTGGCGTGTGTGCGACGACGACTACAATGGCCTTTGTTGGCACGGCATGTTGTTGTTTCACGTTTCGAATTGCATGCTGCGGATGTCGTCCACTGTTGACTACACGCGGATAAAACAAGTCCGCAACCGCTGAACAAATCACCAGGGTGGCATTAATCGCAAGAAAGCTGATTGTCGAACCAATTGTGCGGACAAAAATCAAACTTTTATCAGAGTGTGCGCGATGAAAAGAGCAAACTAGTACGAATGAAGCGATTGTGGCATAGATGAGTATGAGTGTTGGTCAACGCCCACTGCTGTGTTTGGGTAAAATTTTACTGAATGCCTCCAAGTAGTATTACCGTAATTGCTTGCTCCGTACTTTTGCCCGCCTGGTGCACAGTGTCATATTTCGCACAGAATTCGGACTTTTTGGTTGCGCCGGCATGCGCGTTCATCGCCGCAACTCTGGTTGTCATTTTTTTTAAATGGTTTTAATTTAAAAAAATAATGAAAGGAAAAAGGAGTTTTTCTTGGTAACAAGTTCAGTTCAGAAGTAAAGTGTGATAATTGGTTGCCACAACGCCATTTCAAAAACTGATTTAAATCAATATTTAATAATTTTATGTTTAAATGTTTTCTTAAACACTAAAATTTTCGTGCGGTCCGTTTATCGGCTTTCAAATTAGCTTCTTTCCCACTCCAGTTGGTGGCCGTGGACATCTATTCGTCACGGGCTCGTCACTTCTGACACAAGAATGATCATTCTTGCTTCTGACAGGAATCTGCTGAAAATTACTTCGTACCTATTACACAATTCAACGTCACACCGTACGTACGGTGAGAGTTTTCAAGATGCTGGGAACATTCTTGGACAGTTCTGAGCTGTAGAGGAACTGTGATGTGACTGATGTGTCAAAGACAACAATACAGCAAAGCAGCAGAAAAAAAATTGTTTTCTTACAAACGCATCTTTTGACTGTAAGAGATAATAATTTGGATTTGGGCAGTTGTAAGTTTTGGCTGGAAAAATGCAATTTGCCTAAAAAACAGCTGACCACAAAGAACTAATTTAAGAATGATAGCTCGATGCATCGTGGAGTTGATCCTTATTTAGACAAATAATCAATTTTTGTTTGAGACTTCTAAAAAGTGGAAATTTTAATATGAGTTATTAAACATACAAGGAGCAAGTTCGAATACATACTCAAAAAAATTAAAGTAAAGTAATTTTTATTAAATTTGAAATGAAATGAATGCGATGAAAATTTGTTCATTATTTAGATTTTAAAACTTGATTTTTGTTAGAGAATAAACTGAACGAAATGAACAATATCAAAATGTGAAAATATAGTGAGTACCCTGCAGCATAACGGGCGTCCAAAGGAGAGAAGTTTTTATTGACATTTTTTTTTTAATTTCAAATCTTTAATGGCTGGTCAAGTCCACCACACAAGGCCAGGGTAATCAAACATTCCCACGACAGTCAAGTCAACGATACCGGAACAACCCGGATTTATATCAGGCCAAAGACTGTCACTTCAGGATGTTTTATGATGCTATAACAACAACAACAACCCGTTCCTTTTTTTTCCGTTTAATCGATGCCACAGTTTTGTTATATTGATATACTTTGTCAGATTTGTTTTTATTAACATGAAGCTTATCTTGCAAAAAAAAAATCCAGTTGCTAATGTAATCGGAGTGTTATTATTATTTATTATGGCATATTTATTGAGTAGGCGAAGCAGTTTTTGCTTTTAACTTCAATTGTACAGACCCATTCTTAACCCAACGAAATAAAATAAGTTGACAATTCAAAAAAAAAGTTTGTCGCGCCTACCCATTTGATGTGCCTTGGTATTTATGTATATTCGGTAAAGGTCTACAACAGAAATGCTCTCGGAGGTTTGCCATTGCCTTCCGAGGGGTGACAGCTATTAGAAAAAAAACTTTCTATGATTAAGATTTGTTTTGCCCTGGCTGAGATTCGAACTCACCGGCATATCAAGTTATAGAACGCACAACTATCCATTCGACCAGAACGGCCACTGGTGGTATGGAGTACTTAAAATATTAATTCGTTAATTTATTCCGACGAACCTATGCATTCAAATAAATTTAGTACATTAAAATACCACACTTAACAATCATGTACATACTTACATATATTTGTATCACACATATGTATGTACATATGTATTGGTTTTTACTTTTTATTTCGTTTTTTATATAGAAATGTAAATAATTATACAAATCTTTTTGCAGTTTTTGTGATAAAATGTTATTTCCGACTGTCATGTTAAAAAGAGAGAAAGAGAGAGATAAAGATAAAGCAGTATATTCGTGGAAAAGATGTGTAGATTAGGCCAAGTATTTTTAGTTACATACATATGTAAATGAGAAGTACGTTAAGAAGCAGAGGGAAAAATTATAATCACTTAAATTAAAAAAAATTGTAAACATAGATAAATTAAATAACAATCCAGCAATGTTTTAAATGTATACACGGCTAAGGGTGCAAAACACCAGATTTTAAAAAATTACGTATACGATTTGCTTTGTTTTTCCTGTTCAATAGTTGGTGTTTAGTAGCGCATTTTTTTTATGGTCAATGCAATGGAGAAATTTGCATTAATTGCATTACTATATGAAATCCTATTGAACTTTGACCAATGATTGTTCTAATGGTATGTTGCTGTTGTGTTTTGTACAAAATATTGCTATGAATATTACGCATCCAAGTCATTGACAAACAGCACTTCACGGTGCTTCAGGCCGGCTTCAGCTAATGTGGTGTCATTGCTATTGCCATTGATGGCGGCATTGGTAGCGTACGAACTGGTATAAAGGACACGTTTAGGGAAATTCGTTGTTATCTCAAATTCATCAGGTGACGAGGGGTGACAGAAGAGATAATTATAAACATCCTGTTGATTGAAATATATTACTATATAAAATCATAAAAACTATTTAAACTTACAATTAATGAATTGGAATTGAGAAAACGTCGCTCAAGTCGTGCGCCGTTCGGCAGTTTAAATACAACACTGATGGCATTCGCTATACCTACTGGTGGCTCGTTTGGTACCTTGTCGGCCAACTCAACTTTAAGTTTAACAATATCCTAAATAATACAATATGTGTGTTAGCAAATATTTCACTAGATTAATTTAAATTACTAACTTCCTTTTTACGTTCCTCCTCAGCGCGTTCACGTTCAATAGCCTCCTGTGCTTGTCGCTCTGCATCACGTTCCAATTGTCGCAGACGCTCCTTCTCTTCATCCGCACGCAAACTAAGTTGATACGCTTCATCTTGTTGCTGTCGGAGTGTCTGTGTAAGATTCCGCTCAAGTCGATCAGCCCTAGCTTGACTTAACCATATTTCATTTGCCGAGATCACAGTTTGCATACGGCGCATCAATTCTTCAGGCATGCAATCGCCTTCGAAGCGACCCACAACAACCATGCGGTTGTTGCGCAGCGTTATTAACACTATCGTCGGATAGATGTGCACATTTATTATGTGCGACACTCTATAACCCTCTGGTGAGGATACGTCACAGCCCCAGAAAAGCATATTACGATTTATATAGTCAATAACCGATTGATTTGCTAGCGTGGTGCGGCACAGTGAATCCACATCTGGATTGTTTGTGGGATCCTTGTGTAGGTAAATGAGAAGAAAACGCAGCTCTTGTTTGGCATCGTTGAGCGCTTGAGCATATGTACCCTGGTAGAAAACTGGGTGTGTTGGATAACGCTCTTTGTACGAGCGTATGAAGTTCATAACATCACCCACCGGATCAGTGACGACTAAAATAAATTAAAATTGAAGATAAACTAATTTAAACAATTTTTCACAAATCAGAGCATACTTCTTTCGTCATTACGTCCCAGACTCAGCAGCGCATTCAGAACACTGGAGAATGTAGAGTAGCAATATTGAAATACCATGTTAATAACATAGCCGAGGAAACCTGTAAAACTGCGCGGAATGGGACCACCCGTTCCGCGCACAGATCTGCCACCAGGCATATTTGCGGAAAATATTTGCTGCAGAAACCGATCATCTATGACGGCGGGCGCACGTACATCTCTTGAGGCAGCATAGGTTGTTGGAATGCCTTCACGTATGTTCATCTGTTCTTGAAAAGCAACCTGCAAAGTACATACAATGATTTTTAAATATGACTTGTTATATCGTTCGCTGGTGATAATGATTACTACGCACCTCAAGATCCCACTGATGTCTTATTAAAACATCTCGACATATATTCATATCCTCAATGCCTGTTATATCTTGGAACTGTAGAACCTTTTCGGTTTGCTCGTTAGTCAGTCCGTCCTCCATGACTGTTGTGTATGTGTGGTTTTTTTCCGGGTGCAGCACAGCAAGGCAACAAATCAAAGGTGATTATTCGTGGTTTGTTGTTCGTGTAATTGAATGAACAGTGCAAAGAACCTTGCCGTCGTTGTTGTTATAGCTCTTATGGAAAAGTCGTGTTCCCTCGACGTGAAAATGCGCTGCAGTATTTGCATTCCCAAATAGTGTACGTTCTCCCACTATTTTTACACCTGATTGTTAATTTTGATCAAAGGTGTTTGGAAAATTTCACGTTAGCTGCGTATTTTGTTTTTCCAGTAAAACCTGTGCAATATAAGAATAATAAAACAAAACTTCTGAAGACTGACTCGCCTTACGATGAATTCTCCTTTTTATCTGACTTTTCTTATATGACAGCTAGCAATGTTGCCAAAACGTTAAAAAAATTATATATTACAGGGTTGTATGTACGATCAAATGCTACAGCATGTAATTCATGAAAACGTAACGAATTAGAGTTAAGAAGAATAAAAAACAGTTTAATTTCATACATTTTTATATCAAATTTGGAGTTACATATAGCCTTTTTAAAAAAATCGTCCATTTGGGATTACTGAATCTATATTTTAATATACCGTTTCCTCTCCTGTATTAAGCATCCGTAAAAATTAAATTAAAAAAACTGAATATAATAAATACAAATTGTAAAATTTGTAGGTTATCAATACGTTCCGTAAACGAACATACAGGATTTTTAGGAAAGCACTTTTTTTGGGTTAAAAACACGGGAAAGGGGGTGATGGGCGGTGAAGGGGGAGGCGTGTCACCCCTCCAAGCACAACGTTAGACCCTCGCTGAGACCCTAGGGAAGCCTTTAAAAATGGCCAAAAATTTAACTTTTTCCATATAAAATCGAGACAAAGATACCCAGTAAACCTTTTTGTAAAACCCAAGACCAAATTTTGCGCAATTTTTAATTAAAAATTTTCTATATATTACGAAACATTGATATATTTGTGAAAAGCGCCGCAGGCGATTTTTTTCATTAAAAGTTTTCAATTTATTACGCTTAAAAAAACGACCCTGACCGGACAAACTCCAATTAAATAAAATACTCTTCAAAATTTACATTAAAGTGTATATGTATTTAATTGCTTGTAAAACACATGTAGACATGCATATACGTTGTATATTAAGCTTACTTGGTTATATCAATTTCATATTGGTTTCTCTTTCATTCGTTGTTTTCAGTAGTATGACAGATGTATTTGGAAAGAATTTTAGTGTTTTGTAATAAAAATAATAATAAAGTTAAATTTTGATAAAATTTGTGAATAAATTTGTGAATAAATTTTTGCAAAAGGATAGTAAAACAAAAGTTTATTTTGTTGCTCATATTTGTGCATTTGAATTTTTCAATTTGGTTCACGCTTTTAGCCACAGTACACCAAATTCATGCGGCGCTATACTAAACCCGACCCAATAATACTATGCAGCGAAACAATACTAGTTTTGCGAAATTTGACGAAATCAGCTACCTGCGTGACATAATAGAAGTTTTCAAAAATTAATGTAATACTTACGCATCACAAAAATTTTCTGTCAAAAATTGCTAACGCATGAGTAACTTGCACAATGAAGCGAACCAGAGATTGCGTATTCTGGGTATTGCTACTTTGGTTTGGCCGATTTTGACATTTCTGGCAGTTTGTAAACAATCTAAAAATCAATAATATTGCAAACACATCCCATTTCATTCTAGTTTTTGGGTAATTCATTAATTAAACCACTGTCTACAACTAACATTTTAATAATTTTTCAAAATTAAAACGCTTTTAACACAAAAATTCGCTTTACTTCGTTGTCCTTTACTTCATGCTCTTTGTTAAACTTTGTTATCGTTATCGTTCTTGTTTAGTTTGTGTGATTTTTTCCAACCAGACATTTCCAACAGAGATCAATAGTATTGACGCGACTGTATATTAAACTTTTAAGGCAGTTTACCCTTTCATAACATATGGTATCACTACAGGTTTCCCCCCACGAATTGACATACTGTTGTATACATATCTACGATTTGTAAACAAAAATTTCTTCACAGAAAAATAATTAGTTGTTACTTTTCTGAAGCTAAAGCTTTGGATTATCGATTATCATCAAGCACAATTAAAATG
Source organism: Philophylla caesio (assembly GCA_963971545.1). Lineage (NCBI taxonomy): Eukaryota > Metazoa > Arthropoda > Insecta > Diptera > Tephritidae > Philophylla > Philophylla caesio. The sequence continues at coordinate 95,738,168 of OZ020609.1, forward strand.
TCATATTTAGTGAATTTCAGCAACGACACTGCCAAGCAAATTCTAATTGAGATCATTCGAACAGTGAATCAACCAGAGAACTCCAAGAAGCTTTCTGAAGCAAAGGCCTCTGCTGGCAAGGAGATGTTACTGATGATGCAGCACGTCTTCCCACTGGTAATGCAATTGCAAACTGACGTTATTAAATCCTATGGATTCCCAGGTAATCGTGAAGGACTCGTGCAATTTTCACAACTGGTGCGTGAAATGGAACGCGAGGATGCGGAAATCGCAAGGTTGCGCAGTCAAATAAGAGCCATTTATTTGCCGCCTATAGCTATAAATACAACAAATGATATACTTATATAAGGGAAAACAATTATTTAACCAAAGACTGAAATATTTGTATGTATTAGTAAGGACGATAAAAAGCTCGATGCGGAGCAGCATTTAATTTAGTATATACAACAAACAGCTATGCATTTAACCAACAATTATTGCAATCAAATATGTACATATATACATATAAATAATGATTAAGGTCATCCATCAGCTAAGTAAGCGTAAATATTAAATTGAATAGTAGTTAGACGCCAGAAATAATAATAATACATTGAGCAAACGGCCCTTAGAATCTGAAAAAATTCATTGTTGTTGTTTTCAAGAAAAACTAACGCAAAAACGTAAAATGTGCTCTAAAAAAATCAACTTGCCTCCTTTCCCATTATCAAATTTGCACTGAAGCTGATTTACATAAAACGTACATAGGTATTAAGCACAATATTTCCATAAAATGTATACAATAAATGCAATTTTCTTTTTTATGCATAAGTACACACAAATCAACAAATAAATATAAAATGCACTCAATCTTTAGACTGAATTTTTGTTAAAAGGTGTGTTGGTTAAGTAAAATTCAACTAGAGAATATGGGAACAGATGCACACTTTCAAATCACAACAAGATCTTTTGAAAGCCAACGTCTTTAGCAACTCAGCCTCATTCTGATTGGGGCACGGATAGGCACGGATATACGCTGTTTATATGTTTAGTTTATCATGGTTTTATGTGCATATTCACATTATTTACTAAATTGTATTACTTTCGAGTGGAAGATTCACATTGAGGCAGTGTGCTCTGAGGACAACTACCTCCTAAAAACAACAGAAAGAATATCTATCAGTTCATTACAATATACAAGTTTAGTGTCAAATCTATAAATTTACTATGTTTGTGCTCTTTGTCTCGCGTCAGACGAAACTCAGTATTTGTGGCTAGTGTTTCCTTTTATTTTTGTAGTCTATTGAATAGTTATTTTAATTTATTTAATTTTAATATTATTTTTGCATGCAAAAGAAAGGGGCGTATTATAATTTGAAACCATTTTTCAACCGTTTTCTTTAATCATTGTACTACAATTCTTGTTTACTTGTCGTGCTCATTTCATCTGTAGCCAAATTAAAATTCAATATACATACATATGTAAGTTTTTAGCTATTATAAAAATGCACTTGGCTAACTAAAATTTAAAAGTCTACAAACCTGCAGACCTGAAAATATTCTTAAATTTTTAGGACATTTTTTTTTTAATTTGAGATAAGAGCTTATTGAATATTTTTATTTTTGTTACATAGTTTAGTTTTGTATAGTTATTATTAGTGAATGAACGGTTTTTTATTTTTATTTTTTATTAATATTAAAAAAAAAAAAATATAAACAAAAAATTGTCACTAGTTGCATGATTGACGACCCTTGTGTCAAGTTAAATATATGTAAAAAAAAACCACAAAAAGTTACAAACTCAACACAGTAATAACAAAAATTAAAAGAATGGTTATCAAAATTTTTAATTATAAGAATTTTTTAAAAATTTCTCGGTTAAGTATTCGCATTAATTTTCAAGTAACCGTTGAACTGCATTTATTTTTTGCATGAAAAAAAAAAACGAAACAAAATAAAAATTTTAAAAATCAAAGTTTATTTTATGCCACTTGAAATTTTAGCGTTATTATTTATAATTTCACAGCTTTTGAGAAAAATATTTGATGAACATTTTATAGATTATTATTATTTATTTTGAATAATATTTCTATTTTCGGCATTTGTAAGAGAATAAAGTGTATTTTAATTAAAAAGCCAAAGCGAAAGACAAAGTTCGCCTGCCGTCGTTTTGCGGCGAAAGTCGGGAAAAACTAAAAAAATAATCGATATTTGTTGGAACGAATTTCCGTCATCCCTTGTCAAGTTTGGTTTGCAGACAAATCGGTTTCGGCGTTGTGCCATCTTCAGTGTCAATTTTCGTTCTGTCCAAAATCCTGATATATGTATAATCGCATGAAAATTTATCAAAACAATTTTGAAATTATTTTTGATTAATTGCATTAATGGAAAATATGGTAGTCATGATAATTTTTTTTTTGATTATTTTTAATTATAAAGTTTGCTGATTATTCATAGTTCTAATGGTTGTTAATTAACCTCTTTATTATGTAAAAGAAAAAAAAAAAACACAAAAAACGGTTGTCGTTGTTATTATTTAAAGTAAATTAAAATTTCAATTTTAATATTCCATCCAGCAAAAAGTTCGCGAACGTATCCGAAAACGCAAATAAATTCTGACAAACTTCCGAAGTCTCATCCGAACGTCGAATTCGTTTCCGTAAGTAAATTATTTCACCAAAATAATTATTCGAAAATCAAATTTTCGTATGTTTTAAAACGTATAAGCTTTCGCATGAATTTTCAGGAGTTTTTATGCCTCTGCTGACTGGAATGGCAATGGCAATACCATACATGCATTGCTTTTCCTACACACATTTTTTTTTTTGGTTGTTTGCCTGTACATTGAGAAAAGAAAAGAAAGCTGACTTCGCTGCCGCAACAATCACTTGGGATGCCATGCTGGCGGCAGAGCACATAATCAATGAATTTTGCCATACGTAAATTTCCCATTTGACATTTCCTTTGAGGCGTATTGCCCGCACCAAAGTCACCGACAATGCGTGAGTTGACTATCATTATCGCAAGCGCATTAACCGATGTCGGCAAAGGTTCGCTACTGGCATGCAAATATTATACGAGTATTACACGTTTTTTTTTTTTTTGCTCGTGTCAATGTGTGCTTATAAGGACATTGCAAGCATACGAATGACAAACGAACAAAAATTATATCTGAAGCCTTTGTAGGCACATATGTATGTATACACACAGGCACATATGTATGTATGTATGTAGTTACTTGGAATTAATGCCGGATATTTGCGTGTATGTTGAGGAGCATATTCAGCAGCAGGCAACAAGGCATTACGTTTCATTTCAGCGGCGTTTGTGACATGAAAAAACCATTATCGTTGTGAAAATGAACCTGAGAGTATGTTAAAAGAAAATTCAGCAAACACACACACACACACACACACACACACACACACACACACACACACGTCAAAGTAAAAGTCAAAAGTAAATACATTATGCGCTTACACACATGAAAATTATACAAACAAACAAACAAACAAACGGATGCCAACGTGCGCGACAATATGTTTGCGCAAAACAAATGGAAAAACTGTCACAGCAGCGAAATAATTTCCTTTGCTATTTGCAAGTACACATATATTTCATACTTCATATGCATTTCCATATCTACAAACATACATACATACATACATACATACATACATACATACATACATACATACATACATGCATTTGTTAACGACCACATTTCCTGAACTCAGCTGGGACAGTCTGGCCATTATCGTTGTTGTACTGCTTCTTTTTTCTTCTTCTTCTTCGACTGCTTTCATTATTGCAATCAGGATTAAAATATTGAAAAATCATAAGGCAGCGAAAACAGGAAGGAAATGAATATGGACGGGAAATTACTTATTAATTGAGTAGGAAAATGAAATACGAATGAATGTGAATCGAAGGGAAAAAAGTGAAGCGTAAAGCAAAGGAAATAACAGGACATATGTATGGCAAATGACAAAGATGCGCATAAATGCCAGCAAACACACGCACACATACATACATACACAAATACACATACATATGTAAGTACATCTGCATGTAGCAAGCACATTCATGGTTCTACTATTAAGGGAGTCCTCTACACTCGTTTATTTTAATTTTAATTTAATTTTTATCTATGTGTATTCAAGAATACGCCACAGAGTGGATTTCGTAGAAATCACATTGCTTAGCATGCTTCTGGGCTCCGTTTCCACAGGGACCTAAAATAACTGTTATGATGTTCTTAAAAAAATTTAAAGTCAAAGCCTTAAATTGTTCGTAGAAGGAAATTGTTGATATCCTTGTCATCCTCATGATGTCCTCTGCAAGCATCAAGGATGCTTTTTATTTTTTTAACTTTTAAAGTAAAAGTACAATTATTACTGTTAAATTCTGACTTTTATTTTTTCAGTCAGATAATAACAGTTAAACCAAGCCAAATACTTTTTTTGGTAAAAATAAAAGGCTTGGTCAGATAGCGATCAAACCGTTGATTCTATATAAATAAATTTGGTACCAATCGATGGTTCTTAGTTTCTAGAATTCAAAAATATATAGTTTGTTTGAGATTGGGTGGCTCTATCTGAAGAAATGAGTCAAAAACTGACGCAGTTAAATTCTATATAGTAATGTAGTACTTCGATGGTATCTCGATGTTCTTTTAGCAACACTTTTCAATTATTTCGTTAAAAACATTTCCAGTTTCCTCACAAAACAAAACAAATTTTATGTATTGTATAAAACTCATATACAATAGCTTTTTATTAAAGGATTTCGTAATTATGGCATTATATTGTTGTTGAGCTTTAAAAGGCAAACGGTTTCTACATTTTTGTCGGTTAAAATGAGCTTTAATGCCGAAAAAGCTCGTTCAACACTGACTTGTGTTGCAGGCACTGAATGCACGGCAAAAGCAAGCTTTCTTAGATATGGAAATTAATATTTTTTGCTGTTCCAGTATTCTATGATATCTGTGTCTAAATCAATTCGCTTTTCCTTATAGGTGTCAATCTCATAGAACGCTTTTCTCAGTTCGTCCCTGAGCTCGACGGATTCCTCGTCTAATGATGAGTTTGCAACTTCAAGTTCTCTGATGCATATATGTGGTAAAAATGGACTCATGTTCGACTATGTCATAGTTAAGTCACCAATAATGCTTGTAGGCTGCTAAATATATTACGGAGTCACGGTATTTTTCTTTCAAGTTAAAAAGTCACTTCTTATAAATACGATAGTTGTATTGTCTAATTTGTGTATCGTAAACACTGTTTTGTGTATGTACATAACTTTTAACTAGACGTGTTTCTGAATGAGTCAGTTTCTGATTTATATCTTAAATTATAAACACCCAATCTCAAACAAATTATATATTTTTGAATTCTAGAAACTAACACCAAATTTATTTTGTACGGTTAAACGGTTTGATCGCTATTTGACCAAGCCTTTTATTTTTGACAAAAAAAATATTTGGCTTGGTTTAACTGTTATTATCTGACTGAAAAAATAAAAGTAAATTTTTTACTAGAATTTTGTAACAAAAAATTTTACAGTCAGAAATAAACTGTTTTTAAGCGACTTTTATTTTAAAAGTCATAACTGTTAGGGTCCCTGCTTTAAACGCGTTTTCCCGAAAGTAGTGGTTTTTTTTAAGTTGCCGAGTAAGACTTTTCATAAAAGTATTGGTCCGATTTCTAAAATATGTCAAAAAATTATGTGAAAATTTAAAATTTTCAGAAATCGTTGCATAAATTTTACAATATGCAAAATAAAAAAAATTCCTTCTAAGGAGAATATAGCCAACGTAACTGTGATTATAAAGAATAATGAATTTCTGATTACAGATTACCCAACTGGACAGAATTGTACTTAAGCGGAACGCATGCAGTTTCAACATCAATTTGGTCACTGACGTTTCAAGGTCGACAATGTTTTTTTTTTTTTTTGGTATTCAATACAAAATTTTAAAAGTCAAAACAAGTAGCTTTAAAATAAAAAAAAAATGTTCTTAAATCCATTCAGTAGATCCTTTACAATTTATTTCCACAAAAAAAAAAACCGCTCGATTTCAGGCCTTGCGCGTAGAGGACCCCCTTAAACGAAGCAAAGCGTGCTACGAGTATATCGACGGTCGCGGGGGCGTATGAGCAATATTGCGGTATGAAAATACAAACAGCCACAGACACACTTCCTCTTGAACGCACAAACCTACTTACAAATAAACATACATTCGCTAAATATAATCGCCGCATATTCATATGTTTTATATAGTATCTTGCCATTCGCTGTGATTTCCTTAAGGAGCTCTTCTTTCCGTTTTTTTTTTGGTTTTTGTTTTCAAATTTTCTACTTTGCTGGTTGGTGTCTTTGGCGCTCTTAACTTGTTTTGCATTTGTTAGTTTACTGCTTTCGTTGAAACTTTAGCGTCTAAGGTTGTTATTTTTGTGGTTATTTTTGCGCTAGTTGTGTTAATTTTATTTTTATTTTTTTGTTTGTAACGCTTGCTTGGCTGTTTTGCTTAGTGCAACTTACTTGAAAAGTTAAATGGCTCAGAGCGGAATTCGTGATTTATGAGTGGCGGCGAATGTCAAGGACTGCAGAGCGCGTTGCCGTTTGCCATATGCGCGGTCTAAACTGCGGTTATTTTTTTTATCGTTTCAAATAATGCAAAGTTTCATGCACTCGAAAAAATAAGTGCAATGAAACTAGGCTGAGATTTTCATACATTTTATTTTTTTTTCTAAAAAAAGAAAATAAAGTAAAAGATAGTTTCTGTTTACGTCGAAAAGAAATTGACGAAAAATATTTCTTAGAAAAATTTCACTCAATTATGTATATTGTGAACGGCACTAGGAGATCTTTAAACAATTTTTATCAGACAGTCCGTTCTCTGAATAGAAATACCGGTTATGAAACGAGTTTATACAAAACTTCTACAATCAGTCGAACAAACGAAATTTACCTTTCCACTCCTGTGTTTAGTAGACAATTCAATTGAGGATTGTCGACTATAGTTACTGTATTTAAATTTGATGATGCGGAATATAATCATTGAATCATCAATGTAAAATTCTTAGCAAGTTTTAAGAATATCAAGGGCGTTGACTCTCCGTAGAGCGACTAAATCAAGTCTTTCGCGCATAGTTTTAGGCGCCACAATAAATTCAATAGTCATGCGATGAGTAAGATTTGAAAAGAGAACAAAAATCCAAACAACATTGCAACTACTCTATATTTTATAGATCGAAAATATTGAGAAGAATATTGTGTTGAATTTTGACATAGTTGATGAACGAAGATTTTTACAGAAAATAATAAATGTTGCATACTTTTAGGAAACTATTCTTGACTGCTTACTAAACACTTAAAAAAATGTTTATACGTCAGACTCTCAAAATGTACGTTGTAAAATATTTATTTTGCCTTTAACCTTATTCGGTGATTCGCAAATGTTTTTGTTTACTTTTTTTTTCACTGTGCAATAAAAATATATTAAAATTTTAGTTGCAAAACCATGAATGCATAAACCAACAGAAACTATTCAAAATTTCACTGTACTAACATTTTGAAGAAATGCGGAAACGTGAAAGTCACGACAATACCAACAATGCAATGTGAATGGAAAAACAAGAAATGCACGAAAAATGCACAGAAAAAAAAAACAAATTCGGGCATACCATGAAGTGCAGAAATTTTCAAGTGACACGCCAGCGAAAATAACAGCAAAAAGAATAAAAATATTTGAAAGCACAAAATTCAAAAAAAAAAGACGAAAGTACAGAGTTAAACATCTAACTGAATGAGGAAATACGAGGTGCGTTATTAAATTCTAAGAACGAGCTTCCGCCTGAAAGTACGAAAAAATTGTTGAAAGTGGCACCAACTAAGTGGCGTATTAACAAAAAATATTAGCTCTCACCGTTGGGTCTGAAATAAGTGCAGAAAATGTTGTCAGGTTTTTTATCACATTCGAAGAATGACTCGTTCGTATAGGCGAATATTGTAAAAATATTGTAGCTATCCTACATATCTATTGTTATAGTTTTTGAGCCTTGTGAATTCTAAAAATATGTTAAAGAAAATATTTCAATAATTTGTGCCTTCCTTAGGCACTTAAAATCAATTTTTTGCGGTCTACTTTTAGGCGTACTAACAATACGATGATTACTGTGTTATTCATCAGAATGGTATTGTGAATATTTAATATTTTTCACCCTTCTCTAAATAAGTATAAAGACCAACCCTAGTAGGCAAAAAGCAAACAAAAAAATTAGATTGTTTCTAGTCGAAAAACTTTCTTGGCCGCACTCGAAACGTGGCAAGCAAACGGAAGTGAAACATTGTTTTTATAGCAACTTTTCAATTTGTTTTGCACATTTTCAAATTTCTGCGCGCTGTTGTTATTTCATTTGTCGAATTGGTACATTTGCTACATTTTCGATGTTCAGTTTTATATATTTTCTTTCACATACTTTGAGGCAAGAATATATTTTGGCATAGCGTGGAGAAGATGCAAGAAGAAGAACAGAAATCCCTCAACTTCCAGTGAACGCTCCTAGCTGCCACTGAGGCTGATGTATAGCAATTTTTCCCGTCTTACGCTTAGATGTACATATCTTCAAGAAAGTGCATTTGTGAGGTTAGCCACTGTCTCGAACTATTCGAAGTGCTCCTTCGAAAGAACCTATGTTTTCATAGCACATTTTTACTTAATTTAAAGTAGCGTATCATTTTATCAGCTGCTTTTTCCCCTTTGCTATTTTTCTATATCCTTTTCAAATTGGCGTAGTAAAAATAGAAAATTCCGTAAAAGAACGGAGAAGCTTCGAGTAAAGTTACTTAGCTACGAAGCTGGGATTTGTCGACCTAAAGACGAATGAATCGTGGAAACAACCTTTATTGGTCAGGTAAAACCACGAGATAGTTACAGTAGCCTCTTATTAGCTCCCTGAATGCGACTTGACTTTCTCCCCTGCTAATACCTCAGAGACTCTGGTAGCGGGGGTTAAGTTAGAGCTCGAAATATGTATGTATGTGTCAACGACACCCCTCTTTCTATATTGAACAACCTACTTCTCTGCGCACTCAACAGCATTCGCATACAAAGTAACGCGCAGCAATGAAACTTTCAAGTTGTTCACTGTCGGCACTTGGGGCAAAAACAAAGAGACGATTAGTCGTCCGGTTATGGATAATGATGCGTCAATACCGACGACGGACATTCTATTTAAAATGCAGAGCCCTTATGAATCGCCCGAGCACCATGAAGCCAATATGCTTCCAACAACAACACAGCATAATGCTGGACCTGACCGCTGCCTCATGATATCCGCACTAATCTAGATATTTTAATCGGTAACAACTTTTCTTAGCCAGAATAAGCCAAAACTCATTTGAAAATCGAAAAAGCCAAACATCTAACGCCACTTTCACTTTCGTCCGAACCCTTTGAAACTTAGTGCTTACACGACCCTTACGTTTGATGATCTCGTCGAAAATGTTCGATGGCAAATTTTTAAAATAATATGATTGGGAATGTCTGAAAATGCGACTCTGCGCCATTGGTTCATGTCCCAGAAAAAGCCAAGGCAGCGTTCCCCGATCGCCAAAGGGTGTAAGCTCGTAGTCAGGTTTGTGTCACCGGTGCCGAATACTCTCGCTCAGCACGGAGTCTTGTCCACAATTCGTAGCCAAGCGAGATTATTGCCAACATCCACTCACGCTTCAACGTAACGGAAGGATAACGGTACCAAATACTTTCTCTTTAAGCGCCTTGAGCAGGGGCGTATACATAAAATTATAAAGGGGGGTGGGGGTCTTTGGTATTTGGGTTAGTCCAAACAATTTTTTTGTTAGACATATCATGACAGACATTTAAATTTTTCTGCGGACCCACAAAACACCCTCACCCTGGTATCTGCGCCTGACCTTGAGCATACGTTCGAGAGTTAATTCGTTCACGATGAACATCAATATCGGTCTTGGCTTTGGCAATGACCATTTATTAATCCACCCTGTTAGGTGAAAGTCTTTGGCTCGAAAGTTCAAGAAGAAATTTAGCTTCCATAAAGAAACATTCCGCCGATGTTCGACATCGCTGTTGCTTGAAATGTTATAGTCTGCATAATCATCGTCCCCTTCTTTGCTTCGAAACAATGAACTTCATGGCATTCACTAGTTCCCAAATGTATACATACAATACAATTTTTGAGGAAGAGAACGTATCTTCATTATCAGTGCAGCACATTAATCTTTCCAACTAAATATATTCATACATTTACACACACGCTTACACACTAACATACCTCTAGCCCCACTGACCAAAATATAAACAAACAAACAAACAACAACAACAACAATTCCAATAACAATTTAGAAAGCAAACAACAAGTGAAAGTGCGAATGACCAACTGGCCAAAGTCCCTTCGACTGGCACAACTTTAAGACGAAGCCACAACGTAGTAGAGTAGCAGCAGCTGAAGTTTATTTGAAAATTCAAATGAAGTTAAATTTTATGACACAGGAAACGCTTCTTGTACACACGCCATAGTGCCCCTCACCAGAGTGGAGGGCAAAAATTACGAGTCAGTCTGGCATTGTTGCCTTTTGCCTTCAAGCTTCTAGCCCAACCTTTATTCGAAAATATGTTGATTTACATTTTATTAGATTCGCAAATTTATTCTATGAATTTACTGCCGTTTCGGTAGTCCCCAACAGGCAGTGCGACGATGTTGGCTTAAAGTCTAATAAAACTTATGTATGTATGTAGCGTCATCAAAGCGTTAGCGGAGGTGGTGGAGAGGCAGAGGCAAGCGGCGCGAAATGCAAAATGTGTAGCGGAGAGCTACTTGTTGGTTGGTTGCTTGCTTGCTTGCTTGCTTGCTTGCTCGGTGGTAATGATACGAATAATGATGATAATGAAGAGGAACAACGTTGAAGCAATGATGAAAATGTCGATGATGCTTATAAGCGAGTAAAACTGTTCTTGTTGCTTCTTCTTGCCTCAGCACTTTAGACATTTCCACAAATGGCATATGCCACAGGAAGACAGTCGCTCTACACCACTCCCATTTTCTACTAATAATGATGTTGATTTTTGTGGCTACACTTTATTTGCGTTTGTGTTGGTAATGATGAAAATTTTTGCTCTTCATTTCGTTTGTTTTATGAGTACGTTCGTATGTGTGTGTATGTGTAGTGTGTTTGTAAATCGGGTGTAAACTTATGTAAACAGTGAAAGTGTTTGCGCCGAAAGTTATGAGTGAGTGGAAGCGTGTAGTGGCAAATACATAAGTAAAGTTTAATGACATAAATCTAACAAACAGTGCGGCGAAAGTGTAGTGGAAGGAAGTTGGGAGCACAACAAAAGATGATCAGAGGAAATTTATGAATTGTATAGCGAGTGCATTTGGTCACTGATAAAAAAAAAATGTCTTTAAAATTAGAGACCAATACAAGTGATTATTAAAATTTTTCGTAAGAATTATACAATTGTTGTGGTATTAATTATGAGTGGGAAAATTTTGTTTAGTCATCGATAACTCTTATATTGCAACTTTTCATAATAATTACCAGTGAGATACATTTTTTTAGATCTTCTAATAAAGTCCAAAAACTAGTCTCGAAATTGTTTCGCAAAATCGCGAATTAATCACGAATAAATAAGTTAAAAAAAATATTGTATTCCGAAATAGTCCAGATAAATCACTGAACTATTGCCAAAAAAAAAATAGTCCCTTACTGGTACCGAAAATTTCCAAACTAGTCAGGAAATTATGCTACACAAGTCGTAGCTATAAAGACATAAAAAACATTCTGACTCAGAATTAATATGGAATTTATATTACACAAGTCTCAAAATATGTCCTCGAAAAGGTGCAGGGTTATAAAGCCATAGGAATTAACGCCATATGGTTTTACTTCACTTACCCTTAAGAAATAAATATGGCAAAGTGAAATAAAGCCTTAACCAAAAATTTTACAATAGAGATCATTAAAGGTAATTATTTTAATTTTTCTTAAGAATTTTAAAATTGTTGTGGTATTAATTGTGTGTGAGAAAGTTTTGTTTGGTCATCGATAACTGTTATATTGAAACTAATATCATAGAAGCATTTTCATAATAATTACCAGTGAGATAATATTTTTTAGATCTTCAAAGAAAGTCCAAAACTAGTCCCGAAATAGTTCCGCAATAATTCCGAACTAGTCCCGAATTGATCACGATTTAGTTAAAAAAAATGAATGAATTTCGAAATAGTCTCGAAATGGTTCCGAAAAAGTCTTGAACTATTTCCAAATAAATAATAAAATGCAAAAGGAAAAAATGTTTAAGTATGATTTAGGGCATCCAGCAAATTACAATACATAAAAAATGAAGAACAAATTCTAAAATATAAATAAATTAAATATTATTCTTGCTATTAAAAAAAACTGTAAGGTTGGAGTTGCGTTAGATATTAATAGCACAAGATGTTGTGGCCAGAGTGAAAACATTTAAATTTTTTTGAAAAATTAAAGTTAACTAATGAAATGAAATGTGAAGTTAAAAAAATCGCCGATTAAAAAATCAAGTGTACGTGGCATTTTTGAGCAACAATGTAAAAAAAAAAATAAAGAAGTTTCCAGTACATGGGAATAAGGAAGAATGCGTAGACAACTATTCAATATAAAACAACAAAAAATCATATGACTTTCACTGAAGTCATTGTCACATTTAAAAATAAGGAAGTTGTAAAACGGTTTGCCAACTATTTCAGTCCATGATTCTCTGCTTAGTTTTTCTAGACGATGCGGTTTGGTGAAAGTCAGCTCCTTAATACTAAAATGCTTGGCAAAGCTGCTTTTTAAATATTACTATTTGTTCGATTTTCCTACACAATTTCTATAGATTTCAGCATCAGACCTTTATCAGCGTGTTCTTTGAAGTTGGTCATTTCTTACATACTCATTTTTTTTTCTGATATTGGAAATAACAATTCTGGTTGATGTAAAGTCAAAAGTCACCTTTGTTGAAGACACTGTTTTGCTTTGATAAGCCATAAAAACTTTTACAAAGTCTTGAGAATGAGTATTTATAAATTGAGAAAACGGCTTGGAATGCTACTAACTTTAGGTGGGCTTATTTAAACAGAAGCAATGGGCTGCGTTGTCTTTGCATAAAACTCTCTTTGAACGAAGAGTTCGTAGACACTCAAAAGTAAAAATGAGATTTCTCGCGGCAATGGACGCGAAAATGGACTTTTGACTATGTAAGTAGTATACGACAACAAGTTTGCGTGAAGATTTCTGCAAGCTGTAGGGTTCAGAGACGCTGATTCCACTTTTTTTTTTTAGATAATGATGTGAAGAATGTGTGGAAAAATACTTAATACTAAAGAATAAAATTAAGAAAACGATAAATACAAATAATGAGGCACAGGTAACAAAAAAAAGTAAGTTCATAAGAAAACAGGGAAGAAAATGGTTTAAAAGAATCAGAAATGGGTAGAAGGGAAAGCGGCTAAAATAGTAAAGATGAGCAACAAATTCTTATATAAATATTATATATAGAGCAAATGCGGAATTAATGGAGAGCTGCAATTACTTGTAAGGACAAGATTAAAAATAAATATAAGGATTGGCTTTCATTAGAAATGCGACGTCATATCGATTGTCATATAGCCTCATCTGATGTCAACATATGACACCATTTGTCAAAATGTTGATAATTTAATATGCGTTTTGACATACACTGCACTGCCGATTGAAATCACTGCAATATCGACGTCACTTGCGGTAGTTTTAAACGTCAGCAATTTTGACCTAATAAAAATCAAGCATAAGCAGACGAGGCAAGCTAATATGAGTGATGGAAAGAGGTAAAAAGGCACTAAAAAGAAGAAGGCGAGCAGTCGAAGGAAAACAAAGAAAATGAAGGACATTAATAGACAGCGAAACAGTTTAAGTGTGAATAAAAGAAGAATGCAAAGTTATTTTATGCACTCAACTGTAAATGGTTCTCATTTTCCTAATCCACGAATAGCGACAAGTTTTATTCGCCATTTAATATTTTCTTTGACGCTCAACTAATTACTATTTTAATTGCCTTGTATTTGCATTAAAATTTTTGTTTAAGTACACCAATATACATATGTACATATACCATATGTAGATATCTATTTGTTCACATACATACATATATAGTGCATTGCATGACTATAGTAACATTACATATTAACAAATTTTAACAACTTAAATTTTTCAAATTTAAATTCCATTATTTTTACATTAAACAAATGCATTTCATTTTCTAACAGAAACGCTGTTTATAAACACAAAGAAAAAACGTATAGAAATTAAAACAAAATTCATATATCTATATTAGAAATTAAAAATTTTTGTAAGCAACATTTTTAGTAAAATTTCTAGTATCACAATTATAGTATAAACGCTGATTGGCTTTTTCGTCCATATAAAGGTATGAACAGGATCCATTCGCTGAGCGAACTTCGTTGTATCGTTTCTGTTTTGGTCGGTGAAGTGTTGCGGCGAATATCAGCCGATGAGTTGGCTTCCTTGGATGAAATTCTCTCATTCATTAAGTGATGCTTACTCTTGAAGGCATGTTCGAATTTTTTCAAGCATGTGAACACTGATGCAGCTATAAAATGGCATATTAAAAAAAAAAATTCAAATATGCTGTGATAAAAATATGAATTTTAAAGTTTGTGGAATTTATTTTCATTTTTTAAGAGGATGTGCTATAATTATGCAAAGCAGCATATAAAACATACACACACAAACACGAAAGACACTTTCAAAGCGCCTGCATTGGCATTTTTACCCGCATATATTTTCCATGCATTTGCCCATTGAAATTTCACGCTCATCGAGCCGTGGAAAATGATGATGATGAAGAACGTGTACTCCTCTTTTGTCTTCCTTTTTTGTCTGCTGCAACGCTAACAGAGCAGCGGTGGGCTGAAGGTAGAGGCGTGGAGAAGCAAAGGAAATGGTAGACTTAAAGCAGCAAGTGTAGGAGTTTAAATATAAAGTGAAAACACGTACATATAAGCCATAATAAAATGTTGCCAACGATGTTGGACGTGGAGGGAATGTAAGCGAGAAAAGAAAATCAACCGAGTTCTCATTTTGCCAGTTACGAGCAATGAACAAATAAACTGTTGCGCCAAGGAGTGTACTCTAAAGAAAAAAAAAGGGAAGGCAATAACTACTTGCATTCAAAAAAAAAAAGAAAAAAAAAAGAAGTTACATCAGAGAAAAAACAAATGCACGCTTACAACAAATACAACAACTACATACACCACTAACCTGCAAACAATGAAGCAAAAGTAGCATTTGAAGAAATGAGCAACATAATTTTAAGTTTATTATATTTGCAGTGGTTCGCAACAAAAGCAACAAAGGACCTGCCCCACTACCAAACAGTCAACATGTCGACAAAGCAGCAACGCAGCAGACGAAGCAACGAAGCAACGAAGCAAATGAAGCCAAGAAGCAGCGTGCACCGGATTTATGACTATGCAAAGTAAACAGAAAATTTAATGAGACGAAAGTTAAATGAAATTTGTGTCAGTAGCGGAACGAATGAGCGTTAGTTCGAATAGCAGTGCTGAAGCGGAGGAAAACGAAAAAGAACAGAGAAAAAAACAAAAAAATAGCAGCAGACGCACAGTAATATAAACGCTATTCCAGATGGCAGTTTGATGCTTGGAGTTGGATCCCTACTTTGGCTGACCGAATTTCATGTTATTTACATTTCGCTCGCCCGCCCCCAAAAACACTCCACCGCTCTCACGCAACTCACAGCTGCCGCGCTGATTGGGCGCATGGGTCTATGGCTTTTATGGTTGCATGGATTCTTGGTTTCATGAGTAGTTTGGTTAGTTTACGATTATTATCGTCATCTGCAAGCATGTTGTTGGTTTTGTTGCAAAACGTAAAAATGATGGAAAACTTGTTAGACCATTACCTTACTTCATATTTTCAACCAACCATCCACCCCACCCACCTAACGATTTATGCCATCCTGCGTCGCATTATTTACCTTTTGCGCCATAAATTCGTCAGTGTTTCAAGTTGCCTGCGCCAGTCTTCCCTCACCGGATGTACGCTTGTATTACTTACATACATTCGTACGCCTCAGCCACCGCAGACTCTCGGGCTGTCGGTCAGTAGTGTGTCCTTTGTGAGATTTTACGATTTTTCAATTACGTTAAAGGCAGGCAACTTTTTGTTTGGCTACTGTTGCTGCTGCTGCTGTGGCAATTTCAAGTTTTACGCTGATTAATTTGATATCGAAAAATATTCGGTGCTTTGTGTTTTCTTAGAGGTAATCGAAAATTTTATGCTAATGAACTAAATAAAGCATTTGAAAGTTGGAAGGGGAGCGGCGGTCGGTCGCAGTAAATGAATGACATGCGTTGAATGAGGCGGATTGCGGGAAACGCCAGCTGGACTGACACTTGGCCAGTGGGGCAGTCAGTTGTACAGCTGATTGGATTTCAGCGAGTAAATTGTATTTATTTGTGAATGAAGAAGCTTTCGGCAGCACATTTTACGCGCAGAAAATCCACAGCTGCTTTGTGTAAGTTTATGAGTAGTTTGACGAATTGACTAAATGGAATTAGGGATGAGACTCATCTAAGTAATAAACTGTAATGAGGTTAAACGGTTTGTGTGTGTGTGTGCGCGCGTGTAAAGTGAGGAAAGGCGAAATTTTAATTGAATTGCTTAGTAATCAGCAATTAAATTTTGTAAGGGATTAAAAGACATTTGTGAGAGTGATTTGAATACTAATTTGTTTTATTAAATTAAGTGAAATGGAGGTATAAAAGAAAAATACTTACAATGTGCGTCGCAATTGAATTTTGGTTTTTGCTACCTTGCTTTTGGGAATTAAGTTGTAATTAGTGTGCATTACTTGATGATATATTTCAATCAAACGGTTAGTAAACATTGCTAAACGGGGAATATTGACGCAGAATTAATTATTTAAATTTAATTAATATTTATTGAAATTTTGTTGTCTTTTTTGTATTGAAGCCATTCTATCAGATTTGACTAATAAATACAGTCCTTTAAGAGACGTAAGCGCGTAGTGTTGCAAATGTTAAAATTAAAATTTACAACAAGTAGTGATATATGTTTGTTGTGGCTTAATCACAGTAATGACATACATAGAACAAATAAGCCGAACGAACTTCTTCGAATGGAGAGGTGCCATCTGATGATATTGGCTGCAAAACTTCGTCCAGTAAAACAGAATCGACACGAAATTCGCATTAATTTTTTGCTATTTTTTCTAGTTTATTTACCGTTTTAGTTACAATTAATTAAAAAATTCTACTTCTAACTTCTTTTCGACGAACGAAAAAAGATTTGGAGAACGCTTGAAGCAGATTTTATATAAGCAAATGCCTTAGAAGATTTAAAAACTCGAATTTTTTTATTAGCAAACTCTTGTCCTTTTTAATGGACTTCAAAAATATTATAAACTAATTGTTATGGGTCACCCAAAAACTGTCAAAAAAGCATTCGTTAATACTAAATAAGATCAAACAATTCATTTAGTAAAATAGTTAAATTAAAAAAAAAATAGTTGAATAAAAAATTGGTTTATAGTTTTAAAGTTCACTGAAGGTTAACTCAACACTAAGAAGAAAACAATTTTTTGATTTTTTTTTTTAATTAAAAACTTGAGCTTGAAGCTACTTATGGTTTAAATTAAACTTTTACCTTTTGTTTTTTTTATAAAAAATCCAATAAATCCAAGTATGAAACTTTGTGCAAAAACAAAAATACAAAAATTTCCAACAACAATTTTAAGCTTTTAATGATAATTTTTTAAAACATTTTGGTAACTTTTTTAATTGTTATTTATAGAATTTTTTTCGGGTCCGTAGTTTTAGTGTACGTGAAAATTCGAACTGAATGAAAGTTTTGCCTTAGATTTTGGTTATATTGTTTTTGATTCTGGACTTTTGAAGTGCATTTTTTTGAATTACTCAAAAATGTTCGAAACGAACACAAAAAAATTACGACTGCGAATACTGATACGAAATCGAATCAGAAATATCGATGACGAAAGGTTATTGATTAAAATTCGAAAGTGTTATCGATTCCAATAGTATCAGCACTTGAACAATACCCGAAAGGAATGCTACTGCAAATGCGAAGACGGGCACAAATTCACATTTGAATGCGAAAATATAAAACAACGATGAATATTCTTTAAATATATCGTAATGTGGTAAGTGGTGCAACAACGATATGAAAAACGATAACAATTATAATAACAATATCGATAACAATACAGATAACGGTAGCATAATCGATAATGATCCAGTTTATAATATCAAAAGGTATAATGAAAATGATAAACGAACATGATTCAGCCATCAATACCCTTCTTATAAAATATTTATACTCGTATCAGCCGTTTGCTAGGAGAAGCTCGACCAAACACTGAGCTATATATAAAATGTAAGTATCAAAGTTAGAAAGAATTATACATACACGGTAAAAAAAATAGCAGGAATTTATATTTAAAAATTTTGACAGTAAGTATTCAATTTACATTTTTTTTATACAATTTTTGATAATTCTCTAAGTAAACCATTAAAGCCCAAGTTTCAAACTAAAGACGAAAAATTATCAAATTTGAAAAAGCTTCAGTTGACTGATATATGTATACCGTTGATTTTTGAGAATTGGTTTTCGTCCGGTGTGTTGCGCATTCTCGTCCATATAAAAATAGACTGTTCTATGGAAAAAAAGTAAGCAACATAGTCGGACCGATTAATTATGAATAAAAAGTAAGAAATTTTATTGACACATTTTTAAAATGTTTAATATTTTCTTGTGAAGAATGTACAAAGTTCGGCTTAAGTGGATTTCGATATCTGAACTTTAATTAAAAAATTACTAAAATTAAATAAGTGAACAAATACTTGTCAAAATTTTTAAATATAAATCGCGCCCTATTTTTCGCCCGCTAGTAGCTATGTGTCGTTTGAACATTTTCTGCTAAGCAATCAGTGCTTTCGTGAAAATAAATAAATATTCTTGTGATTAGTTTTATGTTCATGCGCCAGTTTGTAGGCAACATTTTATATCAAAAACTCTATTTTAACCTCACTTTAGTGACAATTTGGCAATTTCGCATTCTCCATACTCCATCTGTTTGGCTCTCGCGGATAAACTAGGAAGCAAGAACTGAACTGCTTTTCGGCCAATTGATTGCTTTCTCTGCATGTGCATTCATTTTACGTTTGCTAGCCAGTTTGTATTGTAAGGAAGGCAGAGCAGCCGCATTTAATATTGCAATAAATTCAAACACTTTGCAATAAATTACGAATTTTCGGCAGCCTCTTAACGAGTGAACTCAGGCTGTGCCGAGTGCAATGCACGTTTTTTAAGGAGCAGCAGCAGCAGCAGGAGAGTTGGCAAACGCTTTGGAATTCTCTATGATATTCAAAATTATGGTGGCACTTAAAGATATAAAATAAAAAAAGAGAGTTTGTGGTACCAAAAAAAAAATTAAAGAAAAAAATAAATGAAAACAGCAAATGAATTGTAGTTACGAGCGCCTGTGGCACAAGATTTAAAGTAGCACTGGGAATAAAATCGTAATTTGAATGGTGGAAATTCATGCAATTGCTTCGCCTGCAGAGCCAACAGCGCTTTCATTGCGTTCGGTTAAGTACACGTGAGTGCTGTGAAGCGTTAAATCGCTGCGGAAGTGTTTTGATGTATGGGCGTGATTTGTGGATATTGCTTTGAAATTGATTTCAGAGTAAAAAAAAAAAATTAATAAATATGATAAATACGTATGCAATGCGGCTTTATAAGTTACGTTTTAGAAATTGGGAAACACTGAAACAAAGTCTGGAGAATTCCATAGAAAGTCATTAAACATTTCACTTGCAAATAGAGAAAATATTTTTTTTTTTGGAATTTTTTTTAATTTCGCTTACATTTTTTAGTGGAGAATTTAAGCAAAATTAAAACAAATTCGCTCTCAATTTCGACGTCAAAATCTTAAATTCTCAAAATTGCAAATGCGTCCAAAATATTTGCACTCCAATAACTTTCCTATTCTATACCACAGCACTTCGATAAATTTCGCTATCAGCACATTGCCGCTGTACGTTTTGTCTTCTTCGTATCAGCACGGATTTATCACACATTTCACTAAATGAGCTCACTGGCGCTGACTGACTGACGCGTTAGAAAGCGTAAGAAATGCGTCACGCAGCAAAAAAGGAAATTCGTGAAATTGTAAAAACTTAGTAGTATATTGGTGGAAGCACAGATTTGTGAAGCAGTACTTCAATTGGGACAGTACTAGTTTACAGTGAATTCCTAATTGCTTCTCTTGATGAATTTCCAATTTCTTTCCGACAGAATTTTTTATGAATACTTCTTTAGCTTTAAAGTAAAACAGAATCATGTTATAAGTATGTAGACTACGCAATTTATTTTTTGAACAATAAAAGCGAGTTTCTGAGGATGATCTCAAATTGAGGTCGAAATATCAAAAAGCCTTAAAAAATATTTTTAATCATGTTTAGTTTTTAGAAATGCTGTCCCTAGTGTTTGAATCATCATTGAATCAGTAGTTGGCAATGCCAGCTGCTTGGGATGATTATCGAGAATTTAAGAAAAAACTAGGCCATAGTTTGTTTGAGAATAATGTAGATAAAGGAAAAAGTTTGGCGAACAAGATTACCTCGAAGCACTAATAACCTAGACAGGTTTTCAGAGGAGCTACGATAAGTGCGGTGGACAAGTTCATGATACGATGAACGAGAAAGTGTTGCATGATGAAGAGGGTACAATAGATGTCTAGGTCTAGGTATGGAGGCACAAATATGCAGAGAGTAAGAGGGCTTTTACAGAGTATTTCGATACTAACAGCCGCTTTTTCAACTTCCTGTTATGGTGGAAATTGCTTAACTGGCTGATTGAACTTTTATTAACAGGCACTTGAGAAAACGAGCATTGCATGAAACAGGAAATACATTTTTAAAGGCAGTCGGGAAACCTAAGGGACTTTTTCTCAACGCCAATTCAAACAGAACATTCAACAGCTGGCAAATATATTTTAAATATATTTTTACCAGTGAACAGTCAATGACTTAATCGTAACAGTTTACCAAAAAAAAAGTTGTGTGAGTACGTGGTGACTAACAAAAGTTCGCTTAGTTGGTGACTCCAATTTTTTTATTTAAAAACCAGATATTTCAAATCCTTTGCAATTGTTCAACGAGACTACATTCTAAGTTTCAGAACAATCAGTTAAATTACAGTTTAGAAAACGCAAAATACCTTGCGAAAGATCAGAAGAAATTCCACCACAAACACAAATAAACAGAAAGCCACTACAAATATTCAAGGAATGCCAAAGTGCATATGGAACGATTGCACCGTCTCTACTGACTATTTCAAAAGCTAAGTAACAAAATTTATTGATGTCAGTTCACTTCACTCGATCAAAAATCATAGCTGCTATTGCTTTGAAAAGGGTCAGACAGTGCAAAATGGTATATAAAAACTTCTTTTTTGGTTTTGGTTTTCTGGTTAACTAAGCGAGTTTTTATAAGCCCCGCGTATATTAAAAAAATTGATAAATTATAGCAGGAAGTCGGGAAAGCTAGCCTAGAAGTCACGCATCTGTCGGCGTTTGCGTCGGAAATGTTGGAAGAGGAAATTATCAAAAATGATAGAAAATAAGTTGCGACAATCGAGCTGAGAGCACAAATCAGAATGGGAGAGCAGAGAAGAAATTGTAAAAAAGAAGAGAAAGACGCAAACGGTGGCTTAGGTGCCTTTACACGGCAATATTTATATGCAACCATTGTACGAAGTGAAAGTAAATTTTAGCACGTTAATTCATTAACGCAAACTCAAAGAGTAAAAAATTCAACCAAATTTAAAAACCGTAAAATGTGAATGATTAAATGAATTTTTACCAGCATTCGCTCAAACTTCTCGTCCCGTCACTTATGTTGGCAAACAAGTAAGATCGTGTGAAGGCGGTTTATTGCATGAAAAGACTATTATTACGTCATCGAATGGCTTGATGCTGTCAAAACGAACCAGCGAACTAGCGGTTCTCGGATGTTGCAACCTTTGTTTCACACGACTGAGGGGAATTATGCGCTTTGTTGCATTAAGGATCTGATAAAATCAATACCAACCTGGTTTGGGTGAGCAACGAAAGTAAGGTCGCGGAAGACAAATGATGAATTTATATATAGTTTTAGCTTAAAGCCCAAACTGTCTTTCCAATTATCTTTTGCATAGTTCTCTGCTTATCTCGAACATTGTCCGGGACCACTTCTATTATGCGACGCACTTTCGTTTTGTTAACAGGGTTCGCTTTAGGCTTACTTGTACGCTCAGCAGCAGCATTCGCAGCTAAGATGCGTGTGTCTGTTCGTTGCTCATCTGCTCAGCTGCTTTGCATAATATCGATTGCCGTGTCATCATGTGGATACAAAAAGCAAATCCCAAGCAGCTAAGCATATGTCGAAGGCGGGAGTGAGGCGTTGATATTGCTCGCCACCACAAACTCCTCATTCCACGCAACCCAATGGCATGGATTTTGGCGCTACACTTCATTGCTGGTGCTTCATTGAGCTGTGAATTTTGACGCGCACGTTTACGCTTTCACAGCCGCGATGTGCGCATAGAAAGGGGAATGGGGAAATGTAGTCCTTGGTACGTGTTGGAGTTGTGTAGAGGCGAGGGGAAAGCAGCGGCAATGCTGTAATCTGCCGCAACAAAAAAAAAACAACAACGCTGTGAGCATTAGCATAACTATGTATGTGTGTATGTGTGAATGTTAAGGCAATGAGCGGTGTAAAGCAGCAGCTGTTGTTGGCATTTACCAAACACCTGTTGTTATTGTTGTTGCCGCTGCCTAATCGCACAGATAATGATTCTTTATCTTTGGCACTTACATATGCGCCATTTTATTGTGCGCGTTTCTTTCTTGGCGAGTTTTGTTTTTTTTTTTTTTTTCTGTTTTGCTTTTTTCGTGGAGGTTCGCACTTGAGCGCCGATAAAATGGGATTTGTGTGGGTTTATCGAGGCGTTATCGTCTAATTTTTTTTCTTCTGATTTTGTTGTTTTTGCTGTCGCTGTTGGTGCTGCTGATAGAAAGCAGCTGGTGTAATGAAATCATGAAAGAGCGTTTTTTTTTTTTTTGATTTTAACTACTGCGAATTTCGTTTTGACGATGCTGGAAATTAACAAAGAGTAGCTTCAATAAAATGATTAAAAAGTATTAAACTTAGTCATTAAAACGCCCAAAAATCTCAGATGAAATATCCACAAGTTCTGTTAGGTTTGACTAGACTTTAACGGTAACAAAACGAAGTCGAAGCTATAATTGCATGGATTATGGAGTCCTAGTTAATCTCGAAAGCTACCAGTCCTAGACTATGTTGAAAGCGCTCAACAGTTCTTTACTTGTAGAGTTGGTGGAGGGTACATTTTTTGCATAGGTTACTCCCGCATTAATGTGGATGATTCTCCTCTCAAGTCCAGGTGAAGTGTTAATGGAAGAAGAAACACGAGATGAGGCTCAAGCAGAGTAAGCGGCCGGCCGGCCAAACTCCTGCTAGCATTGGTTGTATCTAATAAGAGGAACAGTCGTACAAAGTGTATTCCAGAAGGTAGCGTGTTCTTGGTAGAAGCTTTGCCAGTGAAATTAGTAGACTACTGCTTAAGCCAGTAATGGGTTTTATAAGCACTCTTTAACGCCTTTGATTCATACCTGGCTGGCTGGTGCTCTGAATTTCGTCAAGCGCTTTCAGAGAGCTTTCTTAAATATACGGGAAGATAGTTATAGCTTCAATAACTAGTGTAGGTAGTTACTCGTAATGTCATAAGTTTTCATCGTAATAATTTTATTCGCTAACTAACTAAGTCTTATTCTCCCAGGGTTGTAAATGTATTGGCGGAAGATCAAATTAAATTAAATTAAATTTCAAGGTTTTATTTATAACATATTTTTGAAATAAAAAAGATAAAGTTAGATTATATCACCACCACTAACTATCCATCTACTGATTTAACTCCGTTTTATCACTATTGGCCATTGTTGTTTCGATTTTAAGGCGGCTTGGTAATTACCTTGGCATAGCAATAATATGCTTGCAGATTCACCCGAAAGCCTTTTAAATATGCGGAGAGACAACTTAACATTCGTTTTAAATATATTTTTACCCATACCAAAAACGACAGTTGCGCGAACCTTGAGAGAACTCAATAATATCAAAGTTATCGATCTCTCACTTTCTGGAGTGGTTTTAAAAATCTTAGTTCCATCTTATATTCAAACTCAAAGATCTAAATTAGAAATGCATAGATAGTAAGAATAATTATATTCCATAGTTAAATAAATAAATAAAAAAATAAATATAATACTCGTAAAAGCAGTCTGACGCCCTTGAGAGAGAGGTGAGGCATATCTATAAAGATCTCGAGCTCACCTGTACTTCACCGAGAACTCTAATAGCCGCTTCGTTAAAAGAGTGTATATCTACTTTCCAAATTAAATTTGCCTTCATTAATCATGTGTCTTGTTGATCAATGTAAAAGAGATTGGAAATGTCCGGTAATCTGAACTCAATGCATAAGGGCCTACGCAGAGCACAGTTTTGGGGGGGGGTTGGATAATGAGGTTTTTGTAATGCATAAAATCAGTTATTAAAAAATATATAATAATTTATACTCACTAACTTTTTCTCTTATTATTGTAACAATGGGTTTCTACCGATCGACACAAGATTATTGAAACCGTAGCAAGTTTATTATAAGCCTATTGAGGAGTATAAATAAAAACAAATTTCAAAACCGTAAATTCTTTATTATTTTGAGTTTAAAACGCAGTCTTCGAGGATCTTCTGCAAATCGTTAAAAAACTCTCAGAACGCCAAGCACAATACCATAAAACTAAATTACAAAAACAAACTAAGAAGGAAATATTAAAAGATTTAAATAATTATTTTACCATTTAATCTTCATGCAGAAATACAATTTTCGTAAACTGCATTATTTTTCTGAGAAAGGAAATGGACTATGAAATGCAGCGAGACTTGCAATGAAATTTTGGAATTTACCTGCGTACGTCCATGTCAGTGCACGAATCCTGCCTTCCTGCTTTGTCCCATCCGTGAAAATGTTCACCGCTTAATCAGGTGGAGCTTTAGAAACGTTTCGGGAAAGCTGTAATCCACACTTTCAGCGGTGATTTTAAAACCTTTCCAATAACATTTCAGTGTCCAGTTTTAAGTTTGTTAATCACCTGTTTTCACCCGGTTTTATAGACGTTCGCTATGCAACAGTTGTTTTAGAGTGTCGATAGAGACCTTTATAAGCATCTTATAATTATAACGAAAGTTATCGATATCATAGATATAATCGATAACGTTATTCAGTAGCCATATTGTTGTCATATCAATAACGTAGATGATATTCTTATTTGGTTTATTAATTTCATAAAAACTCACAGCATTGGGATCGTGTTTCAGTTGAAGTTTCACGCCGAAATGGCGCATAGCGGGACCCACAAAATGTTTCTTGTCGACATCTACTTGCTCACAATGAAAACGCAATAAAAATTTTTCATAGTGGTCAACAAGACATTTTTCTGATAGCATATATTGTATTAAATTTCTTTCTGAAAAAATTAAACACTATAACATTAGTCATTTTTAATTAATTATACGAGTAAAATAAGAAATATTCTGAAATTAACTTTTATGTACAGGCGAAGAAGTTAAAAATTTAATTGCGAGCGTTATTTTAAACTAAAATTTTTACAGGTTTTACTTAAGTGTTTCAAGAACAGTTTTCAATAAAAAAATTTTTTAAAAATCATTTGAAAAAAAAATATAATTTTTTATTATTTTTTTTAATGCCGAATTTTTTTGTTAAAAAATAATTTTATCAATTTCTGGTAATCCTCATATGAAAGCCAAGAAAATTTCATAAAAGGTACGATGATTGAATTATTATTTTTTAATAAAATGCTTTCTTTCACGGAAGCATACACTAGAAAGTCCTTTTTTAATATGCTAAAAGTTCAAAAAACTATATCTCGCAAACTGTAAGTGTCAAATCAAAATTAAAAAATACGTGTCTCATATTTTTAGCCAAAGAATGCAAAGAAAAATGAACATTGAAAAACATTTTTTGTGTAAATTTTGCTTGGATTGCCCCATATGTTCTTTAAAACTTTCAATTCACGTTGAAAGCATTCAACATACTGGCATTTGTAATATAAATTCCCATCTTGGGCTGTAGCCATAACTGTAAACACAATCCACAAAGTTCATCTATGCAAATATTCAGGTTTAATGACACTTTTCATTTCGCACGCTCTGTATTCACGGAAAATGTTGATTTTATATTAAATTCCCCCGAGGAGAACATTTAAATTGATGTGGCATACGTGGCGTATACGCGATTTTAGACATTTCCATTTGGCAAGCACGCAACGTTCACTTTCATTAGAGGATACTCGGCGAGGCCTATGTCGCGGCATATCGATATCTCTATCAGGCAAATATCCGAGAATATATATTTATATGTATGTATGTATGTTTATATGTTTGCACATCTAATGGCTGCATGTCAAATGATCTAATCTGAGTGCACTTGTACTTGCTAAACGCGTGTGGAGTGCGTAGATTTGCTCGACTTCCATACATCCATTTAATGGCTCAAATCTCTAAGCGCTTGCACTCAGGCAGATGTTGTTGAATTTCACGTTTTTTGTTTTTTTTTTGCGATGCTGTGTTTATTATTGTTGTTTTTCTTGTTGTTGCTGCTGCTTTTGTTTGGCTGTTAAAACACTTGCGCGCTGTTGCATTAAATCTGTTGTGATTGCAGCACGAATATCCGGCGATTTTGTTGTGCATCCCATAAATCTTCTCAGCCATTTTATTGAAATGAGTTTGTAGCGAAATAAACTGAAGTGGGAGTGTGGAGTAAGGAATTACTGTAAACGAATTTGAAGAGGTAAACTGCATAAATTCGTACTAAATACCAATTCGTTTTGAATACGATTGAAGTTGTTGTTATTTTTGTAGCTTCACTTACACTGAACTGGAATTGAAATGAAACTTTTTGTTTTCAACAAATGCGGCATTTAAAGACAAACATTTAAATTAATACCAATTTTTTGCGATTCCCTTTCTGTTGAAAAATATTTTTTTGGGGGGGAGGGAGGTTGGTTGGCAAATTAAGAGCTTTAAATTAGTATTAAAAGTTACGTTGTGCATATTTAATCATCACATCCGTATTAAAAATTTGTTAAACAGAAATATTTTAATGCACAAGTTTAATATAAAATATCCAAAAATCAATTGTTTTAAGCTAAAAACTTGACTAAAAACTGGATTAATTTTTTTAATTTACTATGACTGAAATTTAATGCATTTTATAGTTAATTTACTCTATAAGCTATTTATTAAATTATCAATCTTTTTTTTTAAATTAAAATACCAATTCTTTTTTTTTTTACAAGAATTAAAATAAAAGATCTTTAGAAAAATTTTGAGTACGCAATTTTGTCAATCACTGAATTTTAGTAAACTAAAGTGTAAGTTTATGGTAGCTACAAATTACCGTTGGTTTTTGAGTTTTTTTTTTGCTGAGACCAATTTCTTCACTACTTACGAGTATAACACAAAGTATATAAAAAATTTCTTTCGATGGATATTTTAAAACATATTAAATTTTCCTTCTTAATTAGCATGTTTCAAGGTAAGTTTGACAATTTAAATAGGTGGGAACCTACCAATATCTATTTAAGAAATATACCCTTTTAAAACGACATAAATTGAACTCCTGTTACTTTCATACCACAGATTTTCCTCAGAAAATATGTAATTTTTTAAAGCTTGTTGCTTCTTACAGCGTTTTTTTTTCTCAACAAAACTGTTGCCTTCTCACATTGTAACTTTTGCATAAGTCTGTCTGTCTTCCTGAAAAATTGCTATGTTAGAAGAAAAATTTTGGGGTAATAAAATTTTAAGTAGCAAAAAATTTGCTTGGATTTATTAGATATATGTATTTGTCGCATTTGCTTTCATATCACGAATAATTGCAATGTTTTTTATGTTAAAAAAACCACAAAACTTTTGGGAAAAAAATCAAAAAATTCGGTTTTAATTGTAACCGTTTGAAACCTGCACTTAACGAGCATACTGCTACAAAACTGCCTACTCGAAAAAGGTTTAAAATTAGGATAAGAATTTATAATTTTTTTTTTTAATTTTCTGCAAAGTTTGAAACTTGGATTTATGTATATGATTTTGTTAGAGATAGAAACTATATTTTAATGGAAAATTCTAAAAAAAAAAATAAACATAAGTGACAAATAAAATCGTTTGGAAACGTCTTTTGGTAGCTTGGAGATGATCGGCGAAACCATTGATAGTTATGGAAAAGGCATCAATGGCATGGAAAATAGAAAAACTTCGATACAATCGATTGTGGCACAGCTCTAATGAATGTTGTAAATTCGATGCTCTAAAAATCATAGAATAATTCACAACTAAATGTTACATTAGTTTATTTCAAAGAAGCGTTGGAAAGTTGTTAAATCGCAGAACTCCCTAGGCATGAGGAACATTTTTATTAATTTACTATGTTTTTACTTGTAAAATTTGTCTTGTGTTTCAGTTCTTTACACGACCGTGATCTCCATGCTATGCATCGAGTACCTCAAGGGGCCAACACAATCCACAGATGAAGATGACGGCGCGGGGCTGTATGTCTGTAGCAAATAATTAGTTTTCGCTCGCTTGTACTTGTTTTTTTTTTTTATAAATGTTTAAAAGCTGCAACTAACCAAGTTGCCATAAAAAAATGTACTTTAAAATAAGGTCACAACTGGCAGCTGGGTAAATATAAATTTTAAACAGACTGGTAAGTCGAAGCAAACGCTCTTCATTGTTCACAAATATTTAAACAGTAAGCGTACAAGTTTATTAAACGCTTTATAAATGAAGCAGACGGCAGACTGCAGTGCGATCCCACTGAAGGATGTTGGGTGTATTTAGCGCTATAAAATACGCGACTTTCCTTTCTTTTTGCATCGACTAAGGAATTAAAAATTGCTATGGGGAGAATAAAAGAAAAAAATTGAACAAATGCAAGAAACGCGCCGCTTTAACTCAATTCAACTGTACATAACTGTTTATCATACTTAAGTAGCGGCAATTAAATAGCCAAGGCAGAAAAAGGTTTTTGCGCAAGAAAATATGCTGAACGCGCCAAATACTGTTCCTAACATATGTATGTACAAATGTGTGTATGCACGTTTCTAAAAATGAATATAAAGAAGATAAACAAATATACAAACGCTGGCTTCCTTGCATTTGCTTGAATTGTCGGGGCAGCCGTTGAATGGAGCTGGAAATGAGAGCGACGAGGGTGTGAGAAATTAAATATAAAAGGCGTGTCGATGGTCTTGAGTACACATCGGTGCTTATGAATAAATTAAAATGGCAGCTTCCATGGGAAAATGCTAAACTGAGTTATACTTAAGTACTAAATAAATGCAAACAAAGCCAAAGAAAATTAAAAAAAAAAATTACAAAAAAAAAACAAATCGTAATATAGAAACTCTTTAGAAAAATTGCTGCTATTTCACTCAAATTAACGCGCAAAGTTTTCGCGTAAGTTTGATGTGCACGGGTGATGGGTCACTGGAGAGCAAACGCTTATAAAAACTCGCAACTCAAATAAAAGCAGCCTTTGCAACTCGTCTCTCCCCTCTTCAAGCTAAAATGCCAATGAAACATCAAAAAAGCACGCGCATTTAAATATTACGCGTTAGAACTACCAGCGAATGACCGGTCGAACGCTTGGCCGCCCGGAGTTGTAATGTAATTAAATTAATTAACTTAAGTGAGTACCATTACAACTTAGTTTTCGTTTTTTGTGTTTTTTTTTTATTCAGTGTTTGGCTTTTCACATTTTACTAACGCTTCTTTTGTGATTTTTTTTCTGACGCTTGTGTTTTTCTTATTTGAGCCTGTTTGTTTTCCCCTTCCTTCGCTCTCTCTTTCTTTACATTTTTTTAGGGAAATCAAGCCCATTCCGCCTTGTTTGAAGTGCCATGAACAAATTCGTAAATTGCGCCTAAAATTAGGCATAATTAAGTGCGTGGCTTTGGGGAAACAAGTAAGTGGCTAGGATTAAAATGTCCTCAACAGGCGGACAAGAGTAGTAAATGGGCGTGAAGGGACACACATACAAATGTTTACACAAAAGTATAAATTAATTTAAGTAAAAATAAAGATATAGGTTATACGATTATATAAATGTTGAAATTTAGCTAGACATTTTCGACGGAATTCTTCGCTTTTTTGAGTTGAAAGGCTGATTTATACAAAAAAAATTTCTGCAAAGGATTGTAGATTGTTTGATAAAATTCTTACCCCTATTTTTCTGATAACAAATAAGCCATCAGTATTTTTATAATTACTACTCCTAAAACTATGTCAGAGATAAATGGTTTAATATTTGTAATAAATGTACAAAGGGTAACAATGTTAAAGAAATTTTAAATGTGATGCTGTCGTGATTGTTTTAAGATAAGGGGGTTAGATAAACAAAAAAAATATATAAATTGCTTTGTCATACTTTCCAAAATATTATCATAGTTTTTGCGGCATACTTTTAGGGGCCGTACTTATTGACAGTGAATCGATAAATCTTGCAAAATGAGGATCGTAAAATTTTACACCCACAAAATTTTTTTTTTCTTTGAAGAATCCAAAATAGGCGTTAAGTGGCGCTTTTTTGTATTACTTATCTTCATTCCACGGAAGCTCGCAACATTGTCTCGGACATAGCTTTGATCTATGAGAAATGTTTCAACTTCGATGTTGGTAACACTTCTATGCTGGCAACGGATGCAATTTTTGGTGCAAACCACGGCCGTCTCTGGAGAGATACGGCTTCGCATATCACACAGAAACTTTCTCATAGAGGTTTCCAGCTACTGACTGCGAATATTAAGCTTTTGGCGTGCTGTGTACCTGGCTATGGGGAAAACGAAAGAAACGAAATCGCAATTGAACTTTGAAACGTCCTTTCAGTAAGAATGATATTGCACCACTAGATTGATCCGACATTGGGCTTCTCGGAAGTCACCTAATCTTCCACGGAGATAGAGGTTAGTTGTGTCCTGAGAAAGATTAGATATCTGAACATATTTAAGTAGAGTCGTGTACGTTTAGCTAAGAAGGTTGGTTGTTACTTGATATTTAAAGACATTATTTAGGTAAACGATTGATCTAAAATTCATTTAATCTCGGACATACTTAACAAATGACACGCAGATAATGAAAAATATAAAAATATGTTGTGTAATATGATGGAATGTCATGTAACAAAATTTGAAGCAATACAATACAATGTAATATAACGTAAGGTAATGTATTGTAATGTAATGTACTGTTATAAAATGCAGGCAAATGTAATGTAGGCAATTTACTGTAATGCAAAGTAATGTAATGTATTGTATAATCAAGTTATTTTAATTTAAGCTAAGTTAAGTTAAGTAAAGTTAAGTCAAGTTAAGTTATTTCAAGTTAAGGTAAGTACAGTTAAGTAACGTTGAGTTAAGTTAAGTTAAGTTAAGTTAAGTAGAGTTAAGTTAAGTTAAGTCAAGTAGAAGAAAATAAAGTTACGTTAATTTGACGCACGTGAACCTTTTTAGAGCCCGGGAGTAAAAAAGGTCGTCGATACTTTTGCTATTAAACAATTGTAAATTCTGTATTTAATTGGTGAATTAAAGTCAGCAGTACAAAATCGTAGTTAATCAAGGACCAAAAACTAATAAAGGAGACCTATGTACATGGGTTTTTAATTATTAGTTGACTGCTAAGCAGTGTAAATTTCCTTATATTTCGGCTATTTGGTTATTTTTGTATGTTCGTTACAAACTGAAATTTTCCGAAAATAAATTAACTCCAACAATATAAAAATGCAAAACGCTCCAGCATGAAAAATCATTGCCTGCCTTAAAGGAGCAAGGCAATAAAATCGTTGCAATGCTGCACATTGATTTTCTCTGCTAACTTAAAGTGCACTTTTTTCAGTCTCTCTCACTTAAACGTCTATCTAACAATACAAAATAAATGGCTTGTAAAATTGTTATGGATTTGTGCAAGTATGTGTGTGTGAAGCTTAACGCTGTGTGGCTTCAACTTGTGGCTGCTGTATAGTAATATTTGCAGGAATTTTAAGTGAATCAATGCAATATGCTTTACATATTTGTGCCTGTATGTGTGAGCATACATATAAGCAACTGTAAGTGATGCCTCACTACAAGTACTGAGTACGACGACGCAACAACAAAAAGTAAGCAAAACATTGGCAGAGTAATAGCACTTCATCAATGTAATTCATTTATTTTCTCTGCCTCTGTGTGTGGCTTTGTGTGCTGTGGAGCTTTGAAGTGCTAAAACAGCGGGAAACTTTTCACCACAAGACACAAGCGCTTGTTTAACATGTGAGTATGGATGTCGATATATATGTATATATAATGTGTTCATATGTTCGAAAATAACTAGTGTGGCGTCATATAAAAACCAAGCTTTGTTGGCTTCGTTTCCGTTTTCACAAAAGCTTTGCCTCCTCGCTACGCCAAAGTCTCCCTTCTTTATAGCTCAATGATTTCAATTTGACTTTCCGGCTGGCTAGTGTGTGGGCTGCTTCATGTACCTCCTTCTTCTCTTGATTAAATATGTACATACATACATACAAACGTATTTATAAATATTGCATATCTTCTAAAGCAGCTCACTTGCAGTCTAAAGAATTGCGTAGGCGGTGGCAGAAGTCTACATATATATACTTTGTGTGTGTGTGTTGGTGTGCGCTTCGCATTTTCACTTGTGAAAATTCCATTATGGAAATTAACGCATCGTTACTCATTTGATGAGATAATTCGTCTGGCAGACGACCACACGCAGCTTGCGTCAATTGAAGTAAGGGAATGAATATTGCCGTTGCTGTTGTGGCGCATTGGCTATTTGCTATACTCAAAAAAAAAAAAAAAAAGAAAAAAAAAAAAAAGCCAGAAACAATGTTATGCCGGTTTTGAGTGACAGCAAAAGGCGCACAGACATATTTGTAAATAGTGAAGTGTAAAGTTGACAAGGATACAGAGAGAGATTTCCAAACAATTTGCGTTGATGTCAATAATTTCCATACGCAAATGTTTGGCTTTTGCGACGCTTAACCTTCTGCCAGATTTTGAGAAGTCCTTCGCCAACTTTTTTGTTGTTTTACTTAATTCTCTTAAATAATCTGAGCTGCTCGTTTTTTTTTGGTTTCTTCTTTTTATCCTGAGCATTTTCGCTTTTAAATCGAAACACTGAATGTAATTACTAGTTACGTGTGTGTGTACGATATTATTTCTACAGTGAGTTTAACAAATGTTGCTCAAATTTGGATAATTTATTTTCCGTTTATTTAGTTTCCATTATTTTTAAATTAAAACATAGTTGCCTCGCTAAAAAACAAAGTTCGAAAATAACCCTCTCCATTTTAAAAATGTTCCAAAATAACTTTTAATATTTGAGAGAAAAAAAAAAACAAATAACAAGTGTAACAGAACAAGTGTTTTATGTTTTGTAGGTGAGTGCTTTTGCTCAATGAGAAATATTAATTTTCATATAATTTCTGTTACTGTTTTAAGTGTCCCAATATCGCAGTGAGAAAAACATTAGTGTTATTTGGTAACAAAAAACAATTTTTATATTTGCTATTATGTTATAAGTATAATATTTTTGCTTTAGTGCTTGTTATTATTGTAAGCTCTTAGTAAAGTTATAATTTTAGCTCATCCAAATGATATAATTGAAGTGACAAGTAGTGAAAATGCAAATAAATTTTTTAGCTTGTTAATAACATATTTTAATGGGCAGAAATTGTGACTACGAGGTTAGAAGTTTCTACAAGTTTTATGCTATAAAAAATAATTCTGTGCAGCAAACGTGTGCGACATCTATTTATCAGGCGAGCATATAACCAATTTAAGACGACACTTGAAACAAAAACAATGAAAGTTTTGTAAAAGCAGTAAAAATTAATCAAGAATGTTGTGAAGTGATTCAAAGCAAAAAAAGTAAGATTTCGTACGAAGTTGACAAAGATGACATTATTTCTTCATTTCTAAAAATAGTAACAATAAATGGCAGGCCATTTCTTCATTTAGACTCCGAAGGGTTTCGAGTAATTGTTGAACCAATTTATAATGCGCTATCGGTGTCGCCCATTTCGTTTCAAAAGATTGTGGACTACATTCGTGTGCGGCAACAGTCTATTATCGAAGAAATAAAACGATTGGTCAAAGGTCAGTTAGTGGCGTTGAAAATTGATGTAGCTACTCGAATGGAGCGGGCAGTTTTAGGTGTAAATTTACAATTCTTGTTCAATATCTTTAAACAATATTTAGTTTGTTTCTTAAGTCATTGCATATTATGGTTCATTTGTATGTATTTGTATGTACATATGTACTTATATGTAGAAGAATTTGTTTTATTGTTTGACTAAAACTATCCTGAAAATGTACTAAAATATAATAACACCGATTTCAAAATTCAAATTTCTTAAACTAATTTATACATAAAATGCCAAAAAATTAAGTGAAAAAATTACTTATTTGCAGTATATAATATTATAAATGTACACGCTATCTTCTGGATACCATAAATGTTCGCACCAATTCATTAAAAATGCATGAAAGTTGGGTAAATATGTATTTATATCCACTTGTACTGCTCTGCTTTTCAATAACCCGCAAACGAAGACACTTAAAAATAAAAGTTAATGCCAAGTGTCTTTTTCTAATAGAAATTTCAGTAGTTGAAAAAAACTTCAGTAGTAGAAAACACAAAATTATCA
Organism: Philophylla caesio; assembly: GCA_963971545.1. Taxonomy (NCBI): domain Eukaryota; kingdom Metazoa; phylum Arthropoda; class Insecta; order Diptera; family Tephritidae; genus Philophylla; species Philophylla caesio. Next base: position 95,773,109 of record OZ020609.1, read on the forward strand.
AACAGATAGATTTTGTATGGTGAGAAATTCGTTTTGCTTGATAACTTTTGTTTTTGTGTCAATCAAAAATACTTTGAAAATAAGTAGACAAGGTTATTTTTGATCTCTGCTAAAAAATTATAGGAATCCAAATTTTACACTTCACACAAAATTAAATAAAAATTATCTAAATTTCGACTGTAAAAATGAAGATTTTTAGTTAAAAAATATGAAAAATAAAATAGTTAATATGCACTTAATATGTCCATTTTATTGTACAATGTGCAAATTTCATGCCCCAAAAATTAACGTTGATATTTAAGAATTTATTTCAAAGGTGCTGCATTTTTTGGCAAAAAAAAAATTTCTTCAAACGTTAACAAATTCAGCCCAAAAATTACAAAAAAAAATTGTCAATATTTTTGCTCAATACTGTATTTTCATTTATTGCTTTTTATTTAAACACACACACATTTGTACTTACATATGTACTATGTAGTATGTGCATCTCTACCAAATATAAACTTCTGTTCTTTAGTGTCAGTGTGATGGATGATATTTTGACATTTGACTTTCGGCCTTTGGACTTTCGCATGCTGAACCTGGCTAGCCAAGTGCCAATGTCCATCATCTGTCTTGGTAAGCCAGACGTAATTATTTGACTTTCGCTGTCAGCGAATGTCGAGAATTCTGTGGAATGGCAAACAATAAACCATGATTTCGTGCAAGTAAAAGTGAGCAAATTATTTTGTAGAAAGGGCACATTAGGCGGCTTCGATAAGTTTTTTTTTTCCGAGAACTTGAATTGAGAAAAAATATTTAACTAATTCTAAGCTCTTAAGAAAGTCGAAAATTTCACATAAAATGACCCTCAAGAAATGAAAAAGAAATTTTCTTCTATACAAATTTCTTAAATTAGTCTAAAGCTCTGACGAAAAAATGCTCGTATATTCATTTTTTCAAAACAAATTTTCACCAACGCCAAAATACTTTTCAAAGCAACAGACATAATGATTATTATTTCTTGTGATTTTTCTTGCGAGCTGTATGCAAGCCCTAAATTTTGAAATAGTCCACATCTCTTTAAATTTTTCTTTGAACTTTTCAACAATGCTTTAATTGTGCTTATTTTAATAATTACCATATATATCACACAAGTAGCAATTTAATATCACAGGTCTGCAACAAAAATGCTGTCTGGATATTTCCAACTGATTCCTATGTATTTAGGTGTTCTGAAAACTAAAAAAATACTCAAAAAATTCCAGAACGTAAGGTTGTTTTACAATACGCAAAATTTTATTATAAAATAGGGTTTTTTTTTAGCTAACTTGTAGGCATTATTAGTAGGTATAATTTAATTTTGATTACTGTTTTTAAACTCACTTTCTCACTCAGGAGCTTACTTTTGCCGGGAGTGTCTTCCTCCTGGTTTAGATATCGTGAGCATCAGTTTACTTCCTACTTTGTCCAAGAGGACGAGTTGGTTTATTGTACCAATATTGAAGGTTTGATGGATACATTTAAGATCTCATACGACCCAGCAGAGTGGCGTATTTTCATAGATTATCCAAAAAGAAGCCTTAAAACAGTTCTGCTTCACAACGGCGGTTTCTATACTTCCATTCCAGTCGCTCATTCCGTACACCACAAGGAAACCTACAAGAACTTGAAATTGATTCTGATCCACTATTCATCCACTATTCATCACAACCATGACGGATCCTCAAAGAGAAGGGTAGATTGCCTTTAAAGAGGTCATCAAGCAATTTTTAGGCAATAACAAAGATCCTAACTACAAACAAATCGTCAAAAGGATGTTAAAAGCATTTCTAGCTTTAGGTTACTTGATGAGTTTAAAAGTACATTTTCTTTATTCCCACCTCGACTACTTTCCAGAAAATTTAGGAGACGTGAGTGAAGAGCAAGGTGAACGATTTCACTAAAATATTAAGGAGATGGAAAAAAGATACCAGGGAAGATGGAGCGTTTCAATGAAGGCAGACTACTGTTGGACGCTTCCAAAAGACCTTCCCGATGCTTCCCACAAGCGAAAATGTACCAAAAGGAGTCTCACTGAGAAAAAGAAATGTGTTTAGTGCTTACTAATTAATGTATTTTACATAAATAAATTAGTTTTGTTACGCAATTACAAATTAAACATTTTTTTTAAATCTTTTATATTTTATTTTAAGTTGATAACTTGTTTTACATAGGCACCTATATTGTCACGTGTCGACGTGACGTTCTATGACAAAATTGAAGTTATTTTCGGATTCAGCACACCGAAAAACATAAGAATTACACAAAAAAACCAAAACAGCTCTCAATTATTTTTTTTGCAGACTTGTGTATCCTTTAGAAACTTTGTGCCTACATTCTGAATATAACAACAATTCTAATTGTAGTTAAATTCGAGTTCCATTAAAAAAAAAAAAAAATAAACAAAAATTGTTCGACCCAATTTAGTGCACATTTCTTTATACCTATAAACCCAAATATATTTCCAACCGTCGCTAGGTATAACCAAATACGCGCTACATACATAATTGATAAAATTCCTGCTTTCTTTTACTTTTTATGCCACTTTGATTTGAATATATGCCCTCTGACATATAACTGACATTTATGGACGTGACTCGCACTTCCTCGTGCCACATAAATTCGTTTAATTATGAACACATTTCATTAGAATATGATAAATCTACATATCCATCATTTCCATGATATGTACATGCATACATATATATTTATAGCAAATGTAGATATGTACATATCTTCATACTGGTATTCACAATTGGAAAATTTTCCGAGCTTTAAATTTAAAAAAAACGAAATTATAAAATTTAGTCTGGAACAGGTTTGACGAAAACTTTACTACTGAAACGTTGCTTAATAAGAATGCTTCGGTTGGAAGCAGTTTTTAATTATAAACTCAGCATATCAGATATCGCAGGAGTAAATCAAATGCTGGGATCGAAACTTATTATTTCTAAATTCAGAGATTTGACCCCCCTGTTCGTTCAACTATCAAGAACTTAAAAGGAAACCGAACAACCAGAATAAGTTGATATACGAAGTTTAAATTTTTATAAAATCAAAGTTGCATATCAATAGATGCACAAACACACATTTAAAAAATTCACGCACTTTTGAATTCAAATTTTTGCATTTTTTATATGAAACATACTTAAGTAGGCAAAATGTAAACAAAATCGAAGGTTTTGACAATCAAGATAATGAGCAATGAAATAACAAATTCGCCGCTGAATTACTGAATTAACCTCACCTTCAATGAATTCGCCTTCCTTAGTGACGTATGAAAATTCTTGAAATTTGTTGTTAAATATACATCCAGTACAAAAAATTTCCTGAATTCTTCAATTGACTTATAATAATTGCACTGAATAAACGCCTGTGTGATTTTTTCTATTTCTTTGAAGTATTTTGAGAATATTCTAACAAAGTTTCAAGCGTATGGAATAAGTAGCTTTCGAGGTATCCTACAATTACTGAAAGGGATCACGAACTCTACAAATAGTATTTTTGCAAATTTAAAATATTAAAATTAAAAACAATCAGAAAAATTTAAATTTTAGAAGCTCGCACAAGATTGTGGCCGTTTCTTGGAATGCTTGATTCGATGCAAGTTAGGTTATTTTATATCTGATTAATATGTGCAAATGGGGAAGCTATTAAAATTTATCACTTTTCATAAAAGAAGATTAAAATAAGAAAAAAAAAATTATTTTGCAACTTTTTAATTTTTGTCAGTTTTGCAAACTAAAACAGTTTAGCTGAAAAATATTGTAGGAATTTCATAAATGAAATGGTCTAAATGGGCATTTTATAAAAACTTTGAAATACAGTTTGATATTTTAATACAATATTTTTTTTTTGAAATATTCCAAATATTATTGAAGCTTTACTTTATATGGTTTTTGTCGTATGTACTGGGTATAAACTGCATCTTCATTTAAAACCAGCACAGAAAATTCAATTGAAAGTTCTTGCAAATATAACAAAAACTGACTTATGCTCATTTCGCTGGCAACCGTTGTCTGGAAGAATGTGTGGAAGAGTTTCTTAGACAAATTAATTCCTATGCCTTGGCACTAAAAAAGGTATGTCAACAATAACAAATCATATAAAATAGCCTGCATAAAAACAGTTTTGTTTGGCCACTTTGACGGCTTACAAACGAATTTACTAAAGAAGCAAACAAACAATCAAGCAGAAGGATATACAAGGACACGTGGGTATGTTGGAAAATGCTACTCCATGTTTACTCGCTCCGCTTACACTTCTAATCAACGTGAAACACGAACAACAAAAAACAAACGAAACACTGCATTGACGGTTGACAACATCAACTGTTTGAGTATCCTTGCGAAATACTTGTAAGATGTGCGCCGCCATACACAACTAAGTGTCTTTGCATTCAGGCGGCTTAAATGTGTCCTTGTGAAGTATTTACATATGTGTGTGTGTGTGGTTGTTGTGTTTATAAAGAGTTTTTGAGCGCGCGTCACAAGACATATGTACATATGTATGTAAGTTGCATTTATTTATTTACATGCACACATACACACATGCAAACATGTATACAAGTAAACCTATTCATGTCAGCATCCAAACCTTCCGAAATGCCGTTAAAACAAAGTGGAAGTGAAAAGTGTCACTCCAAATGCACGGACGGACAACAGGTGGCAAAATATTAGCAACATGTCTCGGCAAATGTTTGACTGTCTGTCTGCTGGATATTTTCTTCGTTTTTGATATTCATCGAATTTTGTTGACGCTAGCAAATTTGGCTAAACAATATGCGCAAATGCTTAGAAATTTAGATTAAATTCTTGCATTCACTAAGTTGTTGGAGATAGTTTCATGCTTTTGGCAACGATTGGTGGCTAGGAATTTAGGCAATGCAGACGACGCATTTACATCTCCAAACTAATAATAATTGCTTTAATACCTTCTCTTAAATAAATGTCTTGTAGCATTCGCAAGTTTTGTAGAATATTTAAAGTGCGGCTGTATAAATTAAAGTACTAAATTATAAATAAATATGTCAGTGACCTTAGATGAATATTATATGAATAGCTTAATTATAAAAGATTTGCAGCACTTTTTTTCAACGATTATTAACCGGTCAAAATGTCGTCCATTAATATGCGATCAATGCAGTATTAATCAATATACATACTCGTATAAACATTTTCTCCGTTTAAGATCCATCGATTATGTTTCCAGCAACGATCAGCTGAAGTAAATATCTTATACTTCATTGGTGTTGAAATTCGGCAAGACCGATATATTAATGACCTCTTAATGCTAATCGGATAAAAATTTAAAAACTATGTACTTATGGCGAGCTGGCAGAGAGAGTGCACTTCGTTTGGCAAAGTTCTATGCCGCAAATTGAACATTTATAGATTTCATATAATTTTTTTGTAAAGTTTGTAGTTTTAAAGTAGAAAATGAATTTACCACGCCTGAATGCAACACACTTGAAATTCACCACACTTTAAATTATAGCAAATAATGTACATAACAACGAAGAGGCAAGAGGCAAGTTATATCGGATTATTTCACCACAAGAAATCCAATTAGATCGAATTGAAAAAGGCCGAGATAAACTCATCACGCCTGAATTCACTACAGGTGAATTTACAGTACAGAAGTCCACCACACCTAAACCCACCATACCTAAACTCACCACACATGAATTTGTAGGACCCAAATCACCACACCTAATTTACCATACTGAACATAAACTACCTAAATTCAGCACGCACAAGCCTTTTTATTTTTCACCTCACCTAACTGTGATTTCATAAATTTCAAATTTCAAATTTAATTTTAATTTTATTTTATTTTATCTTTGGATCAGGAGCTCTAACCCAAGCACTTTGTTTTGTGATTATTAAACGATTAAAAAATGTGAAGTTTCCCTTCCACAACACGACCCAGACGCACTCCTCTTTTATATCGCTCCAATCTCTTTTCAACTCATATTTTGTTTCTATGAAATTTATCAACTAATATCTTGGAACTTATAAAGTGAAATTAAACTTTCCGAGATGATTATTTTTATACCTTAAAATAAAATATAATAAAAAATATTTCCTTCCAAAAATAAATAAAGAAAAACATCAAAGAAACTGTATTGACATGAAACCCATATTGTAATTAATTTTTTTATTTCATTCTAATGAATCATTAATTTCTTAGCGACTATAGAAAACAATTGCTCCTAGCTTCGCTGCTATTTGCAATAAAAAATGACCTGATAATTAAATCAATTTATTTTAATTAAAGTAGAATTCTGAAGCACAACACACGCGCCATCGTTAATTTACGGATTTCACTGGTTAAAGGTTTCAATATAAGGTGCGTATTTAAAGGTTCTATACGCTTCATCTCAAATTTCAATACCTCAAGTAAACATTAAAACCCTAACCATTAAAATAATTAAGGTTTTAATTTTTGTATAAAAATAATTTTCTTAAACTATTTTTTAAGATTATTCATGTATATAATTATGTATATATAAAAATATGTATGTATGTATAAGTATGCACATACTCGTACCAAAGCGCGATAATGTGTGCTTATATTTTTCGCAAAACCAATGTATTTTCTAAGCATTACTTGTTTGCGAAAATCAAAGCCCAGTTAAGCTTTTACATACGTCTGTATGTTTATAAATACACATTTGTGCAAACACAATTATAGTAAATATGCCACTGCTTTTATTAGTTACGTATACGCCCCACGCTACTCCATCTTTTGAATCTCTTCTATGCACTGCTCGTACATATTTATTGAAAAAGCACAAACGCAATTCAATTGCTTGGCAATCGTAAGTTGAAAATTGGTAATTTTGTAATTTGAGACAAAAACAAATATAACCACATTTAAATGCAAATGAAGTCATTCCAAATGTGTTTGGGTGTGTGTGTGCGTAGGTGAGCATTCTTTTCGACGATAATTTAATTGATTCAATTGAGAAAGATGCTGTGCACTGGATGGTAAGCAAGCTACCAAACATTGTTATTAAACAAAGTTACAGATTTTTCAATTTTCTTTTCTTGTTTCTTCAGTTATTACAACAGTTTCCAATCAACGGCGACATGAAAAAATAATTCGGTGTAAAGTGTATGTGTGTGGCCACAAGAGGAAAAAATGGTTGCTGTGCGCTTGAGATGTAATATCAGTTAGAGTTCTCTGCTCTGCAAGAGACATAGCTTGAAGGGGTTTTTGGGGTATTTCATCTACAAAACTTTAAAATGCTTCTGAAAAAAATTTAACAAAAAAGTAAAAAAGATAATACAAATAATGGAAAAGAAAAAAAGAAAAGGAAGGCAATAAAAATAATAGAAAAGAAGGCAAAACGAACAGAAAAGAAAGGAAAAAAAAGAAAATATAAGAAAAATGAAGGAGAGAAAGGATAAGAGAAGAAATGTAATTGAAATAAATGAAAGGAAAATAAAAGAAAACATAAAAAAATAAAGTCACATCTAAAAAATGAAATCAACAGAAAGATACAAAAGATCATAAAATAAAAGGAAATGAGTGAAATTAAAAGAAATGAAGAAGAGAAAAAGAAAAGAGAAGAAAATAAAACAAAATAAAATCAAAGAAAGGAAAGGAAAAGACAGGAAAAGAAAATAAAAGAAGGGCAGAGAAAAGAAGAGCAAAGCAAATAAAAGAAAAGTAAATAAAAGAAAGAAAATAAAATAAAATAAAATAATATAAAATAAAAGAAAATTGAAGGAATAAAAGATAAGAAAGGCAAAGAAATTAAAATAAAAAAAGGAAAATGAGAAAAAATAGAAAAGGAAAGGAAAATAAGAGACAAAAAAATAAAGTAAGATAAAAGAAAGGATAGAAAAAAAAAACGAAAAGATAAGAAAAGAAAATAACCAAATATATAATAAAAAAAATTACGAAACCGAAAAGAAAAGAGAACAAAAAAGAAGCCAAAATGCAGAAAACCGTGGATATAATAGATACTTGAAAATAAAAGACGAAAATACGACGAAACAGAAAATTTAATACAAGAAAACAATATAAAATAAAGAGAAGATAAGAAAACAAAGAAATTCAATAGAAAATTAAAAGAAAAAAAGGAACTAAATTTAATTTTTTTAATATTAATATATTATGCTTTTTATTGTTCCATAATTAATTGACAAACTTGCTATTTTGAATTCCATGCTGCATATACATATTTAACCACATCTTAATTCCATTCTTTTCATTTGAATTATAACAGAACTAAAATATACTTTTATGCACACCTCCTCAAAAAACAAAAACAATGCTTCTGACGCTCATGGAAAATGTTCCACGTGCCCTTTTAAGTGTTGAAAGTTTTCACATTTTTCTATTAAGTAAAATAAACATTTTCTCCAATAAAATTCTCTCTATGCTTTTATGCATCAATGCCTGCCTCGAGCGTGTGCGCCTAAAAGTAGGCACATGTAAACTTGCTTGCTGAGAATGGAACAGCTGTTGCGCCGCGCAATTACACTATTTTTTCGGAAGTAATATTTTTAAAAACATAATTTTTTCATACACCAACTAAGGCAATTTTTCAATTTCAACAACACACACACACATTTTCAATCTAAGGTCAGCAGCGTTTTGTTGAAGAAGTTTCTTTTTACAGCATAACATGCGTTGCATAATTTTGGGCATGTGCCAACTGCAACGAGCAAAATTGTGTAGTTGCAAGCGCAGCAAAAAAAAATAAAATAAATAATGCCAATTTTTCAGCAACTTAAATGTGGGCTCCCTTTGCCCCCCGCCCGTCGCTCCCCTTCCATTTTGCTCCGCAACTCAATTTATAGCTGCAAGAATGTTATAAGATTTTGTTTTTGTGGCTGCGCCGTGCAGCTGTTCGTTTTCTCACAGCCAACTTGCCGCCGCCCAGAGGCTTGCATTTTGTCTACAAAGTGAAAATATGGCCTAAAGGTCATTCTATGCCGGGCAGCAGTAAGTGCCTTGCTTTAGAGACGAAGGTCTTATTTAAAGTTTACTCCTTCACTCCACCGCTTCTCTCTGCTGCTCCGCGCTAAGTTTCCTTGTTTGTATTTGCTCTTTATTTGTCTTTGATTTCTTGAGGGTATTTTATTTGCATAAAACTAAAATATGCATTTCGACAATTTTCTATTTTCCGGCTCTCATGCAATGATTCTTACACAAATGCGTGTCCTTTCCCCACACAAGAAGAATAAGCAGTAGTAGTAAATTGTTCACCAGCACTTTATATGTTAAACATTTCAAGCTGACTGGCTCTGCTTCATAATTAAAATTATTAAGTGTCATACTGCTAGCTTAGTATGGCATATCAAAATTTTGACCACAAATATTACCACTAATAATGTAATTGTTGATTTTGTGGTCAACAACTCTGTGAGTTAGAGAACTGGACTTATTGTGGGCGGATGACAGCTGCAGGCAAACAGCTTATTTTGTTTATTTATTTGTAATTAGTTGACATTAGCGCTGTTGTACATGTGTACATACCCTGCAGTCAAACTAATTAGTTCGAAAGTCATTTATTACCAAACAAAGTATTTATTATGACTCGTGCACTATTTAATGGCGATGTCCTTAGAAATCTTAATATCCAGTTTAAAATTTTTCCGAAAAAAGGGAACATTTTATATTCTAATATTCTTTGGATTTTTGTATTTTACAGCTGGTTTTGTAAAATCAATTTCAAATATTTCTTCACTTTTTTATTTAACCTTTTTTAGGGTCTTCGGTAGCTTTTTGAGGCTACCCTGTAATTGTGTCATGTGTCACAAAACAAAGTCCCAGAATGCGTGTGTAATTAAAACGGAATGCAGTAAATTCTTGCATAGTTTTTAGCGTTATCTGTAATAAGAAGTAAGTTAGAAAGGCCAAAGAACAAAAATGTACAAGAACGGACAACACGATATTATAAGCAAATTAAATTAAATTTAAACTGAGTTTAACTAAACTTATTTTATACCAAGTTTAAAGAACCAGTAAAAAGCTGGCCCTAATATTTCAATTTCTTATTTCAATCGAGCAGTTTTAAAACTAATTAAAGATAGGTGGCATTAACAAACTAATTCGGTATTGTCTTGAGAATAAACAGTACTGGGTTGAGAATACAGTGATCTTGTTGACATACAAAAGTTAATGCAGAATATCATAAGTTTGAAATGTGCATCCTATTAACGTTGACGGTTGAAAAATAAATTTAAAAAAGTTGTTCATTATTAGGTAGTCTATTTTTTATGTATGTTTTCTTTATTTATAGTTTTGTGCTTTGATCAAAAATCAAAAAAGAAAATGCACCGTCCATTTAATCTGCAATGCTGCCATCTGTTAGGGTTTAGTTTTAATCAGTTAGTTAATCAAGATAAACGTTGCCGTCTGTCAATGCTTTTACTATCCTCTGTGCGAGTAGGTATGAATGCATGTTAAACAATATTTATTTATTTATTATTTAGACACAAGTAAGACATAGTCTTTTAACGTGTAATAATCACAAAAATTACTTAAGTATAAAAGTGAATACTTTAAAACTATTTATTTTGAACAATATAGGACTTAATGCATAAGGTAGCAGAAATTTGAAAGGAAGAAAAGCGATTAAAAATATATAGAAATATTAAGACTTAGAGTAAGAATATAGAATAAATTGCCAATTTGAACTGCCTTAGATTTGATTCCAGTTTTAATTTATTGGGTAAAGAGTTCCATAACTGAACAGCTCTAACGAAAAACATTCTGGAGGTACCTGAATACCTACATATATTGTGGGACTATAAGGTTGCATGTACGAGTTGACTGCGCAAAGGTTAATTTAAAGAAGAGATAACTCGGACAACGTGTGTAGATTATCTTGTGTATAAATAACAATAAGCGACGGTCAAAAAATGCAGATAAGCTACAGCCAAGGATTTGTATAGATAACTCAGAAATGTGGTCAAATTTTCGTTTCATATATATATATCTAGCAGCATTATTAATTAGTAATTGTAGCTTTTTCATGGAGGCCTTGTCCAGGCAACCAAATACACACTCTTGGTAAGATATTATAGGCACCAATAGCGTTTTGACTAGCTTAAGTTTTATGTCCGAAAGTATATAGGCTGCTGTCTTCCAAAGATGTCTCAGTACATAATACGACTTGCTGATTGACGCATTTACATGGTCGACTTTCTCGTACTTAATTTCAGTTCCTTTTAGTATTATCGGGGAAACATCATCCATGCTACAGGAGCGATTAGATAAGACTATTGCTTGTGTTTTGGCTGTGTTGAGATTCAGCCGATTAAGTTCTGACCACATATAAATAGATTCTAGCTCTTTATTCATTCTAAAAACTAAGTCCTCCGTAAGGCCTAGAGGTGCAGAGAGGTATATCTGCGCATCATCAGCGTATAAGTGAATAGACACATTTCTACAGCACTTTCCAATGTCATTAATATATAAAAGAAATAAAACGGGACCCAGAATAGAACCTTGGGGTACGCCTGCATTGATTGGCATTAAGGCTGAGCTGCTACTCTTTGATACTACCCTTCGTTGTCTATTTTTTTAAATTTTTCGAACATCAATAAAAGTTTTCAATAAAAAAATTATTATTGAAATTTAAAAAAAAAATTTGTTAAAATTGGCATATATTTTTTTAAACAAAAATAACAGTTGAATTTTAAAATCAATTCAGCACATATATAAATTGAAATATATTTTTTTATGGATTTTTTTACGGCGAATCGTTTCGATGTTACTGTATATTATTACAATTTTCATAAATTTATATTGTAACTAAAATGGAAAATACAAGCGAAATTTAAACATTGATTTTTGAATGAATAATTTTAAGAGTGAATTTTTTGATAGGAAAGTTAAAGAGCTATTTTAGTAAATTTGAATCAAAGAATGCAAGCCAAATTTTTACTTTTTTTTAACTAAAGCATAATTATATAAAACCAACATAAAATATAACAAGAGCGAATATTTCATTATGGCTTTTCTTTGACACAAAAAAAAAAAACAAATTATTAAAAGTTTATATTTCTAACAAATAGGCTAATTTTATTCGTACTAGATAGTTGAGTTTTCTCAAAAAAAAAATGCTGTTTGAGTCTTGTTCAATCAATTTTTTCTTATTATAACCCTAAATATGTGTTGCTTGCATAAAATATCCGTTAGAGTGTTTCCATTCTACTTGATCCAGCGCAACCAGAATCGTGCGTCTTAGAAATTATTTATAATAATAATAATCCCAACGGTTTTTTTTTCCCTCCATACCCGCCCGACCGACGCGAGGGGCGCATCCGTATGACGCACGGATATATAAAAAAAAAAAAAAAATTTTTTTTTTCATATACATATGCTGCGCCGAGTCATGAAAGGCAGAAGTTTGTTAAGTGTCGAGATCTAAAACTGTTCAGCTACAGAACAAATGCTCATCAGCTGATCGAGTAGTAATATATAAGTATGTTTGTATCAATTATTGAGAGCATTGAGTATAGTTTTCTTTACGTAAAAAAGTGAGTCTGAAGTATCAAAAGAACCGGAATGAGTGTTAAAATCCTGGCACAAACTACGGAGTGGCTCATTTAACTCAAAATTACTTTTACATGGCTTCAGAAAAAGAGGCCGGAAATGTCTTGAAATTCGGGAGGGAACGTTTAGTTTTATTTCACCAAGAAGAGATGGGCTAGAGATCAAGCCTGTCAGTAACTTGACCAAAAATACAATGCCTAGCATTTCTCTGCGACTAGCAAGTGTAGGAAGATTAATGAGTTTTAAACGACTTTTATATGGCGGCAGGTTGTACTGAGAATCCCAACGAAAATTCCTTAAAGCAAAAAGCAGAAATTGTTTTTGAATGGACTCTATTCTGTCGGAATGAACTTGATAGCGCGGGTTCCAAACAACAGATCCATATTCCAGTATGGGCCTCACTAACGTTGTGAACAGAGCCTTCGTGATGTAAGGGTCATTGAATTCTTTTGACCACCGTTTTACAAATGCAAAAACACCCTTGGCTTTGTTAACTGTAACATTGATGTGAAGATTAAAATTAAGTTTCGGATCCATTGTAATTCCAAGATCAACAAAGTTAAACACTTGTTCGAGGTTACAATAAAATTTTTGAATAGTTAATTACAGAAGGTATGTCATTTATAAAAAGTAAAAACAGAATCGGACCAAGGTGACTTCCTTGCGGGACCCCTGAAGATACATGAATAATGTTTGAGGAACTATTTTTAAAAAGAACTCGTTGTGTTCTGTCCATGAGGTAAGAAGATATCCAATGAAGGAGATTAGGTTGAAAACCAAGGAGATCGAGTTTATGAATCAGTAAAGCGTGACTTACTCTGTCGAATGCTTTACTAAAATCGGTGTATATAACATCAGTGTGCATAAATTCTCTGAATCCATTTGAAACATGAGTTGTGAACTCGAGCAAGTTTGTAACGGTAGATTTACCCTTAGAGAACCCGTGTTGAGTGCTAGAAATTGTAGAGGATAATGAATGCGTTAAATGGTCAACAACGATTGCCTCAAATAGTTTAGGAATAGCAGAAATCTTAGCTATACCGCGATAATTTTCTATAGAGGACCTACTCCCGGTCTTATGAAGGGGTAAAATGAATGATTCTTTCCAAGCTGAAGGGAAAACCCCAAGCCTAAGAGAAAGATTAAATAAATTAGTTAAGGGCTTATAAATATGTTTAGCACAGTTTTTGAGGAACCACGTCGGGATCAAATCGGGGCCGGCCTTAAAAGATTCTTTTAAGTTACTCAAACAATAAAATACTTCCTCAGAAGATATTTGCGGAATAAAAGCAGAGGTTAAGGGACAAAGTTTATATGGATAAGGTTTGCTCAGAGGCAAAGTAATGGAGTAATTTGACCTGAAGAATTTGGCAAACATGTTGGAAATTGATTGGGAGTCACAAGACACGGTATTTTGATATTTCATGGCAGACGGAAAACCAGTCACTCTGCGTTTTGAGTTAACGAAATCATAAAATGATGCAGGGTTTGTTATTAAATTCCTTTTAACTTTGCACAAATAAGATCTGTAGCATTTTTTATTTAATTCAAAGTAAGCGTGTCGGAGAACTGAGTATTTAACATAGTTAGTGTGCAAACCAGTTATTTTGTACAGTTTAAAAGATCGCGACTTTTTATTTTTTAAATTTCTTAGTTCTTTTGTAAACCAAGGTTGTGATTGCTCCTTTTGTACGCAAACCCGTTTAGGTACAAACTTTTGAAATAAACTATATATAGTATTATTAAAATGCTGGACACAACGTTCAACATCATCTTTATACGTCGGCCAAGATAATTTTGACAATTCTCGATCTAATTTCTTGAAATTGGCTTTCGCGAAAATAAAACGAGCGTTTGAGCTACTTGATTTATCGACATTATTTCCAAAATCCCCTATAACCTCGTAATTTAACTCAATCGCAGGGTGATAAGAGTCCTCTGGAATAACCAAGGGTTCGCACCTCTTCATAGATGATTTAGATATATCATCAACAAAAACAAGGTCTAGAATGTTTCCAAAATGGTTTGGAGTTAAATTAATCTGATTTAGACAGAGCTCAGCCATATCTTCTAAGAACACATTGTATCTATCCCTTGATGAAATTGGAACGATAAAGTCGTCCATGAAAGTCCATGATATGCCTGGCATATTGAAGTCACCAAGTACAATCATCGAGTCATGTGCAGTAATCATTGAACTTAAAGATCTAAGTAACGCAATATGTTGAGAATAAACCGATAAGTCAGAGTTAGGAGGGATGTAGCAAGCAGCTAAATAAAAGAAACCATTTCCTACCATAACTCGTATTGCTTTAAATTCGATTGACTCGATGAGGGGGATATTAACATCTTCGGATGGTATAGAAGAATGAACTGCAAAAAGAACACCCCCACCGATTCTGTCCTTACGGTCATTTCTATAAATTTGATAATGATTAGGAAGGATCTCTGAATTAAAAATATGTGGTTTAAGCCATGTTTCAGTAAAGCAAATTATGTTATAGTTACAGTCTAAGCCTTTTAAGTATAAATCGTTTAATTTAGTATTTAAACCTCTAACGTTTTGGTATAAAATACTTAAAGTAGAATTTAATATTAGTTTTTTGGCTCAGTGTCACGATTAGGAATTGAAGCTAAGTTATTTATATTATTTTTATTTTTATGTGGCTTATATTCAAACTCGCGAACAAATGCCCCGGTAGGCCAAAAAGAATTGTTAAGCAAAGAATCAAAAACTTCAGGTGCCACATCAATTTTAAAAGATGATACGTTACGTTCATATTTAAAGTTAAATTTTCGGATTGCTAAGTTACTAGTCTTAATTTTCGATGAAATGTAAAACTCTATATCATCAGAAGAAGTGTCCCTAGCAAATCTTGAAACAAAAATGGACTTTCTCAAAGGAACCACAACCAGCTTCTTTGCAGAGCAGTTAGTCTCATCTAAAGGTGCTACAGTTTTTGAAACAATAGAAGCAGATTGGGAAGGTGGAAGCAAATGAGGTGGAGATGAACCCACATCAGGTGAAGATACCTGTAAGTTAGCCTGATCTGCATTGTTTTTATTAGAGGAAGAAGCTCGAGTGCAGATAGCCCTTGACGAAGTTGATGAAGACGTACCCTGAGGCGGTGGGACAGGGGACAGAAGATTAATTAGCTCAATTTGTTGGGGTTTGGGCACTACATTCTTTTGAGGTACTATAAGAGGAGCGACAATACTTTCCTTGGGCGGGCTGTGGGTACGTTTGCGTTTGGTCTCTCTTACAGGTTGCAAAGTTTGATTATCTAGGCACTTAAATGATTTAAACACGTTTTCATAAAGTTTAAATTTTTCATTAAGTGCCCGAAAGTCTTTGCCCATTTCGAAAAATCCATTTCTGGTTTCTCTAAAAAATCGGAAAAGTTCAACCTCAGTTGATCTGCATTTCAAACAAGACCAACGAATACCTTTTCCTTCTTCTATTAAGTCCAGGACTCTACCAATCAGTCCGGCACATTTTATATGAGCAATCCCATCGCACAACCAGCATGCAACAGAGCGTTGCTCATTATCGGTTTTTTTAATTTTGCAGTTGTCAAAAATGCAAGACATAATTTAACACAACTAAGTAAAAACTAATATCAAAAAAAAAAAACAAATACTCGTATTGTATTAATAAAATAAAGGAGAAAGCAGTTTGAAAGGTAATGCAAGTTTTTTAATGGTTTGAGAGCTATTAATGTAACGAACAGTTTTAGATGCACAGTATTTGACACGTAAAAAACTAAACGCAAACAGCTGTTTCAGGAATGACAATCAAGGAAGAGAAAAGAAAATGCGCGCAATACAAATACAAAGTCTAAAGCAAATAAGAAGCAATAACAATGTAAATAAGAAACAATAACAATGCAAAGCAACTAATGACTCGGCAATTGAAAAACTAAATTAAATTGCAATAAAATCAATGCAAATATGCTTAACAGATGTTATACTTAGCTTTAAATGCGCACAGATGAATCTCCAAATATTTTATCACTAAATTATTTAATTATATTAAATAAGTAAACAAATTTTAAAAAGAAAAAAAAAATATCACAACAAAACACAACTTAACAGCTTGACGTTTGCGTTAATATTTGACGTTTGCGTTAATATATTTCACAAAATACTAGTATATAAAATATAGTCCTTGTTGGTTAGTTTGGGTTTTCAATGTAAGGTTAATGAGAGTTAATGCCTCTATTTTCATACTAGTAAGTGCTCTTGTTATTGGTTTTTCGCTTGCTTTTCTTGTTATTGCATTTATTATGTTTGTGTATATATATTTTAGTTATTGTATGTATGTATGTTAATGAAGTGCTTTAAAAGCTCAGTAAATGTTGTTCTTGTTATTTTATGAGTGGCCATACTTAATGAGTTTTAAACCACACAATTTTGCATAACCAACGCTCCGGGTCACTAACTATGCGTTAATAAATATATGTAAGTATGTGCATTAATGTATATAAATATGTACACATTTGCTCCTCTACATAGCTGGTATTAATTTTAAATTAACATATTTTATTATAATTTGACTAATTATGGTATTATTTTACACTTAAATAAATTCTAATTATTTTTCGTGCTAATGCTGCGGGCGGATATTGAATATTTATACACAAATCCAGGCATTTGGTATGTACTAGCGATGTCAATTTTGGGCATTTTATTGATCCCGGGATTTTCGAGATCAGAAAACAAAATCCCGGGACAATCCCGTGATGTCGAATTTCTCGAAGTTTTGATTCGTAATTTTTATTTTTTATCAAAAAATGTAACACGTTTGTATTTGTTGTATTATAGAAGTTTACAAAATAACATTAATAAAAAAAGAGAACGATTTGTTGTAATTCATGCATGTATTTATTGCTATTTTCAATAACTAAAAAGAAATAAACGTAAAATTTGACAAACATACAAAATAATTTATTCTTTAAGTACCAATATACCTATAACAGAAGCAAATGCACCTGCATAAGTAAAATTATTTTTATTCACTGTTTCACCAATATTAAATATTAATATATTACCATTCAGTAAAAAAAGAAATACTCCAAGTAAAAAATTAAATGCATAATCCATTCCATTTTAAACCAGGCAGAATTATTTCTTATGCTGATCAAAAGGCTAACTTAAAGAAATAAAAGCCTTCAGTGTGTTATCCTCCAACCTGCAGTGAAGAAGCACTGCTGCGCCTCAACACTTGTTAATTGTATTGTCGACAAAAAGTTAAATGCTCTCTATAGAACATAGCCTTTATCGCCTCATCACAAATACTATCAATTTCTTTTACCAAGCGTTTCTGATAAATTTTATGCTATTCGATTAATGGACAATTGCGAGCTGCTTGTTAAAACTAGATGCAATTTATCTTTCAGACTTTCGGCCTTCTTCAGTTCAAGCACCTCTATTAACATCGCTTTCACATTAACAACAGTTGTAAACTTGTTGTTTTTGTTTCTCATGTTAAATTTTCTTATTTCAATACAATTCTGAAAGGTATGTTTATTAGATAGGCGCTTTCTGTGTTTTAAAGTTAAATGAAATTGTGCGTATACATAATTGATGAGACCGACCTCTCATTTTTCTTACAAAATATTTGTTGCTGATTAATTGCCTGAATACCACATACTATAGTAAAAGAAATTGCACAGTGCATCCATACATTCCACTATTATTTGATTAGCAGACTATAGAAATACGACAAATAATACGGATTGCAAACTCTCTAAAGGCTTTGTTTGAAAAAGGAAATTTTTGATGATACAAAATTTGAAAAATAAATGGCTATTAAATTCACTGTTTTCTGCAATTTCGGGATTTGTTGGACTTATCCCGGGATATTCGGCAGGTAAAAAAGGCCACGATTCCGGGATTGACATGCTTAGTATGTACCATAGATGTTTTGTTGTTGTACATTTAAGGCTGTCGAGCGTTAGTTCGAATGTAATTGGAAACTGTTTGCTTGGTAGAGTTAAGAATTATTTTGCCAAATGTTTTACAACAGAGCTAACCTGAAATCACTGGAAAATCTTTATTCGTTGGAGCATTTTAATTGAAATTTTCATGGCCTTAAATTGAATTAATAAATAATAGAATGCTTGGCTTCAGTAGAATCGCACTTTTTCGAAAGTATAAGGTTTTAAAATTTTTTTGTGATATGTCGTGGAGTTCAAACGCCTCACCAAGTACGTTCAGAGTCAAACCGCAGCGCCTTGGTTTTGTTTTTTTTATTAAATTGATAAAATTAATATAATATCAATGAAGCTGTAGCATGAAAAAATTAATATCTACACTAATGCTAGACCTCACAAAAATTTCCTTCATAGACTTCTAGCTAAGTAATTTCTCTACATAAATCTTACAAGTTTGTCCGAATTACTTGTGAAGAACGCATCTAAAAGTGCGATTGTTTGACCAATTCTTTAATAAAAATTTCGCAAATGCAAAAAATTTTAAAATATGATTTGATATGAAAGCATTACTACAACTGAGCTCATCAGTATGATTTAAAAAAAAACCTAAAAATGTAAATTGCAATAAACAAGTGAAAAATAAGAATTTCGCAAAAATATGCAAATTGGTTTCTTATATTCAAATATATGCATTCGTTTTAAAAAATCGAGATTTCATGAAAAATCGTTGACACAGTTGACGTGGTTTGACTTTTCAGAATTCCATTTTGGTTTTTAAGCTAACGTTTTGCTTAATCAAAATGAATGAACTTCAACAAGACGACAAAAGTTCGAACAAAAAAATAACTTTGAATGACAACAATGGTGGCCCCTTTGATGAAGAAGAACCAAGACAAATGTCGGAGAATAACGTTTACATAACTCCTCTTAATCAACAGCGTATATCTTCTCTTTGGTGCTCTTAGGCCCGAAGGATAAATACACGAAGATTGAGATGAGAAAACCTACTAGATTTTGAAAGATTTCACTAAATATCAGATATAAGCAGATTTTAGCACACCGGGAATATAATAATAATAATAAACTTTCACCTTTTTACACAAGAGGATAAATCCTGCTGATTGCGTTAATTTTCGCGTTATGAGTCTTCTTTATAATCACAATATTTCTAATATTCTTAAAAAGTCATAGCGATTGTTCGAAACACCGACCTAATATTTTTAGGACCTCAAATCTTGGAAAAGACCCACGATAAGCAAATCTATGCACTCTCAATTTTGATCGAATAAAGTGCCCCAAAAGGACTTAGCAAAGTGAGGTTCATCTCATAAAAAAGGGATGGAATCGAGAGTAAAAGAGTTTGAAGTTAAGGCGACTACATTTTGTGTACCTCCATCCAACAAACAAAGAGTTTTCTTTAAATTGGAGTCACTCCACTACAACGAGGAAGTAGTGAAGGGATTTGGAGGGAAGCACGGCCGTCTTTTCTTCTTCCAACACGACCCTGTAACATTTGCGCTACATCACCTAGTTAGCGGAGCCATTGGATCTCAATTCGTTGCACTATGTCTATGTCCTTCTGAAGCTCCTAAGGTTTATCATTGCATCGTATGTTGTATTCGCCGTACTGAAAGCGTAAATATCCTAGCTCCCGAAGGCCTATACATTTTTATCGTCTGCTCGAAATGTCATCACATTCGAGGAGCAGATGCAAAGGAGTCTCTGGGACTAAGTCAGAGAAAGGCCACGACTCATCGGACCAGATTTCCAACCCGTGAAGGTGGCTTTGAAGTCGGCAGTGGTACGTGCGAAATCCCGCAAGCATTTTCAAATTGTTCTTGAAGAAGAGAATCAGCTGCCTGAAGCACAGACATTTGACTGACGTAGTCCAGTTGTCCCGTGCCAGTATTGTTCCCTCAATATTTTTTCTTCTCTTCGTAGTTTCTCGTTAATAGTGTGTTGTCCTATTGCAAGCCCAGGCTCAGATCCTATTGGTGTTGTTGCTGCGGCATCTCTAGCCAAACCAACAACCTTCTCGTTCCCATCAATACCTTTTTAAAACTTGGTGGCAAAAGAGACTCTTTCTAAGAGTACTGTGCAGAAATTTATATTGCATTAAGCTAGTTCCTAAGTACACGAAGCCTTCTACTGTGAGTATACCAGGATATAGAAAATCTCCTTCAAATTAAGTTAAGTGTTTAATAGGCGAGTTTGGTTGAAGAACTAATAGTTTTGAATTGAAATTTTTATTAATACATTATCTTCTTTGTCATATTTTGATTTAAGTTCCATGACACTTTTGTCGAACGTTTCATTGAGTCCAAAGAAAAACCTATTCCTTTCATGAACTTTCCATTTCGACAAAATTCTTAAGCAAATGTTAACAAGGTGAAACAATATATTCCACTTCAAATGCATTTTATATTTGCAATTTGATTAAACTTATTAAGTTTGTTTTGCCATTCTCTGCTACTTCAGCAGTTCAACTGCTTGCTAAGCAAATTTTCTTAACTAGAAAATTGGCAATCTTTTCGCTATAGCACTCACTCGTACGCGTAGAAGTAGCAGCAAAGTTATGAAAATATGATTTGCTTATTTGCAGAGATTTTTATGGCTACAACGTGTGCATACAGATCTAGGAAAATGGAGAGTGTGTGTGGACGTTTGTTGCGACGGTGGCAAAACAAAAAGGCAGCCAATAAATCGCGCAGAAGAAGTAAAAATAACAGTTGGAACAGAAAAACCAAAGGAAGCATTCTAAAATTGGAAGGTGCTTTGGCGCAGATTTATGCAGATTTGCAATTTCGAAAGAACATGAAATCAAATGAACGTAAAAATAAATCGATGAACGTTTGGCTGCGAAGAATGTAAACCGGAAAAATTGGAAGTTTTTAAATAAACAACCAAAGTACAACACGAGGTAATAGAGTAGCAGGGATGTTTGGAGTGAAAGAAGTACTTGAAACGTAATTACAAACCTGTTTAGAATTATGAGTTTTCCACGAAGATTTTTGCATTTTTTAAATGAACTTAATAAGTTTGCATCTAAAAAACAACAAGAAAATTCTATGCAACCAAATTCTAATTCAAAACACGTTCGCGAAACAAGAGCTTCAGTAAAAAAAATTAAAGGAAGAAGGTAGTCACGCGAGTGCAGGAGAAATTCTTGCAAGACATACAAATGTTTATACATCGTAGCGAATATTTGCTGCCAATATAATGGCAATACATTGCAAAAAATATCCTTGCCTTTGCAGAAAAATTAGCATACGTTTGCAAGAAGTTGTTGTTGTTCTTGTTGCTACTGCTTCTATGACATAAAGTCTATGTAATCACGCAACCATCAAATGTCGTTCACCATCGTCAACACACTTATGCGCAAAATGTTGTCAACAAACTGACATACCGTTGACAATCATTTATGTTGCATTTGACGACAAGCAAATACCAGCACGTACACTTGCAACCAACGGAAATTTACGCCGGAATCCAGTAAGCAGTCTCTAGTCTCTAATAGAAAAAATTTATAAATTTTAGACTAGTTGGGATTTATAAGTCTCAAAATAAGATATCTAACGCTGGTTTTGTGTTTTGTTCTTAATCTAATTTTTTGTGATCTGCTAAACAACTTATCACAATTTAGGGACGCTATTTTAAGTTAGTGTTTAATTTTTATACCAAAGAATGCCAACTGCTCTAAAAATGTAGCTTTTAATTTTGTTATGGACTCAAAAAACTTACTTTATTACGGCATAGTTTTCAGGTGGTTAGCACAACACAACAAAACACAAAATAACATAACGTAACATAACTTAACGTAACATAACACAACATAACATAACATAACATAACATAACGTAACATAAAATAACATATGTAACAAAATAATATAATAGAAAATAAAATAGCACAAAAAACGTAACAACATATTATAACATGTCATAACTTTACTTCACATAACCTAAAAAACAAAACATCGCTATAAACCACAACATAACTTTACTTCACATAACATAAAATAACATAACATAAAAAACCTAACACCATAATAAAACAACATAACTTTACCACACTAAGGTATATATCGGATTATAAATACTAAACTGTTAGGATATTTGTTCTTGCATAAACAATGTTTCGCTATAAAATTGGCCACAAGCTCCATCTCCATGGGTTAATATTTAAATGTACATAGCTCCAGCTCTTCTCGCAGATTACCAACTTGAATGAAGAGTATTCCCACATTCATTTCTCTCGGACAAATCGTCTTCCTTAGCCAACTCGTGTACCATTTCTCGTCAGCAATCTGAATGACAAAAAATAATTTGTTACAACAATTCGCAAAGCAAGCAGACCAGGAACTCCTTGACAAGTTTTGAGTATAACATAGGCGAACTTAAGACACCGTTTACTTTCTTTGTGAACATATCTTTAAAAATACCAGAGTAACCAGACACTGAGTTTAAAACTACCTAGTAGCTCCGGATCTGAGTATAGCCTTTGCAGCAGGCAGCAATATATTCGTATCGCTGCAATAATTCTAGCAAAAGTAAGCACCCAGCAAGTTCTACGAGAACTTCATACACCATTTTCGGCTATTTCCCTCGTCCATAATAAAAACCTTATAAAAGCAAAATCATCATATCTCTAAAGTCTCGTCAGCCGAACTGCACTTTCTGGACCGTCTTTATGACTATGCACCACTTTTATAAAAATGACCACGAAAAAAAGAGATAAGTGAGAATGATGGGCAATAAACCGTTTAGACTGAAGATGCTTTTAAAATTTTAAATTGTATAGAGCAACTGAAATTGCGTAATCTACTGCAGATGAATCTGCGAGAGTGCATTTCCATTGTTGGTACCGCAGCAAATGGACAGTCATTTTGCAAGAAATGGCGCAATTTGTTGTCGCTTATTTTTTTGCAGTAATCAACACAGAGTTGCATTGCCTTAACGACACTGCTACAATCGTACAGTTTTTAGAGTACACTAAAGTGTGAAAATGACTTTTAATGGTCACTGGCACTGGACAGCGAAATAAATTACACTATTTTTCATTACACTATGAAATTGGATGCGATTAAAAGAACAGAATTTGTTTGTTTGAGTGCATGTGTGAGCAAAGCGAAGTTAGCTGTGGCATGCAAAAGGTGTATTTGCAGTTTAAAATAAAAATATCTAAAGATTTAATGTTTCTTTTCCACTGAACCTTTAAGTTTTTACGTGTTTTTGCACATTTTTTTCATGCAATCACATTGAAAAATAAAAGTACATATTTCAGTATGTTGACTTTTGCATGATTTCCATTTTTTTATACTTTTTAAAGTTGCTGCCACAAGAAAAATGGTTTTGTGATAAAAATGCGCATAAAGAACTTAAAAGTGAAGAAAAGTTTTAAAAACTCGTTAGTTTTAATAGTTGTTTGACGGCAATTCACCCGGGATCTACTACGAGACGTATGCAGATATAGACAGAGAGAGCGAGGAAGAGAGGGGAGAGCAGAGAGAGAGAGTGGGCACGAAATACAGCTGGGGTTGAGCGTGAGTATTTTTTATTCTCGGTTGAACTTGTCAAGAAGTTTTGCAAGATTTCCCTTTCTACTCTACTACAAAGTGCGAGCAAATTATATTAGAAGGCGCACGTAAACTTGCAACAAGGTTGCAATGCTGATGCAGTGTTGCATGTGGCAGTTATGCACGCATGAATAACGGTAGTCAGGTAAATTGCTGGTTGGCCAGCGGCAAGTATCCACTAACAGACAGACAGACAGTTAGCAACTGGTAGGTAACTTGTATTAGCATAATCGCATAAATGTCACTCAAAAGAGCAACTTGGCAAAAAATCATGTTTTCTATATTAACAGATGGCGGGGAAGGAAAGAAAGGAAAAACAAACAAAAAATTGTGCAGCATTTTTTTTTTTGTTTTGAAAGTCAGCAAGGCATGCAAATGAATATTTTTTTGCATGCGAAAAAAATCCAATGAAAAATGGCATACACGTCTGCTGCGAGATGAGTTCGTGCTACCAGCTGTTCATGCAGTCATACAAGCGCATACATATTTTTTCATCTCTTAATGCGTTTGTGTGTGCATGGACTGGTTTATTATCTGCATAGCAAGAATAGCGCGAGGTGTGGCAGCGCTTTCACCCACACCATTTGACACTTGCACGCTCTCGCTCTCTCTATCATTCTCGAACTACCAGCTCCCATTTAACATTGACAGTGAAAGCCCAACTGCGAAGGTTATTTATATGTTAACATATTTTATGTTCTGTTTTTGGATATCCGCAACTATTTTTCATGTTTGCCAAATGCAATAGCACCAATATTTACAACAATAACTACAGTTGTAGGAGAAGAAACTTATTGTGACAGTTCTGCAGTCAGGCAGTAAAGTGGCATACGAAAAAAAAACAATTGCTTTTTACTTGCTAACGTTTGTGGCGAATTCGTGCAGACGCGACGAGACGTGCTACATCTAAACAGATCCATATGCTTTTATGTTTGTACTCGTGTATATAAAAATGTTTGAATTTTGGTGGCATCAAATTGGCACGCATATAACAATAGTGAGAAAATTCCAATTTAGTTGGGTTATCCCAGCACGTCGTGGCAAGCAAATGTGTACAAATGTGGTACACTGAATTTTTTTATTTTTGTGTAAGAAAGATTAGGTATGTATATGAATTCAGCTGTTCCTTAAAATAATTTTTTAGGAAAAAAATTGTTTTTAAAGGGCAAATCGTTTTTTAAGCTATGTTCTTGAGTAAACGTCTTTTATTATTTTTATTGTTCGACATATTTAAAGCAATAGCGAGCAAATGCTTTCAAAAGAAATTTGGACCATGAGGAATTTGGTCTAAATATGTTTTGAGAAGCTGCCAGGAAATGATAGAGTGGGAAGTAAATTATTACAGAAGAGGAAAGTTGTCAAAGTACAAGAACTCTGCGATATGATAATGTTACAGATTTAACTCCAAATACTATCAATACTAAATACAAAAGCGCAAAAGTGGTAGGTTGATAAATTTTGCACCTAATTTTCAAAAGTCCGTACTGGTTTCGTTGCGGTAGTTGAGGGTAGTTTTCTTTTTCGTAACAACGAAACAATGAAAGAAACGAGACAAAATAACCCGTCATCAAGTTTTTTTTAAAGACATTCGATGATTTATAATCTCATTAAACTAATACTTGCAAAACGAGGAAATATGGGAAGATCTTCCCTTGAAACTTTCCTGGGATATTTCAGCTAAATATTTTAACCTACTATAGACCCTAAAAATATAATTTCTAATTGCCTTTTCGAAATGGGCCAAAATGCCCCACACAGGGATATTTCTTGGGTTTAATGCCTAAATGTAATTTCTCGAATCAATTAGATCAATTTGGCTCCAAGAGAGAAAGTTTCTATTCACTGACACCAAATTTTGAAGGATGGATGATGGATGACGGAAAATCATTCCAACATACATTTCCAAATGACTTTTCGAAACAAGGGTCATCACTGGAAAAATTTTGAGTTTGGTATTTACATGAAATTTCTCAAATCAATTAGATCAATTTGTGTCCAAAAGAGGAAAACTAAAATACATTGACAAAACGATTTCGAAGTGAAGCGTGAATATTCTGAATATTTTCGTCTCCTTTAATTACTAGACGTTATTTATGTTGGATTTTCTGGGAACCTCACAGTACATCGAACATTATTTTATGAGGGTTTGGAAACAATCTTCTTCTCGAAGCTTTGGTGTGCTTCTTGGATTGAGATTAGAACAAAATCCGACCATAAAGAAGTGAGTTTTTGTTTAGTAGCAAGAGTAGATCTTTATCTTTATCAACATTAAAAGCCGTTATATGGACTTCCGCTCATGTTTAGAATCAGTTTGAAGGTAGTTCAGACCCTACGCCTTTGCTGGTTTGCCATTCAAAAGGTGGTTGTTTCAATTAGATTTCTGTACGCCAATAAGAAGACTTAACTTACACTAACCTTTGTCATACGTTATTTTAAATAAGTAAGATCGACTTATCGGCCACTGCAACCGATTATCTATAGATGATCGCTTTTTGAGTGTATTTATGCTTTGAAAAACTTTTCATAAATTATAAATATGGATAAAAAATATTCACCTGAAATCCTTTAAACTCTTCACTCCGCAACAAACAACCTGATATGATGTAGAAGTGATTAAAAGTTGGTATGTTTTTTTCGCTCTAGAAAATAAAATATTCTTCGAAACTCAAACTTTCGCTTTGCAAATTATGTAAAACATTATCAGCACTGATTTTTCACGGTGTACTTTTATGTGACTCCTGCGAAATGAGCCGCCGTGGCAAGCAGCTGCTCACCGCTCCGCCACTTGGCGCTAAGCAAAATTTACTG
Source organism: Philophylla caesio (assembly GCA_963971545.1). Lineage (NCBI taxonomy): Eukaryota > Metazoa > Arthropoda > Insecta > Diptera > Tephritidae > Philophylla > Philophylla caesio. The sequence goes on from OZ020609.1 coordinate 95,799,971, forward strand.
AGCTCGCACTTGCACAATTACCAAAATACCAGTTGTAAACTTACCAAGAAAATGGCAATTTTTATTTTTAAAGTTGAAATTTTTTAGGATATTTGAAATACATTCTCGTGCATCAGAGAGTATACATATGTATGTGAGTTTGTGGGTTTATTTTCGAATACCGCGTATGCTTCCGGCTTCAGCAAAGCCAAACGAACAACAACTTAAAATGTAAACACTTCAGGGTCAACATAAAAATTGTGGTAAGAGTAATTTTGACTGAAATCGAAGCATTGGCGATGATTTATTCTCAAAAGTATTTATTTTCGTAAATACATTGTAATAAAACATACATAAGTATGTGAAATTAGTATCTATAAACCTTCATATTTTAAGGGTGAAACTAGAAAACTTCGATGTATGTCCTTTTATCTATGTATCAACAATTCTGAATATAAATACATATTCCATGCTTTTATCTCATGTAAGTACTTTTAGATTTGCGGTAAAATCCATCTTCTGCTGAAAGAAACCCAAAAATCATGCGCGAAGATCTCTCCTAACGCATCTTCATTTAAGTTACAGCAAAGTAATTTTAAATGCATCATCTTCGCCTTAGTTTAGGCAAACTCAACTTTGAACTTCAAAATCGAAAAATTATTTAAATAATATAAAATAGACTGTTAACTTTTTTATAGACTAGTCGGTATTTGGTCTCTCCATTGAGTTCGTGGGCTCATTTGCCTCCGATATATGTTGTGCCGAATGTAGCACGGTTGATGATATTGATGGTATTATTCTGGACACAAAGCATACAAAAATCTTCGCTATCTTAAATATGAAATTATGAGGTTATATCGAGGATATTGATAACCCTTCTTAAGGTAATCCCAAAGTATCATAAATCGGCAAATTATTAGGTTAAAATATAGATTCGAAAACTCAAAATACCTGGCGATAGATCAGATGAAATTCCACCACTAACGAAAATAGAAATTCGCTTTGTGATTCTCTTCGGTTTTCGGCGTTAGGTAAACCCACTACAAATATTCAATGAACGTCAAAAGGGATATGAAAGGAGTGTACAGTCTCTACTGACTTTTTCCAAGCGGTTCCGAAGATTACAGACGGCACAATTCTCAAAAGAGGACTAGCCCCGAGAAGGGCGACCAAAATCTTCCACTGTTAACTTCACTGTGGCTCTGGTGAAGCTCAAAGTTGACGAAGATTGATCACGACTGACACAAGAAATGATTTCTGATAAATTGGGCTTGAATGCCTTGGTTGTATCGCGAATAGTAATTAATCATATGGGATACACGAAGAAATCTGCTCGATGGGTTTCACGAGGAGCAAACCCACCTGTAAAAGTTAAGTAACAAAAATTAGCAACAAAAGTAATGATTTCAGTTTACTTCACAGAAACAAAAATCGTAGCTGCTATTCCTTTGGAAAAGTGTCAGACGATAACTGGAAAATGGTATTCTGAAGACTGCTTACCAAAAGTTAAAAAAAAAATAAGTTGGAGAACAGGAAAAAAGACGATTTTCGACGCTACTTTTTACACCATGACAACGAGCAAGCTTACACTGCTGAAATAACAAGTAACTTTATTGCGGTCTCTGGAATCGAAGAAATACGTTCAGCACCATATTTTCCAGATCTAGCACTCGCCTTGATCTAACACCTTGTGATTTCTGGCTATTTTCAAAAATTAAAAGAAATTTAAGGCGAAAGGTCTTTAAAAGCAACGCGGAGATAATTGATGCGGTTATTGCTGAACTTGATAAGCTTAAAAAGCAACATTTTAAAGAATGTTTTGAGAAGCGTGTCTTTAGGCTTACAAATGCATTGAAATGAATGGCGATTTTGTAGAGAAGATAAAAGAGATAAAAATTAAGAATGAATACTTAATGAATGATTCTTTGGGTTTTTTCTGGTTAACTAAGTTAATTTTCGTATGTAATAACCAGCTCTTTGAACTGTTTTGTCCATATCTTTTGGACATGTGGGTTTTTTTTCCACATACTTCCATCGTGCTGGGGACCATTTGCTTTTGGCAGGTGCATCGGCTTTTTGACTTGCTTCATGCCATGAATGTTCCAACTAGTGTGCGCTTAGTATTTTCCCTCGTCATTTGTTAATGTGCTTTGAAAAGCCAAGGGCATTACTTTGAACTATCGCGCAGAGTATTATAATATTATAATAAAGATAAGTGACCTGTGCTGTGAAGTTCTAGTTACCAGCCATTCTGGTGTGAGGCACACTCGTATACCAGTTTTGATGTAATTGAAACTAGGGCTCTGAATTCCGGCCGACTTAAAAAAAACATTGTAGCAATATTTTACAACACATTTTTATGCCATGTTGAAAAGGAAAAAAAAAGTATAACAACAATGAAGGTGACCCCAGAAAATAAAAATAAAGCATAAACAAATTGAGAAAAACACGAAAAAACCACATCCCAGAAGAGAGTTTAAAAAGAATGTAAAATGAAAAATTATTCAGAATAAAATTGGCGTAAGTCAACGTGTAGACGCGCCGCAGACGATGCAAGTTTCCTTATGAGAGGGAGTGGAACAAGCGGGCAGTCAGCCATGTGGCGGCCAGATATTCATTTGCTGCGCTCGGAGACATTTTGACGCTGAGATGTAAAGCGAGCTGTAACTGGCGGTGACGGCGTGAAAACAGCTGCGGCCAAGTGAACACGATGGCTACAAAGCCAAACGAAATTGCCAAGGATGAGCGAGAGAGAAAGAGGGCGAGAGCGCCAGTGAGCGGTGTGTTGTAAGTGTTGGCAGTGGAAGTATCGCGCCAGCATATACACTTCCGCTTGTCGCCACTTTTGGTTTCAACTGGCTGTCAACTAACGGTGAAACTACAATTTTTTTTCTGCCGCGCGCACCATGTGTTTGCTTTGTTATTGTTTTTTATTGTTATTGTTATTGTAAGTGTGTGTATGTGCATATTTTTATTGTGTGTAGTTGGCTGCTTTCACTGCCGCATTCAATGCCAAATCATTACAGCGTGAAATGGTTTTTCAAATCTTTTCACTTGGCTCAACTGTTGGCAGGATTATTTTTGTGTGGGTGAGGAGGTGGGGGGGTCGAGCGGTGTCACTTTAAGCACATGTAAACAAACTGCGAATACAAATACATTTCCTATTTCTCTGACTTTCGCATTTTTTATAGATTTTTGTTTGCTTCGCTTTCCCTTGGCGTAGCTGCGGGTCACAGCTGCATGCCATTAAATTCCCAGCAATTTTCATCTTATCTCGCGCGCATTTTTCCGTGCGCTCTAGCGTTTTACTTAACAATTGAAAACGTGACTTATTGTCACGTTGTTGCTGCAGTGAGCGAGAGAGAGAGAGAGAGAGAGGGGGCAAACATAAGTGCTCCGGCTGTGATGGAAACATCAGCGTTCGCCACATATGACTTTGCGCGCTTCCAATTTGTGGATGAAGAGCTATTTTTATTTTTTTTATTTTTTTTCTGTTTTTGCCTGACTGCATTATTCTTTTAAGTTATATATAAACCACTTTTATATTTATTAAATTTCCCCCCGCCATTTTTTTATTATCCCCAATTTTGCGTTCTCTTCGCCTACGTTTGCTTTGCTTGGTGGCTCGTAAAAAAAGCGTAAACTAGTTAATTTCGCGCATTAAATACGGAACACGTTTTGCTGAAACTTTGCCAAGACTTTATTAGCAGCTGAAAGTTCGCTTCTATTCTTTCTCGGTTCTTCACTTCTAGAGTATCTTCATTTCTTCTACTTTTTTTTGCGCCCAACAATATTTCTTACTTTTGCCAACTTTCATTACCGCATAATCAATTCAATTTCGTTTGCTCGCTTCAAATGTCATTAAGATGCTTTGCTGCAGCTGTTCTGCATTTCTGTTCTTTCGTCTTCCATCAACTTTGTAGTAAGTCCTTATTATACTTATCCAGTTTGGTTGTCATTGTGTTTGTCGTCTGTCATCTTTGCAATGACGTCTCTGCTTAGCTCGCATTTCGCACGTTTCGTGTTGCATTTTTGCACTTAACTAACGCGGAATGCAATTATCTCTGCTTAGCAGCGAACGTTTCTTATTGGACTTTTCTGCGTTGCATTTTTGTTATTTTTTTTGTTGTTTTGCACTGCAAGCGTACATGAAAGTAGTTGTACAGCAATGAAGCTGCTTTGTTCGAGTTCGAGGGAATAAGTTTTAAACTTCTTCATTTCTGCATTTAACGATAGTAATATTTCAAAATTAAAAATTTCGAAGTTAAATTTTCTAGAGATACAAGTTAAATTTCCTCCTCAAACAAGCAATGTCAGAACGGCTTTAAACTGAGGAAAACTTTTTACCAAATTATATTCTGAAAATGAGAGTAATATAAAACTGTTAAATTTTGCGCGTAAAATATTACTTCGTTTGGCGAATCGAGTAAAAAAAATATTTCCTATATTGACTCGCGCTTTTTGCTTTTCGTTACGTCAATATATTGCAATGAAATTTTCATTCGTTTCGAGAAAAACATTTGCTTCGCTGCTCAAAATACAACCCATAACAACTATTGCTGGTACTATGTTCGCAATGTTCCGGGAGGTATGTTAGTTCTTAATGGTATTATTTCGGGACGAATTCGTTCAAGAAAATTTATTGTCATTTTGTTTGGTGATCGTTTGACAACCGGGTTGCACGCCAAGTACATAGTTCGGAATAAGTCACGAAATATAATTTACGGTCGATGAATTTATTTTTCGAAAACTTTTAATTGAAATATATTCCATTCTCTAAGTAAAACCGTACAAATCACCGTTCCAAGCCACAAATTACGCAGATTGAAAATCCAGAGTGCAGAGAATAACTCATTTGAAGCATTTGTGGTATTCGATGGATAATTTTTCCATTCGATTAACGGACAAACATTAAACAGTCAGTGTCATTTCATTTAATTTCATTTATTTCAACAACACATTTTATTAGAAAAACAAGCTTTAGAAAAATTTCATGGATAAAATAATACTAAATATAAGCCCCACTAATATCCGTTTAATATTGAAAAAATATTTAGTTAGGTAAAGATTACAAACACGAGTCCATTTTGCCTCATAAATTTAAAGGGAAGTAAATATACAAAACGGTTTTAAAGTTGCTATTGCTAAGGTTACTTTAAACAAGCATTAAAATTCAATGCCATATACATATATAAATATGTCCGTGTATGAGCTTCTTTTATGTAAAATATTTTCGATGACAACCACTAAGATAACTACTAATAATTACAACTGAACCGCTTGCATACTCGCACCAATCCATAAAACGCAAAGGTGTTTATTGAGCATGAGACTAAAATGTGCCGATAGGTGGCGCTAAAGTAGAAATATTTTTAAAATCCCAATTCACGTCTAAATAAAATCGTTGCATTTACTATTTGAAATATTTTAGCTAACGAAGAGAAGAAATCGCAACAATAAATATAAATAAAAAAAAATTGAATAAAAATAAACAAAAAAAAAGTCTAAAATTTGGTGAAACCGAATTTTTTTACTACATATATATCGTCGTTGTATATTCTTTAAGTACTTTTTCAGTTGCCCAGAATTGTTTGTAATTTCTAAAGTAACTTCAGGGTTGAAAATCTGGAAAGCGTTAATGAAGAATTAATGAAGAAGTCTGATAAAGTGATCTATAATAAAACTGTTGTTTTTCCAAACAAAAATCTTCTATAAACTATCCATGAGCTCAAAAAATTGTTACGACTAATCGGCACTTTATAAAACCAAAATTTGAATAAATACTCGTACATATAATTTTTTTTGCGAATTTGGTCTTCCATACACAGATGAATTGAAAAACTGCCAAAACCTTACTTATAACTTTTAAATATATTTCTTCAATATCATTCAATCTTATTATGTTGATGTAAAGTACTTCATTTCTTCTTAGTTAACAGAGTTAGTTCAACTTCACACCCAAAAGTTATAAATAAAAATAAAGTATAATGGGAAAAATAAGAGAAAAATATTACAAATTTTGTGTTTGCAAAGTCCCAATACGGTCCAATGCATATCAATGCGTTCTAAAGCTTAAGGGGTTCGGATCATTTAGAGGCCAGAAATTAAATTTTTGTTTTTAGAACAAGAAACATTGTAGACAATTCGTTTAAAGAGTATAATTTAAAGCATATCTGAAAGTTTTTTTTAATGATTGAACCACTCAAAAGTGTTGAAAAATGGCGGAGGAATTTGTGTTGCAGTGGAACGTGTCGCAGCTGATATCGTCCATTGGCGTGCAAAGTAGCGTTCATAATTCTTCACTGTAACAGTAAATATAAACATATTCGTATTTTTTTTACTCTATATGAACCTCAGAAAGCCAATGAAAACTTAGAATTAATAATTTTTTCTTACATATGTTTAAACTTTGAAATCACTTATGAAAATTACAGAAATCAATATATTAATTCATATCTTTGGTTTACTCAGAACAGTGTGATTTAAATGATTTAAATAATCCGACCCCCTTAATATCTCCCTCCAGCAGACACAATTGATTTGCAAACTTCTATTTTGAGATTATTTCACAATTCATAAATACATGCATTTATTTAAATGTTTCTTCAACTTTTCAAACTCTCATGTTGGATGGAAAACCGAAAACTGAAACAAGTTAAATCCTTTCAACACAAGTATTACATTCATTTTGACACTTATTTCGACAGCATATTAGCATTACCAAACCCCAGCCGGTTGGTTATTTGTATGTATGTATGAAATGCGAGTTCAACAAAATCCACCTAAATCACATTTGAAGTGAAAATTACCACAATGAGTTGAAGTTAAACTGAAATAAATAAATCGCACAAAGTGCTTTGGCTGCGCGAACTACACAAAAAAACAAAAATGGCAACGCAGAAGCCAGTCAACTACTTAACACAGTTAAATTATGGCGTCAAGTAAATATTTGATGACTTACAATGCGCCACGACACGGTCACTTGCCACATGCCGCATACAACTTGCCGCTCGGGCTATTCCGGCTGTCCCTTCCTGCCTTGGCCAGCGCACGCAGGAGCTCGACCATCAATGCGTCCTTAAGTCCTGAAGTGTTCAGGGTTGCGCGTTAAATGCCGTCTAAATTATAATTTATGGCGCTTTTTATTTTCGGTATTACAAATAAAGTACTACATACGAGTACAACAACAACGCACAGCCATGTAACTTGCTCGCTGCAAGTGAAACTTTCGCCACAATTTTCAACAACATGTCGAAGCGATGTGGCGGCGGGGCAACACTTCTTTTGCCACTTCTGAGACTTGTTGTTTTTTTTTTTTTTTGTTTCTTTTCGCTCCTGATTTTTTACATCATTTCACCAATTTTTTTTGTACAATTTTCATATGGAATGTGCTGCGTAAAAAATAAAAAATAATAAATGAAGTGGATTTGCTGCGGCCGCGTTGTAAAGTGTGAGTGTGTGTGTGGCAAAAGCACACATTTCACTTGTTACTGTTACATTGATGCTACATTTTATTTTTACCAATTTAACGTCGAAGCGTAGCAGCCATAGCCAGTTTATTTAATATGGAATGCGAGCAAGTGTAAGTAAGCAATCGTGTTTATATGAGTGTGTGCGTATTAGAGTGGTCTAAACAAATAAGCAATATCGGATATTTAATGCTCTCGTCTGCTATGGTTGTTCTATATAGAAAAAGATATTGTTTTTTTTTTTTTTTTTTAAATTTAGAGGTCGCTCAAAATTTTCCATGTATTTTAAGTGAAGCCGAATAGACAAATTTTTCAAAGAAGGGGTTAAGAAGCTTTGAAATTGATAATTTTTTAATCTAAAAACTCTTTTTTTCTTTAGCAGATTACAAACAAAATTTTGAATTCAACCAAATTTTAATAAAAAATATTTTTTTAATTAATAAATAATTAATATACATTTTTTTTTTAATAATAGTTAATGATAAAAAAAAATTTAAATAAAAAATTGATTGATTACTAAAAAAAGACAGAAAAAATAATAATTTTCGAGGAGCAAAATCATTTCCACGAAACATATATGTACAATACAATTTTTTTAAATTCAAAATAAGAAAATTTTTTTGATATAGAAAAATCTTACGGTAAGAGCGCTTACAAATTCTGTTTTTTTTTTTCAATTATATATTTGAGAACCACCCTAGTGCATACACCGTTTGCCACCGTCCGACGCATGTGCCTGTGTGTGTGTGTGTGTGTGTGTGAAAGTGTGGGTGTAATAAATTTTCGTACCAATATTGAACTTAATTGATTTATAAATGTTTGGGTCAATTGCCTTAAATGTTGGCTGCCGCCGGGAAACTGCTTATGCAGCAATTTCCACACTTACTACAACGTTAAGGATAACTTGGCTTAAGGATAGACAACGCATGCTCACATATACTTATTTATTTGTATGTTTATGTGTATGTTAGCATACTTGAGTGTCTTTGTTGGCTTTTGTGTTGATTCGTGTTAAGTGGTTTTTGCTTATTTTTACCAACAAATATGTTGCCACTACGTTTGTATAGTCAGTCATCTGGCTTACCATGTGGCTTACCATGTTTCTACATGCGAAAAAAAGTCGACCACATTTTGTCTTATTGGCTTCTTCACTAATGGTCTTTTTGGTCTTACAGTTGATTGGAAAAATATTTCTTGATAATCAACATTTGTGTATGCTGTGAATGTGTGAGTGTTGATGACTTCAAATAACCACAACTCAATTTAAGTTAAGTTGAGCTGAAAATAGCAAAGTAATCCATGGAATATTTTAACCATTTAGAGTGATCAATAGCGTTATGAATAACTTAAAAATGGTATTGGAAAAATAAAATCACATTCATAGTGCTATAAATGTTGAAATGAATCTGCTTTTGAGCAGCCAAGAAAGAAAAAATTTTATTTGTGCATAATTCTTACTTAACAACTAAAAATATAATTCGAAAAATAAGCAATAATATTTAGCTAAAGCGAAGTCCGTGCTCATTTAGATAAGAATTTCCAAGACTTTAGTTAAGTCAATCGTCTATTTCAAACTACAAAGTAATATTTTGTGCTCTGTTAAAGATAAATTCAAAGTCTGAAGTTGTGCCGGTGCTTGGAAATTCGATTTGGTATCTTAATGACGGATCTAAGCTTCCTTATAGAGTAGGCGGTTGAGGTCACGCTAAGCAACTCGGATTTGCGTCTTCTGGACCATTGTGTTGACTTTCAGGTTGTTATAACATAAAAACAGCAGTTGATAGTCTATGTACATCAGGCTGTCGTAACAAAGTCGTGGGTTCGACTCCCACAGAAGCCAAGAAGAAAGAAGTCTGATGAGGAAATAGTACTATAACTTCTACCGCTTTAAATATTGTGATTTTTTTCCCTATATTTTGTTCCAAAAATACAAACTGCCTTGAAGCCCAAAAACAAAATGAAAAATAACAAAAAAAATATCGTCGGTTGGTCTGCGAAAAATGCACTCAACAGTTCGGAAGGGGAAGCGAACTACCGCAGATTCCTTAATGTGATGGCAGAGATGTTCATTTTGCATGTGAAATGGGTACTTGGACATTGCAGCCTACTTGGAAACGAGAAAGCAGACAAGCTAAAAAGAAATTGTACTTCCTCAGCACTTCCAACAGAATGGAAGAGGCTTGTCGAAAGCTTCATGCAAGCTCTAATCTCGAGTAAGTCTTATGAAAACAAGCACAAACGAAGTGGGAACATTCTAACACAGGCAACATACGAGGGCGGGTCAATAAGTTCTTGCCTCTTTACTGAAATGGCAACACTGCTACTATCAACAGGCATCTCTCAGTTGACTCCTGTCATTTGAACAAGCTGCGGCATTTAGTTTGTGTTTGAAAGCCATTCATAGCAGACAACCGCGTGATTTGAGAAGAAAATGAAAAAAATGAATTTCGTGTGCTCATTGAGCATTATTTTTTGTGTATAAAGACCATCACTCAAACCAAAGCTAAGCTTGATAAATACTATGGGGACTCTTTACCAACAATTTCTATGGTAAAAAAGTGGTTTAAAGAATTTCTTTGTGCCCGTACAAGCACGGAAGATGCCGAACGTTCTGGACGCCCAATTGAGGCCTCAACACCCGAACCAGTTGGAAAAATTCACGATATGGTGTTGGCCGATCGGAGATTGAAAGTGCGAGAGATTGGTTATGAAAAGGTCACGAAATTAACCTAATAAGATTGCTTTAGGTATTACTTATTCGTAAAATAGCTGAAAGCCTTAGCTTAGCTGGAAAACCGCAAAGTGGAATTATCAATCGCTTCTGAAAATACATTCGATCTCATTTTAACGAGGATTTTTTTAACAATCGCCCATTGTCTCTTTTTTTCGCGTTTTTATTATTTTAACGCGATTCGCGATTCATTGTGATCTTGTCCTTTTGTTTTATAATGAATACGTTTTGCCTGCGATATTTGAATTGCATGTCTATGCTTTATATAAACATGTATATATAGAAAAGAAGATGGTGGCAGCTCTTCAACCTTTCCACGTTCGTCAAGATTACTTCGAGTAGGATTGCACAAAGCTGCTTACCTATAAAATTATTTTATATATCATTATTCTAATGATGAACGTTAAGCTAAATTCCGTAAAGATTTTAAAAAACTTTGGAGTGCTACCGGGTTTTATTGAAGGACATGCAGAAAGAGAAACCTCTGCGCTTATCAACATATTATTTTAAGAACTGAAGTAGGGTTTAATTATTTTTTTAATATAATTTAAGTTATATGTGATCTCAATATGATTTTTTTTATAAAAAAAAACTGTAAAACCGAGGCTTTTTAATTTGTATGTACATATGCGAACTTCTCAATTTTATACAAAAAACATATGTATTAATTTTATGATGTGATGTGATGGCACGTGAATATATGATGTGATGTGAACATATAATGTGATGTGACAATTTGAAAGGATGTGATGTGACGATATGATCTGATGTAAGGATATGGTGTGATGTGATGAAATAATGTGATATGACAATTTGAGGAGATGTGACGACATGATGTGATGTGACGATATGAAATGATTTTAATATATGATCTGATGTGATTATATGATGCGATGTAATTATTCGATGTGATGTGATGATATATTGCATTGTTATGTGGTTTAATGTTATACTCGTATGATGGAGCTCTGATTTCATATTATGTGACAATATGTGACGATGTAATCGAATCAATGGTCAAAACCTTTATTATTCGCATAAAGTGTTGTTCCTTATTCTGCTTTGGTTTTGTCCAAGTTGACAGAATTTCATGTTAGCATGACATCATCACAGAACGTAAACAAACTACTTGTTTGTAACCAAGTAAATAAGTACCTGAAATTGTAATTCGCAATTTTTCCTTATGTTTCGTGTTTGTATTTATACGAGTACATGCGGTTCTGCTGTGGCTCATTTACAGTTTACTAAATTAAAAATTCACATTTTGACGGCCTTCAAAAAACCTTAAAGACTACATTAAATTCGGATTCGTAAGTTTAAATATTTCATAAATACTGCGACTTTAACTGAATTATTGTTCAAAGCTCCGTCACAAAAGTCAAATATCAAAACTCAAATATCAGCTGTTAAAATGTAGGTCACTTAACGCAGAAATTTAAACGCTTGTATTTAAAAAACACTTAAAACCTTGCAATATGAGTATTTCGTTAAAACGAACTAAACACAAAAGAGCAGTAGTGAATTCTGCTAATCCGACAATTTATTGTGCAACAGCTACAGATGTACGAGCACAATATTGTGGCATGAGTCCGCGCGTATTTTATGGCAGCATTTTATTAGAAATTCTTGTTTTTTCTTTCGTACATTCCCTTGTTTTGTATGGTTGAAATTGCAATTTCGCTGGATTAACAATGTGGGAAAATGCTGGATAACAAGAAAACAATAAATTGCATCCGCAATGCGGTCAACGAGTAAAAACGAGGGAGAAAATTGCTAAACAAAAAAATAATAAAAGAGTGAAAAGAACAACGACAAAAAAGAAAAAAATGAAACAAAAAAGCGATATTAGTAATTCAGCGCACATATTTGTTGACAAAAAGTATTTAAGTAAGTATTTACTATGTTTGTAAGTGAAAAGCTTACTTCGATTTTTTTTGGCGCTTAAAAATCTCTTCACTGTTTTGCATTTCCTTTTCTTTCGTTAAAGATATGAAGTAATTTATTAAAAAAAAAAATGCCAATTTCGCAAGTAATAGAACAAACGAGTTTAGGCGTTTTTCGGGACCTTTCGAAACGAGTTTGGTAAGGAACGCAAGTACCAAAAAGTACCGAAACTATCAGGGACCTAAAATAACTGTTATGATGTTCTCAAAAAATTTAAAAGTCAAAGCCTTAAAATGTTCGCAGAAGGAAATTTTTGATATCCTTGTCATCCTCATGATGTCCTCTGCAAGGATCAAGGATGCTTTTTATTTTTTTAACTTTTAAAGTAAAAGTACAATTATAACTGTTAAATTCTGGCTTTTATTTTTTCAGTCAGATAATAACAGTTAAACCAAGCCAAATATTTTTTTTGTCAAAAATAAAAGGCTTGGCCAGATAGCGATCAAACCGTTGATTCTATATAAATACATTTGGTACCAATCGATGGGTCTTAGTTTCTAGAATTCAAAAATATATATGTAGTTTGTTTGAGATTGGGTGGCCCTATCTGAAGAAATGAGTCAAAAACTGACGCAGTTAAATTCTCTATAGTAATGTAGTACTTCGATGGTATCTCGATGTTCTTTTTGCAACAATTTTCAATTATTTCGTTAAAAACCGTTCTAGTTTCCTCACGAAAAAAAACAAATTTTATGTATTGTATAAAACTCATATACAATAGCTTTTTATTAAAGGATTTTGTAATTATGGCATTATATTGTTGTTGAGCTTTAAAAGGCAAACGGTTTCTACATTTTTGTCGGACAGATTTTAGCGTAAGTCGGTTAAAATGAGCTTTAATTTAACAGTTATAATTGTGCTTTTACTAATGTTATCATGAAAGAAGTAGTGATTGTCACTTGTTTTTTTTCTCCTCATATATACTGAAAGGGTTAGGCTATGAACTCTGCATTGGTGAGTAGAACCAGAGACGAATGGAAGAGTAAGAACATAAAATTACAGCAAGTATGTAACTATTGTGTATAAATGCGAACAGTAATTCGGCTTCTATGTATGTGTATGTATGTTTATGTTTACACAACGCTGCATGAAACCGAAACCAAAAATGCTACGAGGGTTGTACTCGTATTTTATATGTTGCGTATTTTCAATTCGATACTTACAAGCTTTATTTGTTCTGTTTTCAGTGAGTTGAAAAATTCATCTCACCCAGCAGGTGAAAATAGCCGTGCGATGATTTTTTAAGGTTTTCCAACATGCATTGTCGAGACAGGAGTGCATTGATCCACTAATTTTGCCTTTCGGCGTTGAATCACACCACTTAGGTCGTTAAGCAGATTAAAAAACATTTTCATTACTATGTTACTGTTTTCATTACTGATCGCTAAATATAAAATGCAACCCTCGTGCGTATGGTTATAACATGCGTACACATATTTTATAAAAATGAACTCATGTTCGACAATGTCATAGTTAAGTCACCGATAATGCTTGTAGGCTGCTAAATATAGTATTACGGAGTCAAGGTATTTTTCCTTCAAGTTAAAAAGTCACTTCTTATAAATACGATAGTTGTATGGGCTTATTATAGTAAACACTTTTTTGTGTATGTATATAACTTTTAACTATACGTGTTTCTGAATGAGTCAGTTTCTGATTTATATCTTAAATTATAAACACCCAATCTCAAACAAACTATATATTTGAATTCTAGAAACTAACACCAATCGATTGATACCAAATTTATTTATATAGGTTAAACGGTTTGATCGCTATCTGTCCAAGCCTTTTATTTTTGACAAAAAAAATATTTGGCTTGGTTTAACTGTTATTATCTGACTGCAAAAAAAAAGTCAATTTTTTACTGGAATTTTGTAACAAAAAATTTTACAGTCAGAAATAAACTGTTTTTAAGCGACTTTTATTTTAAAAGTCATAACTGTTAGGGTCCCTGGAAACTATACCAAAAATGTACCGAAAATGAACAAAAAAACTGACTAAAAGGTACCGAAAGTGTATCGAAAAAATATCTTAAATGGACCAAATAAGACCGCAAATGTACCAAAAAAAGTATATAAAATATACCGAAAGTGTACCGACAAATTTCTTAAATGTACCGCATAAGAGAGCACATGTATCGAAAATGTACCGAAAACTTCTGAAATTATACCGAAAATGTACCAAAAGTGTATCGAAAATTTTTTAACTGGATCGAAAAAGACCGCAATTGTACCGGAAATGTGTATCGAAAAATTTCTTAAATGTACCGAATAAGACCGCAAATGTATCGAAAATGTTAAAAACAAAGAACCTAAAACTTACCGAAAGAGTACCAAAAAATTTCTTAAATTAATCGAACTAGACGGTAATTGTACCGAAAATGTACCAAAAAAGTACCCAAAATGTACCGAAAAAAAACAAAACAACACAAAAAGTACCGAAAAAGTACCAAAAATGTATAAAGTCATTCTTGTAATTATCCTTAGCATGTTCCTTGCATTAAGACTTCAATAGTTATGGATAAATATTTAAGTCTTTAAATTCTTAGAAATATCTCGTTGATAATCATTATGGAAAGGGCGTTACAAAAACAATAAGAATAGAATACATTCATCCGCTGATCATTATTATAAAAAGATTTTTAAAATAAATGTCTCAAAATAAAAGTTATCGATGAATCTCACTAAAAATTTTTCCCGACAAACTTTTATAATTCTTTCGAAATTTTTGATAATTTTTAAAGCTACGCAATCAAAAAATTATAAGTCTGGATCTCTGAACACAAAGTAATTAAATATTCATTCTTTGTCAGAGTTGAGATCAAGGTCAGAAGAGGGGGGAGTTCTTTACTTCTTCCTCTAGGAGATGGATGTCTCTGGGTCTTCCCCCGGCAATGTTTGGGTACAACTTATTTATATTTTTATCTAAAAAAATATTATTTTCTTTTCTATAATGAAACTATAAAAAACAAATACAAATTCTATTAAGTGACATACATAGATATGCACGTATTTTGCGGCTTATTGTTTGATGTAGTATTCGCCTAAAATGCTGCTTTGGTGAAAATTAATCACCGCTCGCAGTCAGCAATAAAAATTTAATTAGCAATTATGTTGCGTTTCAATTAAAATTATACGCATACACATGAACTAATAATGAACTAATACATTCTTGCAATGTACAACGCAACTATAAAAGGGAAAATATGCTTGCTCATGCCTAAAAGCACACTAGAAATAATTTATTTAATAATCGTAAAATGACCGCAGCAAACCGTAGAGGCTAAATATGAGAGATGTGGGAAATGTGTACAGTCACTTTACGAATAACCTAAGCTCAAGGAGAATATGTTTGTATAACGAAGCCATGTGTGGCGTTACGTGTACTCAGGCAAGTGTGGGCAAAAGTTTATTAGAGTAAAAATATTTTCCTACAAAACATTGCTGGTCATTAACTGATGACCTCGATTATTGCTTTTTGCATTAAAAGTCAGCGCTATCTACAAGTACATACAAACATACTTAAATATAGAGAACAACAACAAGCATTCGAGTATCCTTGCAACGCTACTAGCACCTTTAGCGCAAAAAAAAAAAACCACAACAAAAAATAAAGAATAAAATCAGAGCATAAAATACTTTAACTTCCATCGACGAAGGTATTTATTTCTGCATCTGCTCTCTACACTTCCACTGTCCGCTGCGCTCACTCCACTTATACTGCTTGTTTCATGGTTTATGAGTATTTTGGCTGGCGTTAAAGTTTATGAGCGCTTAGCTTAGTTGACTCGACCTATTGTTGTTGTTGTTACACACATGCTGACCATAGAATAAGTAGGAACATGACGCAGCTGGCAGGAAGTTTAGAAACAGCAGCAGCTCATCCACACACCCACATCCTCCTACATATGTGGGCAAAGCGACATCTTTAGCTTTTATACGAGTATAAGTACCCTGTCGGAAATCAAAGTACTTTAAAAGCAATTTAAAAAGTACTTTTTTTCTAACCACAAGTGGTTTAAATTCATTCTATTTTCTTGTCATTAACTCACTTTTTTAACATGGCGATGTCCTAGGAGCAAGTCAATTATCCGACTGTGCATTTCATTTCACCCATTTTCAAATATATTTGAAAGAAAGAATATTAAAATTACTTTTTTTTCAACTGCAATAAAATGTATTTCTTTCCAGCTACTTTAAAACTGCTATTTTTACAATTATTTTTAACTCGACTTGTTTTTTAAACTTCTTTATTTTATACCTACTCTTTTCTAACTTTTTAAAAACGCATTTTAGTTAAGTTTTTAATAAATATATTTACATATGTATTTTTGTTTAAACAAAGCAGGAATTCAGTTCATTTTTAACGTAAGTTTACACGTTTTAAATAAAATTTAATTTAGTTTCTTCTGCATACATACTTCGTTAAAACATTGTTTTTTTACACCTGAATGGCCTTGCGAGTAACTTCCTCGGGGGATTTTCGATACAAAAGGCATCTATGTTAATAATGATAAAGAAAAAATTTAAATATTTTAAGAATCACGCATTTTATGGGCTCGCCCACTGTCTTACCTTTCATAAGCGGCTAGAAATTAACAAAATAGCAAAAGCTTTTAATCTTTTTTCCGTGAGTTTTAGGTTGAAATTCATTACAACGTCATTGGACAAAAGAGCGAAAATCATCTCTTTAGATTTTCCTTTCATAAGGCACTTCATTCCATTAAGCTATGGAATATATGGGAAAAAGCTTTGAATAGATATTAAGAATTTTATGAATATATGTATTAGCTTCTCACGTAAATTGTTTTGTTTTCTTCGTAAATATTTTCGACAAGGGCTGTCAATTCGTTATCTGTTTTTATTGGAAATTGTTAGTGAATGACACCACAGCCTTCTGCTGTCGGATGAGAGTTTTTACGAGTACAGTGTATATACATACATATATACTATACACATATTCTGTTTCTCTTCACTACAAAAGTTTTTAAATTATTTTGTATTAAGCTCATATAAATATACGAGTACGAAGAATTAAAGACTCGCACGCTGCATTTGTTTCAAAGCAGTTAATTTCCAACTACTTTAAAATTGGTTAATTTTTCAGACTGTCTGCTTTTTTCCGACAGGGTATGTATGTCAGTATTTTGTCGTTTGTCGGTTTTGTGTTGCCAGCACGTCCGTTCATCCTTTGGCTATTTTATGCTTTAATAAATTGTTTTGTATCGCCAATGGTCATTGAGCGTTGCGTCTGCTCTCAGTTTCCTCACAGTCTAGTTTCCTTTTCCAGCTGTTTTCGAACTTTGTGCATCACTCTATGCGCTTGCTTTGTTGCTAATGATGCTCGAGGGTGTGTTGTTAGTAAACGTATAGCGTTTTGTTTCTTTCATCGGTGATAAACACTCACAATTTTCAATGGAGACACTGTGAGAAAATTATTTATAGTTTAAAAGTTTGCTAAAGTGATTGCAAAGGATATACATTTTCTGGTAAAATGTCAGAGTAAGGAGTATGAAAATCTTATTAGTAGAATTTATTTAATTAGAAAGAATATTGTCTATCTTTTTTTGAAAAATATCTAAAAGTAGAGATCAAAGTTGGACTCGTTTACGTTCAAATTAAACCAAATAATTTTTTGAAAGCCGATAGCCCTGGTAGCTAGCGCTTCTTATATTTTTTTGTTATAATTTTAATTTTAATAACACGAGTACATTCCAATAAAAAAAAGTAATAACGTTTTGACAAAAACCAACTATTTGTGACGTGGATTAATTAGGAAGAAGTAATAAACAATAATTAGAAAATGATTTATGTAGGTATGTTTTTAGCTGGTCCTGAAGGGGTTAACGTTTTTAAAAAAGTTTAAAAAAAAATATCTGGAAATCATATATGTATTTTCAATTTTAACCTGTCTAATTTTTCTCATAAACTATGTTTCGTTGCAAAAATATGCTGTAAATACCCGAAACGTAGAAAATCGACCCAATTTTGTTATCACCAAGGGTTAAACATTTATAGTTAGATTTACAAATCGTACGGTTACTGCATTCATCGCAATTATTTAGTTTTTTTTTGATTTTCAAACACTCTTACGTTAGTTTAGTAAATAAGTGCGTTTCTTGATCAATACAAAATTATTGAGAGAGGAGGGGAGGTATTGAGTTTGCGTATTTTATTTATAACAGTGGGCGAATATGGGTTAAAACTCTCCACGAATGTATTTTCCAGAAAATTTTCTTAAATATCATTGAAGACAGGAAACGCTACGAGGTAAAAATGACTCCTAAAAAAAAAACGATATGAAATTGGGATTTAATTTTGTTACACACTGTTATATAGCCCCGAGGCCAAATTCCCTAAAATTAGTTTTGATTATTTGCCACCAGATAATTTATTTAACTCAAAAAAAAAAAATAAAAATTAATTCAATTATTTTTCGCAAAATTATTCGATATTTTTTTTTAGAAAACTAATCCGATTATGTTTTGATTAAGAGGGTATTCTGGTGTAGAGGTATGAGTTTCATTAATTTTTGAAGAAAAGGCAATCATTATTTTCAGCATCCATTTTTTATAAATTATTTATTAATATTACAAGAGTAAAGAAAAAAATAAAAAAAAAAGTTTAAAATTCCAAAAATTAGCAGTTGATGAGTGGGGGGTCTCAAAAAATTGGCATGGGACCATACACATGAATTTAACCCTCCGCGCAATCTGGAAAATAAAAATAAAAAATATTATTATTCTAGAATAATAATGGCGACTGCCTGAAAAAAAAAAAATAATTTTTGTACCACTTTTTTGATTTCTCGAATTTTTTAAAAATAGTAAACATTTAAATTTGAGAATTCTGATAGTTCCAGATGTAGAAAATTCTATAAAGAAGACTCTCTAAACATTTCAAATCAAATCAAATAAATCGGCCCAGTAGAACCAGCGGAATCGTGAGTATCGTTTTGAAAAACGCGTTATCACAAATTTCACGTAAAGGTTTTCGCAGTCATGAATATTACACTTAGCAAAATACCTACATCTCCGAAAGTAAGTTCGAATTTTGAAAAATCCTCTTGTAGACATATTCTTAAATAGTTAAATTTTCAAAATATAAAAAAAGAATCGATTTTTTTTATTTATAGACCAGAATACTCCCTTTTCACACACACACATTTAAATATTTAGAATATCATTAACAAAGAAAATATAGTTAGTTAAACATAATTAAGGAGCATCCAAATTAATCAATAAGGACTCTAACAAAAAGGTGTGTGAATTATCATTGCTTTCTATAGTTAACGTTTTTGTGATATTTTTCTTTTGTGTTAGTAGTCAATAACCAATAATAAAAAAATTAAAAATATAAACTAAAGGCGAAGATCTTTCTCTGTGTATTTCACCTTCACTTGTTTTTGTTATTTTAACATCAAAGCACCCGCCAGTTTACTATGTACTATTTTCCAATATACATATTTACAAACATAATATTTAGTCTGAATATTTTGTGTTGAAAAGCGCACTTTTCCTACTTTTAATGAACATTTTTTTATTTTGTTTTATGAAAAAGCAAAAACACCACTACACACACAAACCGCTAAAGACATAAAAACATACGAGTATATACAAATCCATGTCTAACATTGTGTGTCCATGTCCTTTGTTAATGAATTATTGGCAAAAGTTTATTAGGTATAATTACTGTAGTGCGCCAATGCTCGGTCGTCCTTGGTTGGCCTTAGGCGACGCAACAAGGAAGTGTCTTATGTACAGGAATCGAAATTGTATGGCGAAATAGTTGTGTATTAGAGAGAAAGTTTGACGTGTACTCTGCAGGAAATTTAAGGTGACTTTCTGCCTTTTATTTATATTTAGTGTTGCTTACGAGCATAAAGAGAGCATAGGAAACTTAGAACCTCAAACACGTCCGTGCACTATGGGAATTGATGTGATTTTTCAGAAAAATGTTTGGGTATGAAAATATCAGTACATAAAACGGTTTTTATTTATATTATAAAGTTCTAAGTTGATAAATTTGGTTGGTTTAAAATTCGGACCCAACTACTTATTCTTAGTCGATGTGCCGTTCCTTTCCCGGTTCTAAGTCAAGTTTCCATTACGTGGAAGTTCGAGAATGTTTCAGTTATGACACTGTCGGCGGAAAGTTGCAAAAATAAAAATCCATTCTTGTAACTTTATGCTGTTAATGTAGGAATTCAGGAATTAAAGAGGATCGTTACTTTGGCTCTGATGCCTTTCCGATCAAGATCTGATGAACTTACTTAACAAAAATCATTAAGGTGCAAGGCAACACCCTGTTTGCAAAGGCAAGTTTATAAAAATTTGTATCGCCGGACAATCAAAATTAAACTTTTTTGATATTCATAAAGTGAAAAAAAATACAGGGAAAAGTAAATAAATATTGGTGTAAATCAAAGTTATCAAAGTTCCTTTAATCCCAGAACCTCCTGGACAAGAATTCTGAATTATTTTTATGTTTCCAATTTTTTTTAGAAAAAGTTCAATAATAGCTGAAAAACCAGTTCTCTTACTTTTTTAGACCAGTTATAATAGTTAAACTTGGCCAAATAATTTTTAAAACCGAAATAAAAGTCCTTTCCTAATGATAAACAAACCACAAATGCAAATTAAAAAAATTTCGATTAGATATTTCAGTTTGAAAGTTATATCAGTTCTCTTTCCTTTGATATCAAATTTCTTTAATTTCTCTA
Source organism: Philophylla caesio (assembly GCA_963971545.1). Classification (NCBI taxonomy): domain Eukaryota; kingdom Metazoa; phylum Arthropoda; class Insecta; order Diptera; family Tephritidae; genus Philophylla; species Philophylla caesio. The sequence continues at coordinate 95,820,815 of OZ020609.1, forward strand.
AGCGATTTGTTTATTAAATATTAGGAAAGGACTTTTATTTCGGCCTTAAAAAGTATTTGGCCAGTTTTAACTGCTATTATTGGATTAAAAAAATAATATAAAAATTAGTCAAATAAGTATCCAAAAATAATTTTATTATAACGACTTTTGTTTTAAAAGTTATAAAAGTCCGGGTGCCTGGAAAGATATCAAACCCAAAGCTCTAGTAGCACCAGCAATCATCTGGCCGCCACTTCCCTGCAGCTGTTAAAAAGTTTCTTCCTTGGTCATTTCAAATTATTAAAATTCCCTCGTATAACGTTTATGTAAACATTTGAATGACGTTTTTCGACGTTACAGAATTACTTAAAATAATATACAAAAATTCACTTGAATTTTCTGAGTTTTACCTCTAGAGGGCGACCTATTTTTCCAAGCTGCAAAGTCATTGCTTTGGAAAAAATATTTAATAAAACAGAAATATATTTTTCTACTAGCGCCAAAGAGAGAGAGATTTGCTATCGATTGGCTTTTAATTTTGCATTCTTTCACTTATATTTGAACCACGAAACAGCATTACGATAGGGAACAAACTACCAGTGAGCACGCTAGCTCATTTAGTTTTAAATTTCACAAGTCCCTTAATACAATTTTTATTTTGCTTAGTAAAATTTTTCTTGCTGGGCATTTAAAGAAACAAAAAGGTATTTACACAAAAATACTTAAAGTCATGTGCAGTATGTACATATGTACGAGTATGTGTATGCATACTCATTCGCTCGCATGTCCTTACAAGCCTGACTTTTTGCTCATTTAACCCTCAGGTTATATGACTTTTCATTTACGCAATGTGTTGGGTCCCTAGGCTATGATTTTACTGGCGGTCAGTGCTGTGTTTATGACAGATTTATGAGGCATTTGGATTTTATTACTGTTATACATTAAAGTAAAAGCGATGGGGTGGGCATACTTAAGCATAAACTTTTCCAAAATACGCCTAAATAGGAGTTGAAAATGCTTTAAAAATATTTACTTCAATTTTGAGGATGTTCAAGATATTTTGCAACAAAGAGCCAACACAACTTTAATGCAGAAGTGGATTTTTGCTTCAAACTGCAAGTTGTAATAGAGATGAGTGTGCCAAGAAAAAAAATAGTTGAGAAGAGAATAAATAAACAACCTGTTAGCCAATTGCAAAGCCGACAATTTAAATAAACTTGTCAACAGGCATTAACACGCTCAACTCCAAATCCTTTCGTTTAATCCTTTCGCCTGAGAATTAGTACAACATAATTTTACTTGACAAACTGCGGACGCATGAACCTTCGAACCGTACCAAATTGGACCCAAAAAAGGCTGACAAAATAGCAAATATGTAAGTAGTTGTGTTTAATCCATGAGTGGCAGCATTAAAATATTCCAGCACACAAGTACATATTTACAAAAAACATACTTTCACACATTCGTTTCCCTACAAATGAGTCAACTTGTGTTTTTTCGCCCCCTCTTTTAAACTCCTCAGCCGGCTTGTGACATTCTAGTTGACTTGATAAACAGGCAAACCATCAGAAGACCAAACAAAAAAAAAAAAAACAAACGAACAGCAGGACAACTGAATTTGTGAGATGAGCGAGCTACTTCACACACATACATACTTCCTTACTTATGGAACATACTTGCCTACCTAACGGATGTGCCCGATAATGATGTTTGCAACAACTGCGGCGTTTGCTGTGGCAGGCAACGACGACACTGCTGCTGATGGCTGAGCGGCGATAGGTGCGAGCTAAGGCGGGAAAATGAACCCAAGAACCCGAGACAAATAATTTCGGTGATAAACATGATCTGTCCATCCGTTCAAATTGTACAAACGCCACCAACAAATATAACAAATACCTACTCGTATGTGTCGCAAGTTGAGTGAGAGCATGAGAAGTCGATGTGCGAGGCTAATAGGCAAAATTTATTCACACGAATTTGCGTTGCAAAAGATCAACGCAAATTTCTATATAGATATTCATGTATGTACATTATTATCTGCAGCAAGTCTAACGCGCGATTAGTTTGTTTAAGAACAGGACCAGTTCGGGATGTGAAAGAAATACGCGGCGGTCGAAATTAGCGATTATTTTGCAAAAAGAAATGAAACCCAATGATTGACTTTATCTAAATAAATTTCTAAATTGTTAGTTTGAAATCAAAAAAGGACAAAGTAGGTAACTAAGCTATACATACGTTTTATAAGGCGCTGCAGAAAACAATTAACATCACGATCGAACAGATATTTTATATCCCGCTGATTTCTACCTTTCGCTGATGTCTGCCGGTACGATGAATCTTTTAGAACGTGATAACGACTTGACAGATAGATGAAAACTACACTGCATTCTGAGTTTACTCACTCAGCAAGAACTTAAAATATGCCGAAGAGAACAAAAGAAATTCGAAAAAGGGTTCCTATCCCACAAATAAAGACACACTCGTTTTAACTGTGATCTCGGTTCTCTCAGTTCCGTGCTGTTCTGGTTTTTAGCGCCCAATAATATTCTCATGGCACTCTCTGACTAGCCTGGAATAAGGGCGCATAGTGGAACTCAGAGCGAATGAGATTTGAACAAGGAAAACTGATTTGAAAAGCAATGCTTGTCACTAAAGCAATGTGTTTAATTAATCTACTTTGCTTGTTCAAATATGAGACACGAATTAAGATTCTCATTGCAGAGTTAGTCCAGTTAGTTCCAAACAAAATTTGATAAAAGAAAGTAGTCTATTTTAATTTTTTAACTCATTTTCAGAAACTTTAATATCAGCAGTAAAGAGTTCCAAGAAATATTATTATTTAACTCATTAAGTATTCAAAACGTTTTGATTTCGTTCTACTGAACAAAGAGATTTCCAAAAGTGCATGTGTAGTATCAGCTACTTACCAGGGTTCGCAATCATTCGTACGCGAACGCGAACGAGAATGGCTTAAAAATTTCTGTGTCGTTTATCTTCACGAACGATAACAAGAAATCAAATCCAGTTCGTTCGCGCTCTCGTATGTTAGGTAGAAAAAATTGTGTTATTAAACGCACGCGTATGTGAAGGAGAATCAAACATCGCGCATTCATAAATGAAGCGAAGCGTTGCCTCGAATCGTCTACGAACGTGCTGTGAGTTTTCTATACGGAAACTATTTCGTAACTTCGGTCCGGTCGGAGTTATTTTGAAAGTTGATTTTCTTAGATGCTTAACAAACGAGAGCTTTATCGCAACTTTTTGGTGTGGAATTTAGAAAAGAGTTAGGAAAGTTGGCTTTTTGATCTCGTCACCCAATGGTCGCAGTGCTTACCTCTTTGCAACCTTTCCTAATAACCAAAAAAGATAGTTCTATCGCAGACATTGCATTGACAAATAACTTCACTCCGCATTCTTCTGTATTCTGAGTATGAGCTTTCCGATATCGCAGATTAAAATATTTTGTTAGCGTAATTAAATATGTTTGCCCAGAAAAGATGTGGCTTTAAAAGAACTGGCACTTAAAAGGAGTTGCCTGAATTTAATTTTCATTGCAGGTTTTGCACTGAAGGATTATGGGAACTGAAGGATTATGGGGACTGACCTCAAGGACGCCTTAACTTAAATTAAAGGAAGCATACAAGCAAATGTTTACTTTACTGCCCAAAGTTAAACACAAAAACATTCTGTTAAACGAGTCATTTAAAAATAACGATACAATTTTTTCTACCTGGTTGTGCCTTCATTTTTTTGGTGTCAAAAAAGTAGTTGCCTGTGTATTTGTGCCTTCATTTACCGGTTCAATCAGATAAAATTGACGTATGAAGGATCAAAAAGGGATAAAAAGCAGCCGGGGAGCGAAGCAAACTGTAAGCTAAAAGCCAAAGTGAAGACAGCTGGAAGGGTGGTGGGGACAAAGGCTACCGCTTTGGGCGTGTAATGAGTGCGTCTAAACGATAACATGATGAGATTTCTACATACAGATACGGGTACATATGTACATATGTACATAGATATATAAATATATATTTACATGAGCTTGTGTCCATGTGTTTATTGCTTGAAGCGTATTTGTATGCTGTGATCGGTATTGTATTTTGTTGCGCTTGTGATTGAGCCTCTTTGCCTCGACTGTAAGCCGCCTTAATAAGGAAGTTATCAGAAAAAAGGAATACAAAGAAGACTAGTTTTTATTATACTTGAAGACGTTTTTTTATATTGTAATTTTATTTTTTTGGGTTTTTTTTCTATTTACTTTACTTCCACGGTCATTCAACTCTTCTATGAGGTGAGAGTTTTGCTGTTTTTTTTTTTGCCTGTAATCATGTGCGATGAATTAATTTTCCAGCAAAATTAGTTTTAAAAGGATTGTGTGTAGTGAATCGCACAAAATGAAGTGACAGTTAAGTGCTTTTGTGTATAAAAAGCATATCCCAAATAGAGTGAAGAGGATGTCTTTAATAATAAATTAATTTTTAAATTGAACTGTTATTTATAAGTGTTGAAGACATAAATACATATGACCTCAATTATATAAAAATTATTTTGATGTTAAGGGCTTTAAAACGAACCTTTTCACACAAGTTTTCGATTTTTGCTATTTTTAAAGTTCTAATTATGTTTTTTATGAATTTGAGTAAGTGTTGCAGATCAAAATTTAAAGCTGAAAAGCTTAAAAGTACTTATTGCAGTCAGACATAGTTTGTTCGGTAAAAAATTTTGTGTTGCTCTCTTTTAACTTTCTGATACAGTCGATAAACGGTGCTCATTGAGAACAGTCATTGTCGATCGCTTTCGTATCAGCAGTTTAGCTGTTGTTATTTTCCTCTTGTCAGCATTCAATTTTTCTTATTTGCACGTGGTGCTTTAATAAATCTTTATCCATTGGTGTTCTAAAATAACTGGTGAAGAGTTATCTTTTGTGCAGGATGGCGTCCTCCTCCGGAGGGAACTATTACGCGTTACTTGACCCAGGGGACACTTCTCGTAGGTCTCCTGTTCAGAAACGAAAGAAAAGTGAAGTCAACATTAATAACACGTTGGATTTTCCACTACTTGGTCGGAAGCTCCCTCAATACAAAGTGCAGTGCCCTAAATATGTCACAATTAAGAGCAAAGTACCCGATAAGCCCATCAATAGTTTCAACATATTTCTTGTGTCTAAAGCTCTCGAAAATATTTGTGCTGAACCGCCGCAACAAATCTCGTTTACCCGTGACGGAAATTTGCTAGTGCTTACGAAAAATGATGTGCAAACAAACAAGTTTCTCAAAGCTAAAAACCTACTTAGTGTCTGTCCGATAATATCAGAGCTGCATCCAACTTTAAACACTGTCAAGGGTGTAATATTTGCACCGTCACTTCGACACCTATCCGATACAGATATTGTTGAAGGCCTTAGTGACCAAGGAGTAACAGGCTGTCAAAAAATTAAAAAATTTGTAAGTGGGGAACTTGTGAACACCTCGCTCCATATCATCTCCTTCAATAGGTACGAAATCCCTAAGGAAATAAAAATTGGTTTTCTTGTTTGCAAAGTCGAACCATATATACAAGCACCGATCCAGTGTAAAAACTGTTTCAAATTAGGCCACACTAAAAAATATTGTAAAAGTGAGGAAAAATGTGAGGTATGTAGTGCAAATGTGCATGAGCCTACCTTGTGCAAGGAGGTAAAATGCATCAATTGCAATCACGCACATAGAGCCAACAACAAAAACTGCCCGACCATACAAACAAGAATAGAAACAATTAAAATAAAAACAATAACTAAATGTACATACAAAACCGCAATAGAAAAAGTCAAAGCTCAAGGAAAAGTTTACGATATTCCAACAGAAACCATCGACAAAGCTATTGAAATGAGACAAAAACGCCTCTCTTCTCGATCAACAACCACTCAAAATAGTTCTACACCAAATGTGTCAAATGCATATTCCAATACCAATTCCTCTCTTCCCATTCATGAAAACCTTATAAAAGAAAATACGAAAACAACAACTGAAATTCCAATATCATTATCCAACTCAAATGAAGAAACCACCACCACGTGTATCACTAAGGAAAAAAATTACTCCTTTTTAAATCAATCTGACTCACCAGCCATACAACAATACTTACAATTGAGCGCAACGCAGCCTCGCTATTATAGTAATGGCTCTATCAATTCAGAGATGTCTACTGAGTAGAAAGAACAAAGTCAGTCTCGAGTGAATATTGCTAGTATATTCTCTTTGAGACATATCTCTTTCTCTCCTTCTCCTATGGTCCTAAAGATTCTGCAGTGGAATCTGAAAGGTTACTATAACAATCTACATGAGCTTCAACTAATTATAAACAAATACTCTCCTGACATTATTGCTCTCCAAGAGACGCACCTTAGTACTTATTCTATTGACCTAAACAATTATACAAAATCTTTATGTAATACGCCGACCCAAGCAAACGCAAAGGGAGGTACCGCATTATTTGTTAAGAAAACTTTAGAACACACTTTTCTACCACCAAATCCGAATATGTGCGCTGTGACAGCTATATTAAGAACCGAAATAAAAATTGCTGTTAGCTCTGTTTATATCACTCCTGGTGAGAATATTCCCTGCAATGATTTGCAAACACTTTGTGGCATTAATCAGTGTGCGACACTGATTTTGGGTGACTTTAATGCCCACAACAAGATATGGGGATCTCCGCAAACAGACAAAAAAGGAACTGACATCGAAAATCTCCTTTTACACTCAAATATGTGCACTTTAAATGATGGATCCCCTACTCATTTTTCGACTAGGTCTACATACACTCATATTGATCTCGCACTTGTAACCACACAGTTTCGCCCTTTTTTCTCCTGGGAAATTGACTCACAACTGCACGGGAGTGATCACTTCCCAATTTATATCGAATTTTCAAAGGTAAGAGAGAAGAGCAATGGATTGCTTAATAAACTCATAGCCTTTAATACCGACCAAGCTGATTGGCTTAGGTTCCAAACTAAGCTTTTGAGTCTTGGCGAAAAATTTGTAGTACACACTAATATAAATAAAACTGCAGCTATATTCCACAGGCTCATTATACAAGCCGCAAATGAATCTATGCCGATAAGAGGTAAAGCTCATAAGAAAAAACTTGTACATTGGTGGAATGGGGATTTATCCAATTTGCGCAAACTAAAGGCAGTAGCTTGGAAAGAGTTTAAAAAACAACCAACACCAGCAAACAGAATGGCATATAAAAAGGCGAATGCAATATTTAAGCGGGAATGTAAGGCCGCAAAAAGGAACTCCTTCGCCAAATTCTCAGAAGCAATTAACCCACAAACATCTGTAAAGGAATTATGGGGAAAGGTGAATTTACTGTATGGGAAGTCCACCTACCTGCAAGTATGTTCATTGGAAACTAACGAGGGGGGAACAGTGTCCGACGCCAATAACCTTGCCAACATGTTTGCCAGTGTATGGTCCGAACAAGCTAAAGACGCTAATTTCTCTAGTTCATTCATCTCTCACAAATCAAACATAAATCTATCTGTAAATTATCCAGTAGACATCACCGCGAACTTCCTAGAAAATCCCATAACACAAATAGAGTTTGATTCTGCACTTAATACTGCTAAAGGTAAATCCGCGGGTTTCGATAAGATCTCCTATCAAATGTTAAAACATCTTCCCTCTAGTATAAAACTACGATATATTGACCTCTACAACTCAATATTCCAGTTAGGACATATTCCACAAGAGTGGAAAACAGCTCCTGTATTACCTATACACAAGCCTGGCAAATCCAAAACAGTAGTCAATGGATACCGACCCATTTCCCTTTTGTCATGCCCTGCAAAAATCCTAGAAAGGATCGTAGCTAAACGACTGAACTGGTTTTTATCGAAACGAAAACTTATAAGCCCACATCAAATGGCATATAAGTCAGATAAAAGTACTTTAGATGTACTACTGCACATTGACAACCAGATTGCACACACCATATCTAGGCGAAATCACATATCCATAATATCGGTTGATTTTGAAAGAGCATATGACCGTATTGGCAAGCACGCAATTCTAAATCAATTGATAGAATGGAGGGTGGGACCAAAATTACTCAGATACATTCATTCATTTTTATCAAACAGGAAGTTCCGTACTAGAGTCAATGGCACACATTCAAATACCTACCCCCTTGACAATGGAATACCTCAAGGTTCGCCATTGTCAGTCATACTTTTTCAAGTTGGCACTGAACATATTAATAAACTAATCCGGGGGTACCCTTCCTTTAGTCATTGTATTTATGCAGATGACCTATATCTGTTAGCTAAAATTAAGGGCGAAGAAGAATTCAAAACCAGAGTAATCGCACTATTCCAAGAAGTCCTGGACTGGTGTCATTACTCCGGGTCAAGAATTTCGTTTTCAAAAACAAAACTGTTACATGTATGCAAAAAAACTAGCTGTAGATTAAGCGATGTTGTTATATCTAATAAGCATATCGAAAATGTAAACTCACTCAAAATACTAGGCTTAATTTTTAATAATAAGTATACGTGGTCTTCGCATATAGATGCTTTAAAAATGTCACTTTTCAATCGACTTAATTTAATTAGATGTTTATCGTCATACCATAGTAATGCACATCCCAATAATGTTATTAATATCACAAAGGCGTTGTTATTTTCGAAAATCGATTATGGGCTAACTATTTATGGTAATACTTCGAAAACGCAACTAAATAAATTGAAGGGCGTTTACAATGCCGCAGCAAGATACAGCATTGGAGCTTTTCGCACAACACCTGTAAAAAATATATATACAGAGACGGGTATTCCAGATATATTCCATAGATACAATGAAATCACATCTAAGCAAATCTCCAGACTTATTCTGTACACTGAGAAGCAGTTGGTCACACATATACCGCAAATCGCCACAAGGAAAAGAGATCTACGATTCCCTTCGGCTATTTGTCGTATCATAAAGAATGCGCAGAAGATTGGCATTGAAATAAGGCCACACAAACTTTATTTTCCGCTTAAACCACCTTGGCAATTTAACACAAATTGTGTAATCACTGACCTTTTACGGTTACCAAAACAAACAACGAGCCCGCATATCTTTAACGCAGCATTCAATCAAATAATTGATAAATTTAGATCCCAGGGCTGGAATCTAATTTATACCGACGGTTCGAAAAGTGAAAATGCCACATCGTACGCAGTTATTAGTACAGATCTGCAACTCAAACAACTATTTCGGCTCGACGAAAACCATTCCATATTTACAGCTGAAGCCGAAGCATTGCTTGAAGCCGTTAACACGTGCAAGATAACTAGGGGAAAACATCTCATATGTTCGGATTCATTATCCGTTATAAAAGCATTGCTCAACATCCAACATAAAAATGAGGCTATCCAAAGAATCAGAAATACGTTAATCCAACATCCCAGTAAGATGAAAATAATGTGGATCCCAGGCCATGTTGGCATTCGCGGGAATGAGTTAGCAGATGAGGCTGCCAAATTTGCGACTACCGCACCCATAATCACTCGAAAAGCTATTAACAAAAAGGACATCATAAGATCGGTAAAAAAACACTATTCTGAGGTAAAACGAGAACTTTGGAACAATTACAACGATGGATACAAAGATATAAACAAAGATGGAGTTGCCATAAGATATCCAGACAAGTTTTCAAGAAGCAATCTTAACAAATATATACGCTTAAGGCTTGGTCATACCCGACTAACCCACAAATACCTCATGGAGAAGATGCCACCGCCAACATGTCACCTTTGTTTAACTAATACACTTACTTTTGACCACCTAGTTTACAACTGTAGCTTTATTAATAATATGCAACTGTTACTATTTAATGAAATCTGTTTGCCTAAACTATTAAAAAATGTTAACTCAGAAAGCATCGCCGACACTATATTACTTTTAAAAAAATGTAACATATATTATTTAATTTAGAGAATTTGATACATGCTTGAATTACTTCTATTAGGCCGAAGACCACAGTAGTTAGTTGCCTAGTTTTAAAATTTATTTATATAATTAATTATGTAAGTAAATTCATTAAATAAATAAATAAATAAATAACTTTCTGATACGTAAAGATTGGATTAGTAAATTTTTAAAAAGAAAATTTGCTCTCATTTCTAAAAAAAAAAAACAAATAAATCGATGTTAACTGCACAACGCAAGTATATTTTTTTTTCATGTTTTATTTTTCAGTTGTATTCATGATTTTTTTTCGGCAAGTATATTTTTTTACTGAAACTACTCCTACTGGAAATATAAAAAAAATACTCAAATTGTTCCTTTTCGCTCCACTGCTCCTAACTTTCACATATCTTAAAATTTTTCACAATAAATTTACCATCTATAGTTAATCTGAAAATCTATTAAGAAAATGTTCACATCAATGGCACACTTAAAAATATGAAATTTTCATAAAATGCACTTTTTCAAATTTTATTGCACATAACTCAATTGGTTTTGATCTGAGCGGCGGGACTGAAAGAAAACAAATGCAGCGTTCTTTTCAGGATCCAAACATTTTGTTAGTTACCAAATAAAGAGACAAAAACTGATTTTTACTGAATACCTATCACAACACGATGCTTTGAAAAATATAAAAGAAAGGTATTTTCAATCAATGTCTTAATTTTTGATGATTGCACGTTAGCAGAAAGATTAAAATTGTAGATGGCGCAGGAGTTCAGATATATAAAATTCCGGTTTGAAATCCAAATTTGGATCTAAATACTTTCACATAAAAATTTCAAATCATACCATTGATGTATTCAGAAGTTAAAATGAAATTAACTTCATTATTACTATTTATTTAAAGATTGTGATACAATGAAAAAATTTTTCCCACAAACAAAAAAATGGATTTTTTTTTTTAAATATCCATTTACATTTTCTAATATTTTTGCAGTTAACGAAATTTTAAATTTCGATTGAACGGAATGTTCTTTAGGAAGCCTAATTAATTGTCCAGTCACATGAAATAATATTTAATTTGCTGAAAACTAATTCAAATTCAGTTTTTTGATTTATTTGCATTACGGTGTTTGTTCAAGCATTTATCGATTTCATTCTTCTGCATAAAGAGTTAAGTATTTGCAACTTATAAAGTTTAAAATCTGTTACATTGCTATGCCTAAAGTTGTGGAAGGAATAATAATTTTTTTTGTGCTAATTAGACTTTATCGATATATGATATAAATTTATCGATAATTTATCGTTATTAATATCCAAAAAAATTAATTTATTCGAATCGAGTCACAATTCATTTCGATTAATTGAATACCGATAAAAAAAGGCAACTCTATACTATTTTAAAAGTTTAAAAACCACTACCACTTTTTCAAATTATTGCCAAGGCTGTCGAATCTTTTATCGTTTTCGATATACATAGAAATTTATGTATATGAACATGTCACTAAGTTATCTATGTATATACATTCTCTTATCGCCAAAACATAATTTTTTAAATCAGTCGTTATCTTAAAATGATTCCCTTTAATATCGACAATATTATCGATTACAATATATTTATCGATACAAATATTGTTATCGTTATAATCTTTTGTCTATTCATATTGTGCATTTTGCTATCATGAACTTTATTAAAACCATTGCTTATCAAATCCTTAATTGCATTTGAGCACGTTCAGGTAAATATTTCAATTTGTTTTCATGTCACCACAGATTGGGAACAACACAGCAGTGAGCATGTCAATATACATAAATCGCTTTCCGTATTCAAACAAATTTTGCTATTACGCCAGCTCTGCACTGGTTTTTATTAACGTTTACAGCCTTGATTGCAAAACTTTGTAGCTTTGCATTCAACATTAAAACCTTCGAATTTTTCGCAACAATGTTGCAATCATTTTCCAACTTCTTTCACAACCTTAGAATGCCAGCAGCAATGAGTGTGTGTAGTCAAGTTTGTTTGCCTACAATTTGTTACACACTCGCAACCGCAACATCAACAACAGATACTTGCAATTGCTGCACGAAAATCTCCCGAAACTGCTGTAGCGTTGTGCGCCGCCAACAATCGAGCTGAGCTCAATTGAGTTGTGTAGCAGAGACTTTTTGATCACATTTCGCAAAATCCAACAGCAGTTGTCTAAAACCCATTTTGTGGCAATTGATTGTGCGGTCGAGTTGGACGCTGGTCATTCTTGCAAGCGCTTAACATTCAGCTACAGGGTGCTGTCCATCGTAGTGGCTGTGCTCGTAAATCGCAGGGGATTGAGTGATAAGCGACCAGAGTGACCAATTGCTGCACTTAGTGTTCGCTTGTACTTTGTTGATGTTGCTGTTGTTGTTGTTGCTGTTGTTTGTGGTCAACGCCAAAGGCTGGGCGCACGAGAAACCAGCAACGGCACAACAGTGCGTATGAGCAACATGTGCTGGCCGATATGAAAAGCAGGCATTGCGTGACACAAATCTATTTGCACGGGCGCAACACATACATATGCCGGTACAACGCTATGCGTGTAGGTAAATGGTAAAGTATTCGTTTGTATATTGGCTGTGCACATTTCAGCTTAAAGCAGTCCGCCACAGTTGAATTGATTGTGCTAACAAACAAACAAATACGCGTACAACGTCCACCTACTAAATCGCTTCGGAGCGTGCAATGCAAATGGCCGAAACAAATTACTGCTTAATTTCTATAAACATTTCATTAGAATTTCACCGCACCTGCCTCTCGTTGGCATTAGGTTTTTGTTTTTTTTTTTTTGTTTTATTTTGTATGCAAAATAGTTGTATACTCGCATATACATGCGAACGGACGTGCAGTTGGTGTAGTAAAAAGCAAAAATTTGCATACACTATTGTTTCGTATAGCAAGCGGAATGTACTACGTACGTATTTGCATTGTTTACTTTACTTAAATTCAGTCAATCCATAGCATTTCGTCGCAATCCTATCAAGTCCACTGTAACTCTCTCTGCGTTTGAGTAGTACAAATTTTAAGTGAACCCAATTGCATACAACAAACACCTGCGGCAACGAAATGGAAACGAGTGCAATTGAGCGCATTGGCGGCGATGGTTATATACTCGTTTTGCTACATACATATGTGGGCTTACATACTTTTTACGAATATAAAACTGTACGCATATGGTTGATACTCGAAATAGCCTTACATTTTTTTTTTGTTATACACTTTATTTGTTTGTTCACTTTATTTCACTTGATTTGTTTGTTGCTCCTGAAAATTAGCATAGTCGATTTTTAGATTAGTGGCAAAGGTTTTTGGTTTGCAAAACATTTACTGCAATCTTCCTTTTAAGTACCAACTATACTAATAAAATTTAAATAGAAATATTAAAAAAAAATGTATAATTATAGTTTGTGTGACTTTTGCTTGTGACGGTTGTAAAGTATTTATTTACAAAATAATTGTTTCCATATAACAAAACAACTTTATTTTTTTGTTTTAATATTTCCCATCAAATTTATTAAACATACCTCAAAAGAGTTTAAAATAATTTAAAGTAATTAACTAAAATCTCTGTAAAAACTCTTTCTCTCGCTTAGCAGGTACCGCTAAATATATCTACGCTTTTACTTGCGTCATTTATTTTTATTTTATTTTTATTTTATTTTAGATATGGAAATCTTTTAATTAAAATAAAGATTTTTTCCCAACAAAGATCTCTTAAACCAAAGTTAGAACTAAGTAGAAAATGACAAAAATTCTTAAAACATCAGAAATATTAGAATTTTTTAGAACACGTAGCAGCCCATTAAATTTTGGTATAATACGAGTATCAGCAACAGTAACAACAGTAACAAATAATTCGTGATTTTTTAAAAACAGCTATTTTTTCCTCATAAAAAAATAGCGAGCATGTAAATATTGCGGAACAGTCTATAAAAAAATTGTCAAAATTACAAATATTATTTTTAGTCACCTTAACCTTGCACATATGTAGTTATAATAAAATTAAATGCGCTACAAAACTGTGTACCCGAAATTTATTCAATATTTTTGTTTAAATAGTTCGTAGTACTGAGTAACATTTAAGTTTTTTTTTAGTTTATTTTATTTCAAAAAATGTTTGGAATGCAATGAAAGAGAAATTAATTGTCAAATTCGCAATATGTGGTGACATTAGGTCCATTCCTTTACTTTTCCTGTAAGTTCGTTAAAAGTGTCAAAATGCAAGAGAGTAAGGTAAAAACGCTCTCTAATAGAGAATTATAGGAAAAAGTACGGGAATGCAAAAAACCATTTGTTTAGCCCAAGAAGCGAATGTAAGAATATTTATACAAAAAAATGTTAATAAAAACACTTAAACGCTAGCAAAACTATCACAAGAACTTACGATTTTATTTATTACTTTAGCACTTTCCATTTTTTCTGAAATGTTTAAATTTTTACACAAATTTTGTATTTTTCTTTATTTTGTGCTTTCACAACAATACTGCTAACAGCTGATTTTGACACTTTTTGGATATTTACAGGCAAAAAAACGTCTGACTAAATCCTGTAACTCGTCGCAGTTACTCTCCCAAGTGCGCTCTCAGTTACAGTTTTTTTGAGTACGGGAATGCTTTTTGGACTAAATCCTGTAAAAACTGTAAAAAACTGTAGATAAGGAATGGACCTAACAATTTAAATTTTTTTGTAATTTATTTTAAAAAGGAAAACAGATAAATAAAACTTGCTCCAATCAAATACACAACAATAAATTTAAAAGTGAAATTATTGCGTTTTGTTTTTTAAAAGTTCCAAAACGCCGAAATATCTTCTTATTCATCGGCGTGGCAATGATTATTTTTTCTATTTGTACTCGATAGAATCATTATAAAATTTTTCGTCAGAATTACATGAGAAAAAGGTTTGCAACTAATTTTCAGCCCGCAACATGGTTCCGTTTTTAAGTAAAGGTATATATTTAACATTTCGATAGATTTTGGTAGAGATTTCCATCTGGTAAAGAAAATATTTGAGAGGAAGCTTAGTCGCTATTAAATTTATTGTCTCAGTAGATATGTGGAATAAAAATGTCTGATTCATAGAAAAGAAATTATCTGGCACACATTGTCGCTATCCAATGTACATATGTATGTATGTATGTAAGCTGTGGACAAAAGTTAGAAGCGTGCTCAGATTTTGGTATAATTGGTTATGTTGTATGTATATGTTCTTCATTTATTGTAGAAAGTAGGAATCAGAAATAAGGTGAAATTTGCACAACTGCCGCGTCCTATACGATAGTGAACGGGAAATTTGGTTATACTTATACTATATGTATGTCATTATATAAACTTTAAAAATCAAAATGTAAAATTTGGTTGAAATCAAATTTTAGATATGACTACTAAATACAAAATATATTTGGTTCATGGCTTAATTGGAAGAAAATGCAAAACAAAAATATATATCTCAGGAGCTAACAAATATCTAAACAAAATATCTAAACAATCTTTAATTTCAATTTATTGTTATATTTAAGCAATAATTACTCGTAAATAGCAAAAGCCAAGTCAAAAACAACAACAACGTCGCGAGACTCTAAATATATTCCAAAAAAGAAAATGCATAAATCCAATTATTCTATTAAATTAAAATTTATTCCTACATACTATTACTTCAATTCTATTTTCATTGCTCTCGTTTAGCCTTTAATTGAGCATTTTTGGTTTTTCAAAATGAAGAATCCATTTTATTTTATTTTTTGACTACAACAGTCCCATAGTATGACTCAAATTGCTTAAACTAAAAATTTAAAAAAATGTCATGGAAAAATGTATTATGAAGGATATGTTCTGCAGCCTAGTAAATTGCATAAATATATTTATATTTACGACTCAACATTTTTTTAACTTTTATGCAAAATTAAAAGAGAAAACAGATTTTTTGCATTTAAAAAATTTTAAATATTAATTTCCAATCGTAAACAAAAACAATTTCGAACATTTAATTTTGTTAATTTTCTATTAAACATTAAAAAAATAAAATTTTAAAATGCTTGAAAACCTCAGAAGAAAATCATGACTCATAAATTGAGAGAACGGTTTTATTTTACTAACATTTTTGTTTCAGCAAACTTCGGTAAATAAATAACAATTTGCCTTTTGTGTTTTGTCGTTGAAATATAATTGATTTGGCAATGTGATGAATTCATATTCACTTTCTGCCTCTTGAATTGAATTGCCTAAAAGAATAAATAAAGCTGCTAACAAGACACATCAAGTAGGTAGGCGCAGCAAACTTTAGATATTAAACTTTTTTTAATTTTAATTTGAATTGTAAAATTTTTTATTTCGTTGTGATGATATTGTTTTAAGTACAAACATTTTGATAAAATTTTAGCTTTTAAAAGCAAACACCAAATACACAGAGGTTATACATTTTTTTTTCAACATTTTCACAATCAGGAGTTCACATAAAGTTAAAAAGTGAAACAATAACTCTATTTGGGTATGTATGCATATATGTACATATATACATACATATATAAAATCTGTAATTGTAAAATAATACTCAATACCTTTTCACACTTATTTTGCTGCAACGTGAAATTGTATTAATTCTTAAAATATTTTCCCACTTTAAGTTTCGAGCTTTTATTATTCATTCAATTTAGATGAAATATTTACTCAACTCTTCCATTTCCTTAAGCCACATTGATTTCATTTAGTTAAATAAACTTTACTTTTATGTTGGCATTGCATTTTCTGCGGTCTTCATTTCATTTCATTTCATTTATAATTTATTGACTTCGTAATGGTGAACGCCTCTATGGCGCTGTCGCCCGGCCTCAACCCCACTTACCCACCTCCAATACGCTAGGGGCTGTTTCGTCTTACCTTATGCACTTGGTATACATATCTCATTTGTTTCATTTTATGCGTCTTCAGCTGAATTTCTGTTGCTCCACACCCTTTTCATGTTTTCACAGCAAATCACTAAAGCAATAGAAACTCTCAAAAACGCCACGGCGTGCAAAGAGGAAGTGTAGATGCATTGCCTTCAGTCCCCCCACCTTGACCACATTTTTATTCGTTTAAATAATGAAATGGGAATTGAAATTTTTTGTCAATTTAATCTTTATCGACTGTTTGTGCAAATTTTCAGCAACAATTTATGCATTTTCAATGAAAGTATGCACTGCCATGGGAGTTGTGTGTGTCGCCTTGCCAATTGGGGTAGTAATATTGAATAAGAAATCAATTTGCGATAAAAGAAAAAATATGTTACAAAGGCAGGTTGCTTTTATTGTTGTTGATTTTACTTCGTTACTTTCAATGTACATACACATGTGCTTGTTCATATATTTTTTTTGTTTGTCAATTGTTGTGGGCGTGTCGATTGGGCGGGTTGTTGCGTCGCAGTTGCAGATTGTACAATTTACTCGTACAATCGCAAGCAGTTTAGTTGCGAAATCAGTTCCTTTGGCGAGAGTTTCTTTGTGTTCCAATTTTTGGGTGGTGAGTCAGTGAACGAGTCTATCGAAAACGTTTAAAATGCAAATTTTTGCAATATTTTTTTTTTACATAAATTCGTTCGTATGCGATTGTCTTGCTTAACTTTTGCATTAAAATGAAGAAAGTAAATGTTTGTACAATATCGTCGGTAGAAACAATTTTCTATTTAATTTATTCTAAGGCATTGCGCAGTTCGCGTTCTTCGAATATTAGTTTTTCATTGAGAAATTTATTAACATACATACATAGCAGGGTAGATAATATTTAAAAATATTGCAAGTAAAATCGTTATATGCAAATTGAGTAGGGTAGAGCAAATCGCCCGTTCAGAAAATGTTTAATTGTGTCAATTAATAAAGTTTTTCTATTCAAAATATACGCAGGCAATTTATTGTTTGCCTAAATTTAAATTCTATATGTTATTCTAAAAGACTTTTCTTTACAGCTTACCAAATTATCAAACAAAACCAGCTTTATTACGGCTGTTCAATTAAGTTGAAAACAACTTATTATTTAATTAAAGAGTTTATAAGAAAGTGTATTTGAAGGAAGCTGTCATCTGTTTGAAATGGTTAATATAGTTGTATTTTAACAATTCACAATTTTATTGAGCTCGAGACCAGTTTGTGGAAGATTTTATTAAAAAAATAACAACAACAGTTTTTAATGCAAAAAGTTATAGCCGCTATTTCGGAGATCACCACATCTTCTCATCAGACTTCTTTTATTTAATTATAGGTATTTATTCTTCATCACTACTTTCCAAGGCTTTTAACCAAGTGCCTCGGTTTTGCAGAGCCATCACGCTACACGCTGTGCTACGCTCGTATATTTAACTTGGGCTTAAGGAAACACAACAGTATTCAACAAATTTTTTTAGGGAATGAGGCTGTCAATTGATTTTTAAAAAGCTCAATACAAATTACCTTATAACAAAATATATTAAAGAGTGTTGAAACTATTTTTAAACACTCTTTACAATTAAAATATAAGAGCACCTAATGTTAAAATGAAATATCTAACTTAAATTCATAGAAGAGTTTAAAAGAAGAGACTTTTAAAAATTCAAGAAATTTTTTCTGTTGAGGCTTAATGAATTAAAACAAATTTAAGTTAATGCATTCATTAGAGACATTTTTGAATATAGCTGACATTTTTTTTTAATGGAAAAATCAGATCAGTTGCTCTTGTTTGTAGTTGGTTTGTTTAAGGAAGATGAAATAAACACAACAGCCAACTCGGCTAGCGTAGCACAATAGGTAGCGTATTGGCTCTGCAACTCCGAGCTCCCGGGTTCAAAGCCTGAGAGAAGTGGTTCTGAAAAATAAATTTAATTAATTTAATATAAAGAAGTCTGATGAGGAAATGTGGTGATTTCCGAAATAGTACTATAATTTCTACCATTAAAATAAAGCCAAACATGAAAATTGGGTAAAATTCTTCATTTCCATTTCGGTTAAACTTGAAAGCATGGCGGTGTAAATACGATAATTATATTTTAAATATCATTGTGTTTTGTTCGGTATTTATTTATTTAGTTCAGTTATTTTATTGCGATGGCAGCCCTCGGCAGTCTAGAAATGATGACTTAATACTAAAATATTAGTTTCTATAATTTTGAATGAAAACAAACACCATCAGTTTAACACAACCTTGTCAAAAGATGCAATTCCAAAATAAAAAAAAAAGATCATACCACCGCCTTCGTCTTGTGACTGCCAAAAACACCGAAACCAACAAGGTAGGCCACGTCACAAAACAGCAGATTAAAGGTGTGTGCACTATCTGTAAAATCGAGATTTAGCAGCAAACAGTGTTCTGGAGTGCTCTTTTACGGATTAAGCACCGACATTGACTATTTCAGCACTTCTTTTTCAAAGCTTTGTCTGATAATCTTCAGATGGTAACAAACAAAATTGAATTAAAATTAAATTAAATTGTTTATTGACGTATCTTAACGGAGTTTAAAATTTTACTTCTCGTGAGCTCATTCTAAACACACCTTGAGGTCAAGCTAATAACTGTGAGTAAATGCAAGAAACATGCAAGTAAAAAAAAAAAAAACCAGATGCCTCGCGGTTCGTTTTTTTAAAGCCGCCAGCTAAGAATTCACCTTGATTCCCAGAAGGTCCCTTTAGTTAATTAGTTAATTGCTAGTTTTCTCCCTGCTCTTTACCTACCCTGACATGGTAACCAATCAAATTGGTGTTATATTTTGACACGAATTATAAAAAAAATTTAAATCATTTAACGTAGGCTCCTAATGAAATATCTCCGCGTGCAATTTATAAATTTCTATGTTTTGTTCCTACAGCAGATGACTCCACGTAACGATGCGTGGGATGATCAAAGCATACCAATTCATAGGCATTCGGGCACATTCGTTATTTCACTTTCGAGTGAATTAGTTAGTTAATCCAAATAGCTGCGTGAAGTAAAAATATCGTAGTTAAAGTGAAATGCAGAAAATTCCAGATTACCATAACGAAATCTGATTTTAAAGTTCATCAAGATTTTCTGTTTGTCAGTTCTTTTATATCGTTTCAGTTGTATGTGAGAATTACTTTACTTTAGCCAATCTGGAAGGAATAAAGCGTATCATCGAAAGGTCAGAATTAGGAATACAGGTTGGATAATTTTTTTTTTTTTTGTTGTTTTTTTACTCCGACAAGGTTGAAAGTTGATGTATTTTGGAACGATTTTCCGTCGATCCTTGTCAAATTTGGTTTTGAAACAAACCGGTTTCGGCGTTGTGCCATCTTCAGTGTTATTTTTCGTTCTGTTTAGTTTACGTCTGGCGGTCCCTATTTATTGTGTTTTGTCCTTCGTAGGTATCGGTATCTGTCGTTAACTAGCAGCCAACAAATGTTTGTAGGTGTATGCTACCTGAGTTTAGGGTTTATTTGTCAGCGTCAAGTTTTTTTGTGGTATGCATGGGTAGGTAGAAGTCAGTAATTTTTGTCTTGCTGGATGTTTTGTGTTGGTCCTGTGCGTTAGTTTCTTTCGTAGTACCTAAGTTCGTGCTTTGTTTTTTGTAAACAAGTTTCAATGGCTCAAATATTACGTCCGAGTTGGTGTTCGTCTGTTCGTTTATTATTCTTCCGTCAAATGTTTTCTGTTTGTATATCTCCATGTTTTCCAGTGCGTTTAGGCGCCGACCTTTTTGCTGCACATGCAATACCTTTACGGTTTTCTTAATGTTTGCTGGTGTACATTTGCTGTGGAACATGTGATTTGCAAAGTTAGATTCAGGTGTTGTGGTGGGTTTCCGTGACTTCTTGTTGTAATCCCTTATGTGTTCGCGGAACCTTGTTCTTACTTTACGTCCTGTTTGTCCTATGTAGCTGTATTGGCATTCGCAGGTCAGTTGGTATACGCCTTGGCTGTTTAGTGAGTCCTCTGTATTTGTACTTGTCCGTAGTATTCGTCCTAAGTTGTTTACTGTTTTAAATGCTGTGTGAATGTTGTGTTTTTTGAAAAAATTTGCTAATTTGTGTGTCGATTTTCCTGCTTCGGGAGGAACAAAAGTAGGCATTATTCATAATGTATACTAAAAAAACAATTGAATTCTATTGTTGACAAAAAAAATCCAAATTAGTTTAAAAAAAAAATAGAGTTCAAGGGGGGGGGGAGGGAGCGGGGAAGCGGTCAGGGAAGGGGAAATTGAGTATTGAACATGCAAGAAGCAAGTAAAAGTTCGTTTAGTAAAGTTTCGTTAGTGGAATGTTTAAGGAAAACACTAATGCAACGTTTTTCATTTTGCATATTTGGATGCGGAAAAAAATTAAATCAGCTGTTCGTTAAACTTTGCGTTCGCGTAAAAATTACAAGGATTTCTCTTTCAGAGAGAATACTCTACAATTCTGAGAAATTTCGTTTCTGGATAATTCTTACTGGACTTTTACACGAACAGACTTAATTATACACTATTCTCCATACATAATAGGGGCATATACATACATATATGTATGTACATATATTTAGACTTTTATAAATTTCCATCATGAGGCTTGGGACTGAAAAAATATACATAAAGGAATCGTAAGTTGTTCATACAATGGATTCAAATTGTTTCATACAATAAGAGACACAAAACAAAATATTAAAAGCTACAAATAATAGTACTGACCACTCAAAAAAAAAAAAGTCAGCATACGATGAGTTCAACGCACCCATTTGAAAATTTTTAATAATTTTCATAATTTAAGGACGTTGTGAAATTTTGTAAATCCCCCTAGTAAATTGATAAAATTTAATGAACAAGTAGCAAACAAACAAAAATAAAATAGTTCACACGAGCTAATTTTTAGTAATAGTTAATAATA